>CM077198.1:39362447-39512447 GCA_039654625.1 Rhinogobio ventralis
TTGTTAATTATATTGTGTTTATGCATCTAATGTAATCATGCTGTATATAAATTCTGTGATAAACAGAAGAGCAATTCAAGTAAAGTTCGCAGTAAATGTTCTCATTTTACCACCTACTCACACATACCGGAACCGGGAACACTTCCCATAACACCTGATGTACTCGTTACATCATAAGAAGAATGGCATCTACGCTAATGTTAGTCTCTCTGTTTATCCCGAGGTTTACTGCAGTCAGCCGGATCCGGGCCGTATCCAGATCAGATGGTGGACCAGCGCCCAGACATTACCAACTCATCCCTGAAGTGTCTGCAGAGACCGTGTCAATTAGTCTACCCTCTGAAATTGCTCATCGACATGGCATCCTCAATGGATCCATCTCCGGCGTGATGACTCCGATATTTCAAATAATCCAATCTAATATGACTTCTGACCTATAAGGCTGCCAAAATAATAATCATACACTGTTTGTTAATTGGCCAGAGGAGAACTGGCACCCCGACTGAGCCTGGTTTCTCCCAAGGTTTATTTTTCTCCATTAGGACACCTGATGGAGTTTTGGTTCCTTGCCACTGTCGCCTTTGGCTTTTTTCAAATAAATATCCAAATAAATTTAATTACTAAACTAAATGAACTATATCAACTACATTACTTGAATATATATGATAATTGAAATGAGCTGATGACATCACCGTTTTCTCCAGAGCGGCTGTACAGCCCAATCAAATTCTGTTCATTATTTTCCTGTTTAACACTGTGAAGCTGCTTTGAGGCAATTTTCTTAAAATTTGTTTCTAATCACTACGGTTTAATTCATATCTACTGTACATTTGTAAATGACTAGTATTTGAATAATAGTTCTCAGCAGTAGCAGTTCTGCTTTTTTTACTGTTGCGAAATCTGTTATGCTAAAAAACTTCCTTCATTTGACCACACTCTCTCAAACAGTGGCCATCTCTGACTGTCCGGAGTGTTGGCCAATAATTCACCACTCTACCGTAGTTCTGTCTTTTAGTAGTTCTGCACGTCATTATTGGTTAATGAGGGTTGTTGGTTCTTATAGTTCCTGTTATAGTTATGTTATCTTAAATTATGTCTGTATGGTGAAGTCATCTGCAACACTGCATGTTATTTTTCTGTCAAAAATGTAGCAACGGATAGCTTATATATATTTTTTTATTTTGAAAGTTTGAGCAGGCTGAAAAATTCATTAACCCGTTTATCTCCTCATTTCTCACTTTCTAATTTTTATAGAAGCACCTAAATCTTTAAAATTTAGATTTTTAAAAAATATTTTTATACATTTTCGAAATGTAGCATGCAATTAAGTATCTGGAAAAAGAAATGCTGCAAATTACTGAAAAATGTAAGAATTATTATGTGTATATTTGTGTAAAGTAGGTTAATTGAATACTGTGCTCTTTGATATTTATTTGGGTGGATGACAAAAGATTTCAGTCTTGATGGCCTTTATCATCAGACTGAACCTGAATCATTTACACAGATATAGTCAATGAACAGCAGGTATCAATACAGAGATTGATATTTTACTGAAATGTATCTGCAATCAAAAACAGGCAGTGGTCATGGAACAGAAATGTAGAATAAATAGACCAGGGATCGTTACTTACATTGTGTCCTCAGCATAAGCCACATCATCTCTAATCCCCTAAACATGGTAATAATATAAATATGAATAGTTAAAATGGTGTACAAAACCAGACTGTATGGCTATTATTAAATTGTTAGGACCCACTTTATATTACCACCACACCTGTCCCTAACTTTACCCTTAAACTTACCCACACCACCACACCTGTCCCTAACTTTACCCTTAAACTTACCCAAACCACCACACCTGTCCCTAACTTTACCCTTAAACTTACCCATACCACCACACCTGTCCCTAACTTTACCCTTAAACTTACCCACACCACCACACCTGTCCCTAACTTTACCCTTAAACTTACCCATACCACCACACCTGTCCCTAACTTTACCCTTAAACTTACCCACACCACCACACCTGTCCCTAACTTTACCCTTAAACTTACCCAAACCACCACACCTGTCCCTAACTTTACCCTTAAACTTACCCACACCACCACACCTGTCCCTAACTTTACCCTTAAACTTACCCACACCACCACACCTGTCCCTAACTTTACCCTTAAACTTACCCACACCACCACACCTGTCCCTAACTTTACCCTTAAACTTACCCATACCACCACACCTGTCCCTAACTTTACCCTTAAACTGACCCATACCACCACACCTGTCCCTAACTTTACCCTTAAACTTACCCACACCACCACACCTGTCCCTAACTTTACCCTTAAACTTACCCACACCACCACACCTGTCCCTAACTTTACCCTTAAACTTACCCACACCACCACACCTGTCCCTAACTTTACCCTTAAACTTACCCACACCACCACACCTGTCCCTAACTTTACCCTTAAACTTACCCACACCACCACACCTGTCCCTAACTTTACCCTTAAACTTACCCACACCACCACACCTGTCCCTAACTTTACCCTTAAACTTACCCACACCACCACACCTGTCCCTAACTTTACCCTTAAACTTACCCATACCACCACACCTTTCCCTAACTTTACCCTTAAACTTACCCACACCACCACACCTGTCCCTAACTTTACCCTTAAACTTACCCATACCACCACACCTGTCCCTAACTTTACCCTTAAACTGACCCATACCACCACACCTGTCCCTAACTTTACCCTTAAACTTACCCACACCACCACACCTGTCCCTAACTTTACCCTTAAACTTACCCATACCACCACACCTGACCCTAACTTTACCCTTAAACTGACACATACCATCACACCTGTCCCTGACTTTCCCCTAAACTTACCCACACCACCACACCTGTCCCAAACTTTACCCTTAAACTTACCCACACCACCACACCTGTCCCTAACTTTACTCTTAAACTTGCCCACACCACCACACCTGTCCCTAACTTTACCCTTAAACTTACCCATGCCACCACACCTGTCCCTAACTTTACCCTTAAACTTACCCATACCACCACACCTGTCCCTAACTTTACCCTTAAACTTACCCACACCACCACACCTGTCCCTAACTTTACCCTTAAACTAACCCACACCACCACACCTGTCCCTAACTTTACCCTTAACCTACCCACACCACCACACCTGTCCCTAACTTTACCCTTAAACTTACCCACACCACCACACCTGTCCCTAACTTTGCCCTTAAACTTACCCAAACCACCACACCTGTCCCTAACTTTACCCTTAAACTTACCCAAACCACCACACCTGTCCCTAACTTTACCCTTAAACTTACCCACACCACCACACCTGTCCCTAACTTTACCCTTAAACTGACACATACCATCACACCTGTCCCTGACTTTCCCCTAAACTTACCCACACCACCACACCTGTCCCAAACTTTACCCTTAAACTTACCCACACCACCACACCTGTCCCTAACTTTACTCTTAAACTTGCCCACACCACCACACCTGTCCCTAACTTTACCCTTAAACTTACCCATGCCACCACACCTGTCCCTAACTTTACCCTTAAACTTACCCATACCACCACACCTGTCCCTAACTTTACCCTTAAACTTACCCACACCACCACACCTGTCCCTAACTTTACCCTTAAACTAACCCACACCACCACACCTGTCCCTAACTTTACCCTTAACCTACCCACACCACCACACCTGTCCCTAACTTTACCCTTAAACTTACCCACACCACCACACCTGTCCCTAACTTTGCCCTTAAACTTACCCAAACCACCACACCTGTCCCTAACTTTACCCTTAAACTTACCCAAACCACCACACCTGTCCCTAACTTTACCCTTAAACTTACCCACACCACCACACCTGTCCCTAACTTTACCCTTAAACTTACCCACACCACCACACCTGTCCCTAACTTTACCTTTAAACTTACCCACACCACCACACCTGTCCCTAACTTTACCCTTAAACTTACCCACACCACCACACCTGTCCCTAACTTTACCTTTAAACTTACCCACACCACCACACCTGTCCCTAACTTTACCTTTAAACTTACCCAAACCACCACACCTGTCCCTAACTTTACCCTTAAACTTACCCACACCACCACACCTGTCCCTAACTTCACCCTTAAACTTACCCACACCACCACACCTGCCCCTAACTTTACCATTAAACTTACCCACACCACCACACCTGTCCCTAACTTTACCATTAAACTTACCCATACCACCACACTTGACCCTAACTTTACCCTTAAACTTACCCACACCACCACACCTGTCCCTAACTTTACCCTTAAACTGACACATACTATCACACCTGTCCCTGACTTTCCCCTAAACTTACCCACACCACCACACCTGTCCCAAACTTTACCCTTAAACTTACCCACACCACCACACCTGTCCCTAACTTTACCCTTAAACTTACCCATGCCACCACACCTGTCCCTAACTTTACCCTTAAACTTACCCACACCACCACACCTGTCCCTAACTTTACCCTTAAACTTACCCACACCACCACACCTGTCCCTAACTTTACCCTTAAACTGACACATACCATCACACCTGTCCCTGACTTTCCCCTAAACTTACCCATACCACCACACCTGTCCCTAACTTTACCCTTAAACTTACCCACACCTCCACACCTGTCCCTAACTTTACCCTTAAACTGACACATACCATCACACCTGTCCCTGACTTTCCCCTAAACTTACCCATACCACCACACCTGTCCCTAACTTTACCCTTAAACTTACCCATACCACCACACCTGTCCCTAAATCATGTAATCCATTGTTGACCACATAAATATCAAATAAAAGTGGTGTTATATATTCACCAAACCAAATTCAATCTTCTTAACATGAAAGACTTTTCCATCAGAATTTTGATGAGAGCGACATACATTATGTCAAGTGTGAGCGGGGCATAACCTAACCCGGGGTTAGTTGTAACACATGGTTTAAAACTTTCCACACATGCCAGCATGACGAAACTTAGTGTATTTACTAGTTGCCATATCAACACTATATAGAGACAAAATTGTGCCAAAATCAACAAAAAAAAATATTTGGAAGATATCACTGAACCTTTATTTAACTATAGCAAAAGCAAATTTAATGTTTCATCTCTGATTTTTGTGTTTATTTAAAACTTTAATAAAAAAAATTGTAATCTTATATCAGTTATATAAGAGGTGAGATAGTTCTTTAAAGCTGGGCCAGGGTTAATCCCAGTTGCACAGGTGTGGCATGTTGTCACACTGAGCCCCTATTAGAAATATGATATTATATATGACAGTTCACCATGACATCACAACAATAATAGACGTTCTTCCGGGTGGCAAAAGCCGAAGCGTTCCTATGGCAACGCTAGTAAATTGCTTGGAAGGGAGACCCACCGTCGGCACTCGGCAGTAGCCTAATCTACATTTCAACAGTTGATTCAAAAACAGACGTGGTGGAAATTCAGACAGTTAACATGATCATTGAGGGACTGATTAACTAATTCAGGAGATAGCAATACATGAAATGCCTAACCTTGGTCTAGTAGATGTAGCGCTAGTCTACTACCATCATTTTTAAATGAGCCTCAGCCTACCATTGAGTAGTTACTTTAGTGACTGTTGCTGTTTGACTTACAATATGTTAGGCTATGGTAGATGGTCTATTTCCCTGTTATCTAACTAAAAAGGTTATGATTGTTTTCTGTTGCTCGGATCGGATGGCACTGACGTGAGCTTTTGACGGTGAAAAGGATAGCGCGCTGTAGACTAGAGCTACTCAGCTCAAACTAAACTCGTGGTGATGATGAAACCAATGTGGTACACGCATCAATCATCCATCAGCAGTAGCCTACAACTATTTTCCTATTTCTTCCATTGACATTTGATCAGTAGCCTACATGACACTAGACGTTCTGTCTCTTCCTTGTATACTTCTTTACTTCAGGCAGTGACTGGCAATGAGTTTGATCTTCAAAAGAGACCTTAAGTTTACTAATATTAGTCTCAAATTTCCCCAACTGAAGATAAACTTGCTATCTTGCTGTCTTCTCTGTAGCACTACTTTTGACGACGTCCACTCACTTTAACCTCCTCACCCACAGGTTCCACTGGATATATTTACTTTCTTCTGAAGGAAATCGATATAATCCTACACCTTTTGCTGTATATCTGGCGGCGCAACCCCAAACACAACAAGTTTTCATCATAGTTTCAACTTTGATCAACAACAATGTTTTTAACTATGTAACTGTTTACAGTGGCCGGCTGGATCTCTTCAGTGGGTCAGTAGAAGCCGCTCGTGTTCTGCCACCCGGAAGTATCAGTGCCTATTGTTTACAATAAAAAAAATACTCTGAACCCCAAGTGGATTTACACAAACTGAGAAAGTCAAAAAGTGTTAGTTTATGCCCCGCTTTCTCCTACAGCATTCAGGGAATCCAGACAGAATGAATGTCTGCAAGAATCAGTTCTGACAGACTAATTAAAGAACAAACAATGATCATCACATAAAATATCACAATCACAATAAATATGAAATATCTTGTATGGCACTCGCAGATTAATTTACCTTTGAGAAGTGAGCAGAGAAGAATCAGTCCCAGCAGATCTATATGACTCTTACCAGCCATTTTCTGTCTCTGTCCGTCTTTCATGGTTCATTATTCACTCAGTTCTTCTTTTAAACAGCATCAGCCCCTCCTGTGGTCATAACTTCCTGACATTACGTGTTTCGTCCTGAAACCTGCTACAGATGCTACTCAATACTGATATGAAGTGATGACCTGCATTACATATTGATATAAAGTTTCATAAAAACTCAGTCAGTCCAAATTAGACCTCATCAAACTACTCAATCAAACACATTGCTAGCATCAAACATTTGGGCTAAATGTCTTTCATAAGTAATAATGTTGGTTATAATTCTAATAATAATTAAAGCTGCAAGCAGCCTCTCACCCATGCCACCTCCACCCGGTGGCTTCAGGAAAACAGAGCACGGTGGGCAGTATGCATTTAAGTATAAAAAAATATGAGGACTACGTCAGTCATTTGTATTTGCCACACTTCCTGCTGCCAGCTGGTGGCGCTATGACTATAGCTAAATATTGGCATGTAGATGTCTTCATGCCCGGACTATTATCAAACATGGGAAGTTTAAGGCAGATTCGACATTGTATGCCTGAGTTACAACAACTTCCTGTTTCATGGCAATAATAGCATGCTTTAGCACTCAGCTAAGTGTCGCTAGCATGTTTCTAGCATGTTTAGTACTCAATTGCATATTTTAGTATGTTGCTAGTAGTGCATCACAGTGTTAAACACATCATTTCCTGTTGCCAGCAGGTGGCGCTATGACTATAACTGAATACTGCCATGTAGATGTGTTCAGGGCAGGACTCTTCCCAAACATGCTACATCTGGGGCAGATCGGACATTGTATGCCTGAGTTACAACAGCTGTAACTCCTGTTTCGTGGCGTTAATCGCATACGTTAGCACTTATTCCAAGTGTTGCATGATTTAACATGTTTCTAGCATGTTTGGTACTTCATAGCATATATTAATGTGTTTCTGGGAGTGAATTACAGTGTAAAACATGTCATTTCCTGTTGCCAGCAGGTGGCGCTATGACTATAACTGAATACTGTCATGTAGATGTGTTCAGGGCAGGACTCTTCCCAAACATGCTACATCTGGGGCAGATCGGACATTGTATGCCTGAGTTACAACAGCTGTAACTCCTGTTTCGTGGCGTTTCGCGCTACGGACACGCCCTTCAGTGAAAACTCAAGATCTTCGCAATTTAACTTCGCAAAGGCCTTTAGATTAGACTGACCAAATATAATGTGGATCTGATTAAATCAGTTTAGGAGGAGTTTGTTAAAGTCCAACGTCTGGAAATGGCAAAAAATTTGTAGACAAAATTCAAAATATCTCACTTCCTGTTGGGTTTTCCGATTTTGCTCACAGGGACATTTTTTTAGGTATTGGGCTGTACTGAATTTCATACTTGTATGTGAACTGTAGCGCAAACTGCGCTTAATTGAAATTTTGTAGGTGGCGCTATCGAGCCATTTTGCCACGCCTAATTCTGAAACCCATATCAGACGTAAACTTTCACCACTTCTGATGCGTGTGCAAAGTTTCATGAGTTTTCGAGCGTGTTTAGACTCTCAAAAATGTGATTCATTTCAGAGAAGAAGAACAGAACGAGCGATTCCAATAGGGTCCTGATGACAAGGTCGTGCTTTCACACAGATGTTTGATATCCAACAGATAATTCAAATACATATTCAATGTTCAAAAGGGAAAGGCAAGATCAATAAGAGCATAACCATTCTATATGTTGAGATGAGTGACACCTCCCTCTCCCTCTTGGCTCCTGTCTGCCTCCTGTCTGCCGGTCACAGTGTTTGCAGCTCTGTACAGCTTTGCTTTTCAATCTCTATTTGATATCTTTTCTTGTTGTTTATACTGCTAAATATAACTTACTCATCACCATATATTGTTTAATATTTCCTATCACGTTAAAATTGCATTGTTAGCTTTTAATTTAAATCACTATCACAACGTGTTAGCATTTCACAACGCGTTAGCATTTCACTAGCCTGTTAGCCTGCCATTTGTGCAGTCCATCAAACAACTGTGGTAAGTTGGATTAATCAACAAATACGGTAAGCCATGTCTTCTCCTTTTATTGTTACCTGCACTACATGTTTCATGTTTAGTATATCTGTCTCCGTTGGTGAACAGGGCTTCACATGTGATAAATGTAAGGAGATAGTCAGGCTGACGGAGAAGATTTCAGAATTAGAGACACGCATCCAGACTTTATTTGAGAGTAGTGAGAACAAAACAGCTTTAGACACTGCTTTGGATGCGACTAGCTCAGTGAAATCTGTACATTGTTCGGTTCCGGCTGTAGAGCCCGTGCAGCAGGGCAACTGGGTGACGGTGAGACGGCATAGTCGCGGATCAAAAAACCACTCTTCCGTTCCGATTAGAACATCAAACAGGTTCTCCCCACTCAGTGATGCACCCACTGAGAATCCTGTTGAAAGTGCCCTAGTTATTGGTGATTCTATTACACGGAACGTGAAAATAGAGACACCAGCCACCATAGTCACATGTTTACCGGGAGCCAGAGCGCCTGACATCAAAGCAAATTTAAAAGTGCTGGCTAATGCTAATCGTAAATTCTCTAAGATTATTATTCATGTCGGCACAAATGATGTTCGACTTCGCCAGTCGGAGATCACCAAAATGAACATTAAAGAGGTGTGTGAACTCGCAAGTACGATGGCAAACCGGGTTTATTGCTCTGGTCCCCTCCCCGTTAAAAGGAGTGATGAGATACTTAGCAGACTATCATCACTCAATGGCTGGCTGTCTAAGTGGTGTCCGCAAAATAACATAGGGTTCATAGACAATTGGAAAAGCTTTTGGGGCAGACCTGACCTGTTGAAAAGAGATGGTATCCATCCCTCCTGGGGTGGTGCCGCTCTTCTCTCTAGTAATTTGGCACATAGTCTTAAAGCTAAACCTTGACTAACTAGGGCCCGGGTCAGGAAGCAGACGGACTGGCTTATCCGACCGTCTGCTAGCTGTCTCGCGTCACAGAAGTCAGATAAATCCCAGCACATAGAGACTCTTTCACCTAGATATTATCACATAGAGACTGTGTCTGTTTCACAAATTAGTAAATACAAAAAACCACCAAAACTATTCAACGGTAAAAATTTAATTGATGTCCAACAAATAAACAACAGATATAATACAGATGATCAAATGATAAAGCTCGGGCTGCTGAGTATTCGATCCCTTTCCTCTAAAACGCTTATTGTTAATGATATGATTGCAGATAATAATCTAGATGTGCTGTCTTTGACAGAAACCTGGCTAAAACCTGACGACTACATTACTTTAAATGAGTCCACCCCACAAGATTACTGTTATAAACACGAGCCGCGTCTGAAAGGTAAAGGGGGAGGTGTTGCTGTAATTTATAATAATATCTTCAGTATTACTCAGAAGTCTAGTTTCAAATATAATTCTTTTGAAGTTTTGGTGCTTTACGTAACGTTATGTAGTGAAATTGATAAATCCTGTTTAACATTTGTGTTGGCTACTGTATACAGGCCACCAGGGCACAATACACACTTTATCAGAGAATTTGCTGATTTTTTATCAGAGTTAGTACTGGCTACAGATAAAGTCCTAATTGTTGGTGATTTTAATATCCATGTAGACAATGAAAAAGACGCATTGGGATTGGCATTTAGAGACATTCTAACTCTATTGGAGTTAGGCAACACGTATCAGGACCCACTCATCGCCGTAATCATACTCTAGACCTAATATTGTCACATGGAATAAATGTTGATACCGTTGAAATTCTGCAGCAGAGCGATGACATCTCAGATCATTACCTAGTATCATGTATACTTAATTTAGCAAAGGCTGCAAAGCCGTCCCCTCGCTTCAAATATGGCAGGACTATCACTGCTGAGACTAAAGATTTCTTTATAAATAAACTTCCTCATCAGTTTCATCTCCTCAGCATCCCAGATAGCCCAGAGGAACTTGATGTTGCAACAGAAACTATTGACTCTCTCTTTTCCAGCACTTTAGACACAGTTGCTCCTCTGCGCTTAAAGAAGATTAAAGAGAATAGTCCAACGCCGTGGTACAACGAGCACACCCGGGCCCTTAAAACAGCAGCCAGAAAAATGGAGCGCAGCTGGAAGAAAACAAAACTGGAAGTTTTTCGCATTTCGTGGAAAGAGAGCATGATTTCATACAGAAAGGCCGTAAAAACTGCTAGATCTGCTTATTTCTCGACTCTCTTAGAAGAAAACAAACACAACCCTAGGTATTTATTCGATACAGTGGCTAAATTAACCAAAAATAAAGCTTCAACTTCTGATGTCTGCCAACAGCACAGCAGTAATGACTTTATGAACTTCTTTACTTGTAAGATTGATAATATTAGGAAAAAAATTATAACCATGCAGCCGTCTACTACTGCATCACATCAGACAGAGCATTGTAGTGTCACTGAGGAAAAATTACACTCATTCACTGCTATAGGAGAAGAAGAATTGGCTAAACTCGTTAAATCATCTAAATCAACAACATGTATGCTCGACCCTATACTGACTAAACTACTAAAAGAGATGCTTCCAGAGGTCATAGATCCTCTTCTTAATATCATTAATTCATCCTTGACTTTAGGATATGTACCGAAAACTTTTAAGTTGGCTATTATTAAACCACTTATTAAAAAAACGCAACTTGACCCTACAGAATTAGTCAATTACAGGCCAATCTCAAATCTACCCTTTCTGTCAAAAATACTAGAAAAGGCAGTGTCCTCACAATTATGCTCCTTTTTAGAAAAAAATGGTATCTGTGAGGTTTTCCAGTCAGGATTTAGACCACATCATAGTACTGAGACTGCTCTCATTAGAGTTACAAATGATTTACTCTTATCATCCGATCGTGGTTGTATCTCTCTGTTAGTGTTACTCGATCTTAGCGCTGCATTCGATACCATCGACCACAACATTCTTTTGAATAGACTCGAAAATTATGTTGGCATTAGTGGAATTGCATTGGCATGGTTTAAATCATACTTATCTGACCGCTATCAGTTTGTAGCAGTAAATGAAGAGATCTCACACCGATCACAAGTTCAGTATGGAGTACAGCAGGGCTCAGTGCTAGGACCGTTGCTCTTCACCCTGTACATGCTACCACTGGGAGATATCATTAGGAAGCATGCCGTTAGTTTTCATTGTTATGCTGACGATACTCAGCTCTATATTTCTTCACGCCCTGACGAAACTTACCAATTCACAAGATTAACAGAATGCATAGCTGATATAAAAAATTGGATGACTAGTAATTTCCTGCAACTTAATTCAGAAAAAACTGAATTTTTAATTATTGGACAAAAAAACTCCACATGTAGTAACCTAGAATACTGTCTAACACTTGATGGCTGCTCTGTCAAGTCCTCGTCGTCAGTTAGGAACCTGGGTGTGCTCTTTGATACCAATCTCTCATTTGAAAGCCACGTTTCTAGCATCTGTAAAACTGCATTCTACCATCTTAAAAATATATCTAAATTACGGCATATGCTTTCAATGCAAAATGCTGAACAGTTAGTTCATGCATTCATGACCTCAAGGCTAGATTATTGTAATGCACTACTGGGTGGTTGCCCTGCTCGCTTAATAAATAAACTGCAGCTGGTCCAAAACGCAGCAGCTCGAGTTCTTACTAGAACCAGGAAGTATGACCATATTAGCCCGGTTCTGTCAACACTGCACTGGCTCCCTATTAAACATTGCATACATTTTAAAATCTTGCTAATTACTTACAAATCACTAAATGGTTTAGCTCCCCAGTACTTGAGCGAGCTCTTAACGCAATATACTCCATCACGTCTATTGCGGTCTCAAAACTCTGGCCAGTTGATAATACCTAGAATATCAAATCTTTCGAATAATCCGATCTAATATTACTTCTGACCTATAAGGCTGCCAAAATAATAAACATACACTGTTTGTTAATTGGCCAGAGGAGAACTGGCACCCCGACTGAGCCTGGTTTCTCCCAAGGTTTATTTTTCTCCATTAGGACACCTGATGGAGTTTTGGTTCCTTGCCACTGTCGCCTCTGGCTTGCTCAGTTGGGGACACAAAATTTTCAAATAAATATCCAAATAAATTTAATTACTAAACTAAATTATATCAACTACATTACTTGAATATATATGATAATTGAAATGAGCTGATGACATCACCGTTTTCTCCAGAGCGGCTGTACAGCCGAATCAAATTCTGTTCATTATTTTCCTGTTTAACACTGTGAAGCTGCTTTGAAACAATCGGCATTGTAAAAAGCGCTATATAAATAAAGTTGACTTGACTTGACTTGACTTGACTCTCTCTCTCTCTAAATATAATTTTACATAACTTTTAATTAATTCATTTTAAAGCAGTCTATCTCTATAAAATTTCTATCAATAAAAATGCACATTTTTATAGTTGCGAGAGTGTGGTTAATTGCGAATTATTCAGTGTCTCCTGGGTGACCTGACCTCTTCTTCTGTTATCTGTGAATAAAACACACCATTATATCAAACCTCTCATATAGTATCATGTAGTAAGGAGACTGATTAACTCTTTAATATTTCAGAGTTATAGATTGTTGTGAATCACCAGATGATAAAAAGAGTCTCTGATCTCACCAGCTCTCCTTTCACAGATGATCCAAGAATAACGGTAGGAGTAGTTAGCACTGCGATCTCAATGATAAATATAATCACTACAGCAAAGAGAGAGATGCGTTCAGATAGAGGTTTCAGCACAAGACAGCAAACAAACTCAATCCATGAGACTGTAAATGACCTTTCCTGATGATGACTGAACCAACACTGACAAACACATGCTGTCGTTCTCAGCATAATGAACTGTAATGTGCTAAAGACATGACATACCTCTGAGTAACAATCCAACAGAAGTCTTGTTGTCTGGTGAATTGAATAAGAGGAAAGAAGAGTTGCATCAGATACAGAGATGTAATAATATATATCACAAGATCAATATGATTGTAGTCAAAGTAACTGATGAACTGATCTAGGGAAGAGAGTATTACAAGAACATCCATAATCTACATACAACTGACAGGAGAGAGTGAAAGAGCTGCCAGGTCTGATCTCAGTCTGTGTGGATGATGGAGACACTGAAACAGAAATCACAACAGACATTTATTTCACTAAACATGTGAGTTTAAAGAGAGAGTGATGTTCTTTTATCAGTCATAAACTCCACGATCTTCAGTTGTGGCTTTATAGATGTTCAGAGAGCAGTCGGACCCCAGTCTCTCACGTCTCTCTGTGCCATTCTTCTTCATCCCATTTTCAAATAATACAACTGAACGTATGTCTCTACTATATATCCATGAAGTTGATGTGCAGTCAGTAAGAGCACTATAACAGGGCAGACTGGCGTTCCCACCATCACTGATGAACACATGGATGTTTGTCTGTCCACTGGTACCTGAGAGTAGATTTGCGTGTTCAGATTGTACAGCAGATAATTTTTGACTGTTAAAGACTTTACAATTACATATTTATGAAGTAGAAGATGGAAATATAAATGTAACCCATTGTTGACCACATAAATATCAAAGAAAAATGGTCTTATATTCACCGATCTAAATGAAATACAATTAATATAAATTAACATGAAAGACATATGCATCAGAAGTTTGATTGTAAGAGAGCGATTATGTCAAGTGTTTCTGCATTCAGGGAATCCAGATGACAGAATTAATATCTGCAAGAATCAATTCTGACAGACTAAAGTACAAACAATGATCATAATTACATATGAAATATCTTGTATGGCACTCGCAGATTAATTTACCTTTGAGAAGTGAGCAGAGAAGAATCAGTCCCAGCAGATCTATATGACTCTTACCAGCCATTTTCTGTCTCTGTCCGTCTTTCATGGTTCATTATTCACTCAGTTCTTCTTTTAAACAGCATCAGCCCCTCCTGTGGTCATAACTTCCTGACATTACGTGTTTCGTCCTGAAACCTGCTACAGATGCTACTCAATACTGATATGAAGTGATGACCTGCATTACATATTGATATAAAGTTTCATAAAAACTCAGTCAGTCCAAATTAGACCTCATCAAACTACTCAATCAAACACATTGCTAGCATGTTTTAGCACATTACTAGCATGCTGCTACCAGATAGCAGGTTCTATTTAAGATTTAAGTTGCTGTTAGTGATAGATAGAATATACTTTTTTTTTTAAATCCCTGTGGGGAAAAGAATTCTTGCACCAATCCTGCTTTGTCAAGCCAACATAATAATACTTTTAAACAAAGTATCTTAAATGTTCCATACGAAAGATTGAACAAGAGTCATTTTTGCACATTGTTTCACTCAGTTATTTTTAGTTTCTGACAGCCTTGGCCCAGGTCTCCCAGTTCACCAGAACACAGATTTATTTTTAAATAATTATTTTAGCAGAAACTGAGGACGTTGCTTTAACATTTGCTGTTTCACTGAGACACATCATGGTATTTCAGGCCTTACGGCATCAGAAACCCTCAGTGATACCACCACACCACAGAAAATACCAGCCAGCGGTTAATCATCAGTACAGTAGACAGTAGTGCAAAACAGTGGAGAAAAAGAGCTAAATATTTTAGTAATACTTATCAGAAAGTGCCATATACATGGTCATAATTTTATGTGCTTGAAGAAGAGCTCTGTCTTCATACACTATATTGGCAAAAGTTTTGGGACGCCTGCCTTCACATGCTTTAATGCCATCCCATTCTTAATCCGTAGGGTTTAATATGGAGTTGTCCCACCCTTTGCAGCTATAACAGCTTCAACTCTTCTGGGAAGGCTTTCCACAAGGTTTAGGAGTGTGTTTATGGAAATTTTTGAGCATTCTTCTAGAAGCGCATTTGTGAGGTCAGGCACTGATGTTGGATGAGAAGGCCTGGCTTGCAGTCTCTGCTCTAATTCATCCCAAAGGTGTTCTATCGGGATGAGGTCAGGACTCTGTGCAGGCCAGTCAAGTTCCTCCACACCAAACTCGCTCATCCATGTCTTTATGGACCGACGCTTTGTGCACTGGAGCGCAGTCATGTTGGGACAGGAAGGGGCCATCCTCAAACTGTTCCCACAAAGTTGGGAGCATGAAATTGTCCAAAATGTCTTGGTATGCTGAAGCATTAAGAGTTCCTTTCACTGGAACTAAGGGGCCAAGCCCAACCCCTGAAAAACAACCCCACCCCATAATCCCCCCTCCACCAAACTTTACACTTGGCACAATGCAGTCAGGCAAGTCCCGTTCCCCTGGCAACCACCAAACGCAGACTCGTCCATGGGATTGCCAGACAGAGAAGCGTGATTGGTCACTCAGAGAACACGTCTCACTGCTCTAGAGTCCAGTGGTGGCGTGCTTTACCCCACTGCATCCCACGCTTTGCATTGCTCTTGGTGATGTAAGGCTTGGATGAGCTGCTCGGCCATGGAAACCCATTCCAGGAAGCTCTCTACACACTGTTCTTGAGCTCATCTGAAGGCCACAGAAGTTTGGAGGTCTGTAGCTATTGACTCTGCAGAAAGTTGGTGTCTTCTGCGCACTGTGACCCTCAGCATGCGCTGACCCCGCTCTGTGATTTTACGTGGCCTATCACTTCGTGGCTGAGTTGCTGTTGTTCCCAATTGGTTCCACTTTGTTATAATCCCACTAACAGTTGAGCGTGGAATATTTAGTAGTGAGGAAATGTCAGGAATGCACTTATTGCACAGGTGGCAACCTATCACGGTACCACGCTTGAGTTCACTGAGCTCCTGAGAGCGACCCATTCTTTCACAAATGTTTGTAGAAGTGTCTGCATGCCTAGTGCTTGATTTATACACCTGTGGCCATGAAGGGATTGAACACCTGAACTCAGTGATTTGGAGGGGCGGCCCAATACTTTTGGCAATATAGTGTATGTTTTGGAAAATTGTAATGCTTGTTGAAGTTTGAGGGCAGGTGGATGGGAGAAGGGAAGTTAGGAGACATCAGCCTCTTTTTGAGGGATAAGAATAAATCATGAGTGTTTGTTGTGGACAGCTGGCTGCTGATATCAGAGTCTGGGGGAAAGCAGAGGCGAATAAGTTTATAATGGTTGAATTGTTTCTATAGGAATTCAGGAATGAAGGCCTTGAGATTGAGAACAAATATTGATGATGAGATGGAAAGAAGAGGAAGACACAGAAGAGCTCATTAAATAGAGAGTGACCAGAAACAGAAAGGTTTGAGTTTGAGTGATTAATAATCGATATATAACCTCAACAAAAAGATGTGTATTTAATGCAGTAATTCTCAAACTTGTTTGGTTCAGTGACCCTCTATCCATTATCCAGATGCCAGATGCCCATCAAAGAAAATTGGACTAAATGTCTAAGTTATAATGTTGATTTATGGGGCAGCACGGTGGCTCAGTGGTTAGCGATGTTGCCTCATTCCCCGGTTCGATCCTCGGCTGAGTCAGGAGTCCTTTCTGTGTGGAGTTTGCATGTTCTCCCCGTGTGAGCATGGGTTTCTCTGGTTTCTCTGGGTACCAGGAGTTCTCCAGTTTCCCCCACAGTCCAAAGACATGTAGGTTAGGTGAACTGGACAGTCAATATTGCCTGTGTGTGAGAGAGCCCTGTGATAAACTGGCCATCTGTCCAGGGTGCTTTCCCCTGCCTCTGGACTAAGAAACTAGGGCTAAGTGGTGCTTTCTTCTACTTCTTCTACCTCTTCTTCTTCTTCTTCTTATTGTAATTAAAAAATGATGTAATTGAATGCCCAATACCATATTTGGTTTGACAGGTAACATTGTGAACAGCAACATTGTAAACTTTTATAAAGATATAGCACAATAATAAAAATAAGTTGATATGCAAAAATCGTGAATGAGTCCACAGCTAACAAATCAATGTGCTACTTCTTTTCTCTCCTATAAGGTAGGAAAGCATTGTTGAGTAGCATAAATGAAATGAAATGTGTGTATATGAGGATTTTAACTGATTGCCAGGCAGGTTTATGGTGATTGACCCATCCTGTCCCAAATGGCACCCTAAGCCCTCACAGTCTTCCTTCAAGTCCAAACTTTAGTAATGTAATACTGCTTTGGCCCTGTCCCAAATGGCGCACTTCATATGCACTTACGGTCTTGTGGACTTACAATGGCTGCCGTGTGCGCATGTCCGTTAAGTCCACGAGACTGTAGGGTGTCCCATTTGTCATTTTAGGTCTCAGAAGGGTGCTCGTGAGCGCCCCCTTTGCGGTCGATATGTGCCCTCGATGCGCACTTTTGCAGAGCCCGCACTGATATGAACTCTGCAGCAGACTTCTTCCTGACAGTCAAAGTCGCGTTGTTTTACATTAACATAATAAATTCTGCATATTCAATGACCAACTTTACAATATTTAACAATATAATTACTGGGAATTACTTGCTCAGGAGATCAGACGGGAAAATCAAACTTAACACAACTGATGAGAATGGTCAGAAAATGAGGGAGAACAAAGGGTGTAAATACATGGAGCAAACAAGCTAATTAATGAACACCAGGTGAACTGAATACAATGATCAAAGGAACAAACTAGAAACTAGCTCACAGGGAAACACAAGAAAACAGAACATACATGTTACAGTACGCCCCCTCCCAAAAAGACACCACCTCGCGTTGTAAATAGTCCAACTGAGGAGGGAGGGAGGGGGCTCTGGAGGAGGGCTTGGGAAAAACAAGGAAAAACAAATATGCCAGGGGCAGGAGGAGTCTGGTGGAAATTCAGAGTCCAGCCAGTATGATTCCACACAGCGGAGGGTGTCGAGGGAGGGAGGAGCCATGCTGTGAATCTCCTCGATTGGGCCATGGGGATGACAGACAGAGCCAGTGGAAGAGCCCACAGGGCGAAGGTGAAGCCGGAGGGAAGGCAGAGCCAGACGGAGCCGTAGGGATGGAGGTGACGTCCGACTGTAGAGGAGCCGTAAGGCCGATGGTCCCAGGTGGAGCCAATAGAGGTTGATCCACACCACAGAGGGAGGATGGAGGAGGAATGGTGACACGTATATTAAAGCAAGCCAAATATGTGCAGATTCTGCGCAATACACTGTATTTAATATATCATAATGTCTCACGAGTTGAGTATTTGCGCTAAATCTGCACAGATTTGTCTTACACAAACTTCCCCAGCAGAGTGACTGAACCGGAGTGAACATAATAAGTAACTCGCCAAGTTGGTGAGGCATCCAAATCTAGAAGTCCAGTGATGTGGGTCCTGAGGGATTGCTGCTCCTGCTAAAGGCATAAGAGCTGGGCTGCCGGTAAGTCCGTTTTCTATTCTTCTGTCACGGTTTGGTTGTGTAAAAAGCACAAAGATGAAGGAGAATAAGAATAATAGTCTTTAATGACAAGCTCAGGCGATCAGACAGGAATATCAAACTTAACACAACATTGACAAGAATGGACAGGGAATGAGGCAGAGCACAGGGTATAAATACATAGAGCAAACAATGGGAACTAAAGAGCTAATTAATGAATACCAGGTGAACTGAATACAATGATCAGAGGAAAAAACTAGAAACTAGCTCACAATGAAACAGAACATGTTATAGCTACATGGTTAAACTGACCTTTTTTACATCACTGTGACTATTCAAGTCTTATTTTAATTAAAGTCTCAAAATGATTCTATAACTTATTCTTTGGGTTGATTCTCGATCACACAGGTATCAGCAGTACTACAGTCCTTCATCCCGGGGTCCAGCTTTCGCTCCACTGATGGTCGCATATGTCACTTCACATTCAGACTGAACCTGAGTGAGCGACACAAATAGAGTTAGCCACTATGACAGATATTATTACAACACACTGGATTGCTAAATGTTTCTAAGAATCAGATTGAGTAGCACTGCATATTTAAACACCACTCGACATTGTTTGC
Source organism: Rhinogobio ventralis (assembly GCA_039654625.1). Taxonomy (NCBI): domain Eukaryota; kingdom Metazoa; phylum Chordata; class Actinopteri; order Cypriniformes; family Gobionidae; genus Rhinogobio; species Rhinogobio ventralis. The sequence goes on from CM077198.1 coordinate 39,382,048, forward strand.
CACATATGATGACAATGTTATGTAGATATATATTTACAGTCTATTGTAAGGGGAAGTTAAAGGAAAGGCCTGATTATCTGTTATCAAACATACACAGTAGACAGAAACTGAAGAAATGGAGCAGATTTCTTTACTCACATTGTGTCTTTTAGTAAACTTCTTTCTAGAAAAAAAAACCTCAGCATAAGCCACATCTTCTTTCTTCCCCTAAACATCAATAGAAACATGTGATGTGTAGGCAATAGTGTAACTAACTTTTGATTATTTTATCAAAATTATGCAGTATATGTTTTATAACTATTGTTAAGTTGAATTTTTTTAAACGGGTACAGTGGTGTACAGCTGAAATAATGTTCATTCGTCTGATCAGCTGTGGATCAAATGTGTGTAAATATGAATCTATGAGTTGTGATTGTTTGTGTTGGTCACTAACATGGACATCAGCAGCTGGTGGGGTCACCGGGGTCAAAGTGCTGATCGCCTCATTATCCGCCCCTTAAGACAACATTAACACTATTACATTTCTTCAATTAATCATTTACACTAAAAAACATAAACATCCACAATAAAATAAAATGTTTCTAAATATCTTGTTATTATGTGTTCATTATTGAAAACTCACTGGGTCGTTTTTTACAGATCAACCATAAAGCAATCAGAGCAATAAGGGTAAGAAGAGCCACTATACCACCAGTAACAGCAACAGGGATCACTGCAGGAGAGACTACATGAAGAAGAGTCAAACACTGGACAGGAACTGACTAACATATTATGAATGATCTTTGCCACATTTCACAGAATTATTGTGCGATTCTTCTTTTATGCCCTTATAGCGATCAACCAAAGTCTGTGTTTCATTTGAGGTGGGGGAGAGCGCTGCATGAGTCAAACGCTATTCAGTTCTGTGAATATGAAAATATTAGTACTTATGTAGGTATTAATGTTGACTATTCAACCGTCAGTCAGCAGCAATATTCTCATATTAGTTATAAGAACTGAAGTGAGATTGAGCACCTTGTGTTGCTGGAGTTGAGGTTGTTTCAGGAGACCAGTGGAGTTGTGTTAAGAGGAAAACAATAGTAGTTAGTTTAAATGCACCATATAGTAAACTCAGATGACACTCTAAAATTCTGCTGTTGAAAGGGTTACCCCCCTTAGTTGCATAGTGTTTAGTTTTCTTACCCAAGTACGTGACAGTATAGCCGACTGAGGTCTTGACTTGACTGCTGTCAGTTCTGTCAGTAATCTGGCATCTCCACTCTGTGTTGTCGTCTTCATTGAGGAGTGTTGTAGTCAGAGTGCTGATACAGCGTTCAGGAGAGGATGAGATCTGAAATCTGGGGTCTGATTGCAGATTCACACCAGCCTTATTCACCCAGACCAGCTGAATTCTCTCAGTAGTGAAGAGAGTATTACAAGACCATCCATAATCTACATACAACTGACAGGAGAGAGTGAAAGAGCTGCCAGGTCTGATCTCAGTCTGTGTGGATGATGGAGACACTGAAACAGAAATCACAACAGACATTTATTTCACTAAACATGTGAGTTTAAAGAGAGAGTGATGTTCTTTTAGCATGTAATGAACAGAAACACTGACCATGAAGAACATGCAGATGAACAGATATATCAGAATGATGATCCACTGATTGCCTGCAGTCATAAACTCCACAATCTTCAGTTGTGGCTTTATAGATGTTCAGAGAGCAGTCGGACCCCAGACTCAGTCTCTCACGTCTCTCTGTGCCATTCTTCAACATCCCATTTTCAAATAATACAACTGAACTTATGTCTCTACTATATATCCATGAAGTTGATGTGCAGTCAGTAAGAGCACTATAACAGGGCAGACTGGCGTTCCCACCATCACTGATGAACACATGGATGTCTGTGTGTCCACTGGTACCTGAGACAGAGTAAGTGTGTGTTTATGCTTTATATTAAATCTTATATTATCAGTGATTTAAAATGATCCACATTCACTATTCTGACAATTATTCCTTATATACTAAATATATTCTTTTTTTCTGATTTAACTCTCTCGGCAAAGGCGCCGGTGCCTTCACCTCGTTTTTTATTTATAAATGTATAGATATTATAAATTTAAATTGATAATATCTACATGGCCTGTCTTTTTCTGAAGAGGGTTGTTAACACCTGTGTTATTTTCTTCAGTTTGAAATTCTTACCTAAACTTTATATAAATTGAATTTTTACCCTATGAAGGTATTTTTGGTGCAAAACAACTGAACCGCGTGTGAGAGTGGAGTTTGTAGCTGTAGAGCATATCCACACATGAGTATCAATAAATCTGAAGTCACAGAGGAAAAAACACTTAGGAGTTGTAAACGTGTAGATTTTTTTTCTGTCCTACAAACACAACACAACAGTTACAACCGGCCCTCAGTCATGTAGCGCAGATAATCGGTCCAGATAAACTTGGTGCTTATAAAAGCTCTGAACGCACAATGTATATAATTAATTAATAGCCTGATTCATGTTTCCATTAACCAAATATCGGGGGGTTGTAATTGCTTGAATTGTATATTAATTGTTCAATTGTCCATTAATTGTATATATCGGGTCAAGTTATCCCTTCTCAACGTGAGAAATACAAGGTGTGGCGTGTGAGTGTGTGAACTGGTGGAAATGCATGTGTCTCACGGTGAATGCTTGAGACTTAAGAGCTACGTTAATTGACATCGCCTGCTCAGGAAGATGGTTGCTCATGGGTTTTTTTTTTCCTTTTCTCGGTCGCGCGCCAACGGCTCAAAAGAGCTCTTCTGATTGGCCAAAATTCTCTGCTCTCTGAACAGTGCCTGTCGCTGCCTCACAGATGCACAAATCACTTTTGCTCCACATTTCACATAGTGCAGATCGCGGGAACAAATTAGTAAATCGTGCGCTACTATTTTTTCCTGGATGTCACGTGCGGGGCTCCGTACATTTTTGATACGGGTGTGTGAATGCGTTTTGCACCATATTCACAGCAGCAACTGTAGCAAAAATGTGAGCGTATGAGTTTCTTCATGTGTGATTCGTAGGATTTGTGCACCTGCAGTGAAGGTGTAACTGTTGTGTTGTGTTTGTAGGAGAGGAAAAAAATCTACATGTTTACAACTCCTAAGAGATTTTTCTCTGTGACTTCAGATTTATTGATACACATGTGCGGATATGCTCTACAGCTACAAAATCCACTCTCACACGTGTTTTGCACCAAAAATACCTTCATATATTTCATTATCAGTGTAAAGCTGAGTCATACGCAAAACAAGGCTTTTGTAAGAATAATACAGTATGAACTAAACACTCCATAGAATGTTAGTAAGAATATAATGAACTTGTTCAACTTCTGTTTTACATTTGATTCTGACTAAACAATATTTTCACAAAAACACAAACCTCTTGTCAGTTTCACAGATGTTTTCTACAGGTTCACTTACCCGTGAGCAGTGAGCAGAGAATCATCAGTCCCAGCATGTCTAAATGACACTTGTCATCCATCTGCCTCTGTCAGTCTTCCTCTTTCCATTATTTATAGTGACTCTCCAGCCCATCCTCTGTTTGGTAACTTCCTGTGATCAGACAGACTGTAGTAAAGCATTGCAATGCAAGATACTGTAACATTCAACTACTCTGTCTTTTCGTAGGTTGTTAAATGCCACTGACTTCTTAAATAGATATAAAGTTCATGCCTGTGTGACCATGTGGTGAAAAGTCACCAAACTGCATATCCAGGCTGTTTAAAGTTAGTGCAGTGGTTGATAAAGTTTCGTAGAATGCTGTTAGACGTTAAATGTTGTCTTTATGTACTGTGTGGTTTATTTATTCTCCTGTGATTCCTGAGTTCTCTAGCGAGCTCTTGTGTTCCTGAGTAATAAATAATAGACTTATTCTAGTATGATTTCCTGTTCATGCGTGTTGTTTAACAATCAGCGTGACAGAAAACCGAACCCTCAAAACAGGGAAATATGAAGAGAGTGGACTTACTGTTCAGGTCACACTGTGGACCCAGAGCCCTCAACGCCACGAAACCAGTGCCGTAGCCAACACCTGAGCCCAACTTCGTCCCGGAGCCTGACCCCGGCAGGAAGTCTGATCAGGTGCAAGAGCTGGCAACACGTCCATTCCTGTGGGCGTTCTCGTGAAGTACGAGGCCATGGAGTGAAGGCCAGGTCATACTCCTGTTACTGAGGGTGAGCTGTGCCCAGTACTTATTCAATTATTTGAGGAATTGGAAGGATTATTCATCAAAGTCTTGTAACAAATTAGCTCAAAAGGGAAGTATTAATAATTAATTATAACTCGTTACAATTAATTATGAAGATTTGTGTAATGTATTTGTGTTATGTGACAATACCTTGTGGCCGCTAGAGGGCACCCCCGTGCTGTTGATTGTTGTTCGTTGGAGTGTGCCGAGTAAAACAGTGCATAACAGTGCAGTCATGTCTCCGGTTCTTTTCATGCATGCTCTGAAACAAAGCAGAATGTTATGTGTTATTATAGCATATTGATGCAGACATAACAATTTGGATCAGTTAACCAAATTAACTTAATGTAAATGAGTTAATATTACAATCAAATAACCTTTCGTCCAGCAAACATTCAGTACTGATTGTCTATCAACTCTTCAGAAAGGATATTTTCTGTGGCCACAGAAAAATAACTCTTTCTTAGCTCGTAGCTATGATCGATTCGTTAAAGTGACAATTTATTTATAAACAGACCATAATCGACTTGTACGAATGTGCACAAAGTTTATTTAACTAAAACACAAACACATAACTAATCTACACAAACATACACAAGCACACATACATGGGTAGAATGGAAAGTTGAAGTAGTTGGAAAACCGGATCAGAACAGAGGAATGAAGTTATGGAAAAAGAGTCACCTGGGAGAACCATCAGTTATGACTACCAGCTCCCTTGTTTGAACAAAGGGGTTTACAGCTTTAACTAACTGTGATTTTGTATATCGTACGTTACTTGCATTTGCCTGAGCTGTTGAAAGGCGTTCAGATATATAGTCACAGGTGAAAGTCTTGATAGTTCGGTCCGATGGTGTTGCAGTTGCAACCGATTCCTTTCGTGTTGAGCGAAGAAACGACAGTGAACTTGCAGAGACTCTGTTATGGATGAAGAAGGCCCACATGGCTTGATGTGTGTGGGGCTGGCCTTTTTGAACAAAGTGCTGACTCATTCGCATGATTGGAGTGAGCTGAAAATTTGTGTGTTCATTTGTATTCTGTCATCCTTTTGGCTCCACCGGGCTCTCTTGTCTCTCCGGCTTCACCTTGGTCAGTCCTTGCTCTGCCTATGCCACAGACTTCAGGACCTTCGTCTGCACCTCATCCCTCCACCCCTTCGGCTCCGTTGGGCTCCTCCTTCCCTCCGGCCAGGCCTTGGTCCTCACTCTCACCAGCTGCGCATCAGTCATCTGGCACCCTGGCTTCACCACGACCGCTCATCACCGCAGCTCCGCCTTGGCCTCCAGGTCCTTCAGTGTTGCCCAGTCTCTTTGTCTCCTTGGCTTAACCTGGATCTCACCTCTCCCATCTCCACTGCTTTCGGTCGGGTTCCTGGTTCTATCCTGGCTCCCTCCATCGGATCCGCTGTGGGCCTTCATCCTGGGAGTGCTCCGGGTCTTTATCTGCCTCCTCCCTCCATCATCTCCTTTGTAGTGTTTTCCTCGGTCACGTCACTCTCCAGTTCCACATCCTCCTCCTATTTTTATATATATATATATATCTTTGTTCACTGCTGTCTCTATGTACTGTGTTTTTTTATTTTCCTGTGTTCCTGAGTTTTGTATCATTAGTGATCTTCTGTGTTCTTGAGTAATATATTATAGACTTTTATACTAGTATTTTCCTGTTTGTGCATGTTGTTTACCACAAGACATTTGCCTGCTAGCAAGCAGTACATTATGGTTAATGGATGTGACACACTGAACCCTGTCAAGCGATTTCATGGGTTGTGTAACTGATGTGTTGGAGCGAATTCAGATTTTTTTTTTTAGGATGCAACTTTTCCTGCATCTCAATGGCAGAATGTTTCACAATTTACTTAAACTCACTTTTGCTCTGTTTCTGCCAGTGCATTATTGCCAAAGACAAAAGAGTTAAAGTCTGTATGGAGCCACATAGTCTAAAGAATAGAGCTCATAGGACTCGGAATGGATTCCAAAGAATCGATACTTCAATTTCACAGTGTTAAGAATCGAGAGTTGACTCCAAAGATTGGAGTAATTCCACACTGGGGAATTGAGTCCTCAAAAATGCCTAATTGAATTTAATAGCAGCGTCAGTATTCAACACGCTCAATTCGCTGTCCGAAAAAAGCTGCCTTACAATGTTAGTGTAACTTCACCAATATTCAACCCGCTTTGTATTGTTACAATGATGTTAGTATATGTAAATAAACAATGTTTACTCATTCTCTGTGTTACCTGAATCGAGAAATTCATGTTTAATTGTCAGCAAAAGTCCTAACTTTTGACAGCTCCAGGGCTTTCATGAAAACTACAGATTATACTTCTGCATTTTTGTATACCCACCCACAGACCATCAGATTGACAGAGGGTTATTTACAGAACAGTTATTGTAGTGGTAGGTTTATCACTGGAAATTGTATTGCACTTTGTCTACTCTTTTTAACAGCAGTATGGTAAAAATGGAACACTATGGCAACAGCTTTCTTACCAGTACACAATGGTGTTTTACATCAGGGGTTGTTGTGAGGGGTTGTCTTACAGTAGTTTTGGAACAGAAAAGGACACTCCCCAAACTGCTGCAACAATGACAGAAGCAGAGAATTCTCTACAATATCATTGTATGTTCTAGCATTAAGAATGATTTTCACAGGCATTACTGGAATATCCTAAATAATTAGTAAAAAACGGGGTGTCCACATACTTTCGGCCCTGTAGTGTGCATGCCTGTAAGTATAAATGCCAAATTACCTGACACGACAACCATTTGATGGCTGTTGAAGAGTCTAATAAGAAAAGTACTTAAATGTTAAATGTTATATTTATATTTTTGTATGCAGGGTTATGTACATATACTAGTCCTCTTAGAACTTCATTATTTACATTAGCTAGCAGCATTATCTATCATAACAGGTGTAAACCGAATGCCCAGCTCCAAGTGGCCTTCGTCGCCCCGCACCAAGTGGCCTTCGTCGCCCAGCACCAAGTGGCCTTCGTCGCCCCGCACCAAGGGGCCTTCGTCGCCCAGCACCAAGTGGCCTTCGTCGCCCCGCACCAAGTGGCCTTCGTCGGCCAGCACCAAGTGGCCTTCGTCGCCCAGTACCAAGTGGCCTTCGTCGCCCAGCACCAAGTGGCCTTCGTCGCCCAGTTCCAAGTGGCCTTCGTCGCCCAGTACCAAGTGGCCTTCGTCGCCCAGCACCAAGTGGCCTTCGTTGCCCCGCACCAAGTGGCCTTCGTCGCCCAGCACCAAGTGGCCTTCGTCGCCCCGCACCAAGTGGCCTTCGTCGCCCAGTACCAAGTGGCCTTCGTCGGCCAGCACCAAGTGGCCTTCGTCGCCCCGCACCAAGTGGCCTTCGTCGCCCCGCACCCCGCACCAAGTGGCCTTCGTCGCCCCGCACCAAGTGGCCTTCGTCGCCCAGTACCAAGTGGCCTTCGTCGGCCAGCACCAAGTGGCCTTCGTCGCCCCGCACCAAGTGGCCTTCGTCGCCCCGCACCAAGTGGCCTTCGTCGCCCAGCACCAAGTGGCCTTCGTCGCCCCGCACCAAGTGGCCTTTGTCGCCCCGCACCAAGTGGCCTTCGTCGCCCAGCACCAAGTGGCGTTCGTCGCTCCGCACCAAGTGGCCTTCTTCACCCAGCACCAAGTGGCGTTCGTCGCTCCGCACCAAGTTTCCCCCTTCAGCCCTCTTGCTCCTCCTTCAGTAGCTCCGCCCAACTGCTCGGATCAGCCTTAGGCTTCTCACTCCCCCGCTCTGCATGTGCATGTTCTGTTCACCTCACACAAAGACACATCACTGACTTCAGCTGAACAGTAACACCTTTTTTAGAGCTGTTTTACAGCAGAATTTAACTCTGGTTGCCTCATTGAATCATTATTTTCCTGTTATCACTGTAAAGCTGCTTTGAAACTATCTATATTGTAAACTGCTTTAAAAATAATGGTGACTTGAAGGTGATTTCTAATTGTAGGAAGATAGATCATCAAGTATGAGGTGCTGTTTAAAGGCTTGATATAAGAGTAAAGCTCTTACTGATTTAGAATTTTTTTTAAATCATCCTAGTTTATGAGGATTCTGCTTGTTCATTAATAAATGGAAAATAAAAAAATAATGGAGAGTAAAGTTAATTAACTGATATAATGAATTACGTTTTCTTTTCTATTTAGTATGAATTAGCAAAAGCTTAGTTAAAGCGCAATGGTGTGATGACCGTCTGTATCAGCAGAGGGCGCTCGCGCTCAACTCAAGAGCTGAACTGGCCCCACCCTTCATATCGGACTGTTAGTGTGTGTCTGCTGCATAGAGAAAACTGAGCTGGACTTATTTCTCTTTTTCTCTCTCTCTCTCTCTATGTCGACCTGTATAATCTGGAATGGTTGGATGACGCCACCACAAGAATAAACCATGATAATCCAGAATAACCTACAGAACTGTCCAGTCATCATCAGTGCTACATCCTCACACACAGTGAGTCCTGCACACACACACACACTGTGCCATGAGTTGTTATTCTTCCTTATACAAATATTGTGCTTGACATCTGAAGCTGAGCAGCTACAATACCAGCTAAACTCATCACTGCTGGCCTATATATTTAATATTGTTGTACCTGGAATCACCGATGGCCACAAATATATGAAAATGTATTTAACATAAAAATACAAAATGCCTCAATTTAAATATATCAAAATAATGTGATAATGTGTGGGAAATAATATATGCAATTCAATCAAGTATCACTATTAGACTGAAATGTATAGAAACGTTAGTTTTCAGTTCCCCTTCTCTTACACTATAACTACAGTTAGACCAGCTATAATGTCTTAATATTTTGATGGATGTTAAACAGCATTTGTTATTATTATTATTTTCTCATTTCAACAGGTAGAATAAACCATCACATTCTCAGTTGCGTGTGACATATGGAAGCATATGGGGAGCAATATTCAATTTGAAATGTAATGTGCAAAATGAGCATTTCTGTATTTAATTTACATTTTCCATAATAATTATTTGAATATTAGTGATGCTGTAGAAATGAATTCGGATCTACTCTCGAAACTGTAAAATCGCAGAAACAGGACCGGCGCACAGTCACTCGCAGCACAACTATAGCTGAGATACAGATTACATTTACTTTATTAATAATAATAATAATAGCAGTATTTTGTGTTTTAAACATGCCCATCCCGAGCTGAAGGTTTAAAGCGTGCCTATTTCTTTTATGTTGACAAATGTGTCAAAATAATTTAGATCTGAATTTAAAGTTTGTTAAATGACTGTCAGGCAAGCCTTTTAAATACCAAACGCTTTCATGTGAAGCAGAAGATTCAACTCTAACGAAATGTTGCATTTGAGCCTTATTAGATTCATAAAGCGATGATGATTCCGGACTACCTGATGAAGTTACACCGAGGCATATTACTGCTATTGGTATGCTTTATGTGGCATGCACTGTGAAGATAGATAATATAGGATTTTATTTTTATTTATATTTAATTAGCTGGAATTAATAAAACACACTGTACAACAGAATAAGTACTGTCAGGTTATTACCCGGACATTAACCCTAAAACACACAAAAAAGTGCACATTCAAAATACGGGTAAAAATTATTTAATTTTTTGCAGATTTTAGTGTAGCCTACTGAGAAATGAATGTTTAGATTGATTAATAAATTAAGTAACCTACACGTTGGTGACAAGACACATAGTGTGCAGATACTCAGAGGAGTGGAGATGAAAACGTCAGAGGAGCTCGCGCTGAAGATGCACCTCACCGAGGCTCGAGTGCAGGTGGGGCATCCTTCATTTACTGCGGCTTAAAACATGTGTTTAAATCAAGTGCGCTAGAAATAATCATGCGAACATTGATTTCTGTATGCAATGTGACCAAAAAATGCGCGCTTTTCCACAGGTGTGGTTCCAGAACAGGCGCGAGCAAGCTGAAGCTCAGCTCTCACTGTACATCTAACATCAGGTGGTGTTTCAGCACTCGATGGACAGGCAGCGACTCTATCCTCCTCAATTTAAGTGAGAGTGTGTGAAACTCATCCTCTGTAGAGCAATGGCATTGCCAGGTAGTGCTTTAATTTCAAACCAGATGATTTAGGAATGCAAGAAGATCTTTATGCGTTTATGGATAACTCATAACTCATAAAGCGATGTTGCATCTGAACAATAGCCTAAATCCCTTTTACATTTATGAAGTTAAGAATTGCTATTTCAACCATTTATTTTATTGCTACTAAATAATACTTAATAACAAGCCATCTACATGATTACAAAAATGATCTCATCGTTATCGGAAAACTACAAGTATTGATTAATTTCTGCGGTTATTCACGTTTCCCGAAAGCATCGATAGCCAACCATGATCGCGAGTTCCATCCGCATAGCTCAACCAGTCGGGGTTCCCATCGTTCCCAAACGGCGACAGCTCTCGACCTGTGGTTAGAAGAGTTTCTCGTGGTCTTAATAAATCCTTATCTTGAGCAAAATAAGCAAGCTGACATTCAGTGCAATCTATATCTTTTATTTCGAATACATACTAATGTCATTTACGTCTTTTAGTTTGTCAAGAGTGCGCATGCGCACTAAGAACGAGCCTGTGCTTGAATCTGGAAATAAAGCTAAATAACTGAGAAAAATAAGAATTACTCCTCAGATGCCAAAAATCCAGCATATAATTGATTATAAGCAGTTATTACTCCTCCACCTGCGTGACATCACTACGCCACGGGTTGAACGGCAGAGTTGATGCGCTTTCCGCGGTGCCCCGTGCTGTGGTAGTTACGCAGTGAGTAACGTCGTTGTACGGGAAGCGCACCCCAGATTGTTTGGATGTTTTCTGCATCGGAGCATCTATAGTGGAAAAAAAGGGAGTTTAATAGCTACGTATGATTTTTAAATACAAATTTTAACCCAAGCCACGTTAAAAAAATACTATAGTATATTAAAGTAAAATTACTCTGGTAAATACTATATATAGTAAAGATACTACAGTGAATTGTAGCATACCTTAGTATTTAACTATAGTTAGTGTAGTGTAGTAAATACTACAATATACTACAATCCACTGTAGTATCTTTACTATATATAGTATTTACCAGAGTAATTTTACTTTAGTGGCTTGGGTTCAAAGTGTTATTTAAAAATCATACATAGCTATTCTTTTGTCCATTTTGACCCAGAATTAAAACAACCCATCATTTATAGAGTGCTTTCGTTTTTTAATTTTCTAATGTTTAATATGCCTCAGATATTGAGTTTCTGATGCATTTATTAATAATGCGAGTTATTTTTATAATAGCCTATCGTATGCAGGAAAGCAAGCATATTCTGTAAAGATATTACTAAATACTAATGTTGAAAGATGTGAATGTCGAAGTGAAACTCTAATGCAGTTCGCCTGTGTGTTTAGTAGCGTCGATATATTTCAGCGTCGTTTACCGGAGCTTGTGCTCGTGCTCGCGCGGCTGTCCGAGGTGCTGAACGGGACGCTCGCCCTCGCGCGCGGCCCAAACAGATCTTTTGCATGAATATGTAGGAGATCTTTTGGCCACTTTCTGTTGGATGAAGTGGGTAGTTTAAAGAGAACACGGGACAGTGTTATTTTCAGCATCATAATCGTTTTTATCATCAACAGCCATGTCAATGGTACACCTGAAAAACTATGTGCACATGTAGAAATATTTCCTTCTTAAATATAAGCATCCATTACCTACATATAAATAATTCTCAAATCCTGGACAAAAAACGTGTTACATTATGCTCACAAAATAGGTGAAAATCATTATAAAATCGGACGGAGAAGACGACATGCAAATAATATAGAAAATAAATACAGTGTTTTGCATCCATTCCCTTTTGCGCCGGTTGTAAAACATTATAAAGACTCAATGAACTACAAGGGGGATGTGGTCTATGTTTATCTAGGACGTCAATACGCGTTAACACTATACAATCTGAGCCACAAAAACACAGCTGTAGAAAGACACACAAACGTTTACGTATTCCTGTCAACAGTGAAGTATGTACTTGTGCCATTTTGAAGAACAACTCGCCTTGGGTTAATAGTACATGTGAGGATGAGAGCCCCTGGCTCTAAGGCTTGGGGAATTCATAGGTAAAAATATAGAACAGAGTGGATTCTGAACAGAGTCAATGTAAACAAATAATCATGGCGCCAAGATATAATGACATGTATAATGACTCGTGAGTGTTCTTTGCAGCGGGAGCGCGCATCGCAGTCTCTTTACTTATGGCGACGACCACAGCCAAAACAAAACAGTCCGGATATGTTAACATAATGTGTGTGGTATTATTATTATTATTATTATTATTATCCAGCTTGTGGTAGTCGTCGGGTGGCGTCTTCTTTCTTCAGTGGAGATGCAGGGCTCTCTTCTCCTTTCCCCACAGTCACTCGCGTAAACTTGTTGGTTTGTTGAATCTCGCGCTCGTCGCTCGCTCTAACTCAGAACATGCTGGTCTTTACTAAAGTGGCTTTGGCTCCGTTCTGTCTTTGTAATGAGGACAGAACACTGGCGAACGGGCCGCCCAGAGAGTCCGGAATGGAGGTGATGGTTCCCGGGGCGGAGGCCCAGCCTTGACTCGGCGCGGTGCCTCCCATTCCGGGCACGGACGTCTTCACCTGCTCGACCGGGCCGGTCCCCGTGCCGCTCACCTGTCCGCCGGTGGGACTCGGGCCACCACAGTTGGAGGTAGGGTTTGGGTTGGGCCCGGGCCCGCCAGTGCTGTCAGGATCGGTCGCCTTCGCCTCTTTGCTGTCCTCCTCTCGCGAGTCCGACTTCTTCCCGGACCCGTTCTTCGCTGCGGCGGCTGCGGCGGCGGCCGCGCGCTCTTGCTTGCGGAATTTGGCGCGCCTGTTCTGGAACCACACCTGTGGAAAAGCGCGCATTTTTTGGTCACATTGCACGTGCATACAGAAATCAAAAGAAAAGTTCGCATTATTATTTCTAGCGCACTTGATTTAAACACATGTTTTAAGCCCAGAAAAAGCTGCAGTAAATGTAGGATGTCCCACCTGCACTCGAGCCTCGGTGAGGTCGATCTTCAGCGCGAGCTCCTCTCGCGTGTAAATGTCCGGATAGTGCGTCTCCGCGAACACGCGCTCGAGCTCTTTGAGCTGCGCGCTGGTGAAAGTGGTCCGAATGCGCCTCTGCTTCCGCTTCTCGTTCAGTCCTCCGTGGTCGGTGAACAGCTTGTAGGGAACTGTTCGAAGAAGACACGGGCTCGGTCATTCGTGCAGGTGCAAGAAAATGTCATGTTGATGTAAAACAAGCAAAAAAAATGAAATAATCCCAGTAAAGTTTCTAAACTAAGTGTATCCAGTGGTTACGGTCGCAGGATAAGATCAAATCGTGATAAAAGATAGGGGTATGAAAATCCCGAGTCAGCTGTAATCCGGTTATCTGCGAAATGCTGTTAATTGAATGTTATTGGAAACTTGTCATAAATGCTGATATTGTTGCTAGTGCAACTTCAATTCACTGTCAATAATGAGCTTAAGTCCCTGGTTATTTCATTATTTTCGAAGGTTTATGTCTCATCGCAAAGTAAATAAATTATGCCTATCATTTTGGCAGCTTAAGATAATTTTGTTGGCGGTTAGGGTGTGACTGGGATAGTGTAACCCCGTAACCGAATTACCTCTTGCCTGCAATCGCTTCTAACGTGATAAATTCTTTCATTTGTGTAAGCAAATTTCGTTTGGTAAATACTAAACACATTTCCATTTTCGAAAGCAATCAAGGCGTCCTATATACCGCGGCTCTCGCGCCTGTCGGCTGCTTACCTGCGGCGTACGGGCTGCTCTGGTGGTCCCGCAGGGTGCCGAGGCTGCAGGAGCCCGGCGTGAGCGACGGACACCCGGAGGTGGCCCCAAACGTCGTCCTGATGGGATTGTACTGAAAGCCACTGGCTTGGCTGCAGGAGCTGAAGTCCGCATAGGCTGACGCCAGGCTCGACGTGTCCATCCCGGCCATACAGGACTCGTAGGCAGAGGAATTGAGGTAAGAATACTCCATTTTATACATTGAAAAGGCTCAGTGGAGAAGGAAAGCTGCACTCCCAAGGAAAAAGACACACAAATTGGATTAAAACGGCGAGGAGCGCATGAAAAACAGACGCGAGGCGAAGCGCGCACGGTGTCGGGGAGCTCAGCTCGTGACTCGGGCTGAATTTTGACTGGTTTGAAGGAGGCTCGTGCCGTGGGTAGATGTGCACTGCTCGGCGCCTGCTCAAAAACTGCCCTCCTTTATAGGAGCTGAGCCTTGTTTTATGAAAAGCCTCCCAAGGAGCCGCCTAGCCCCAGGTCTCTAGAGCATATAGTCCTCATAATAAACTTGGCTCTTTCCGCTTGGACAATAGCACGGCGTTTGGGTCTTATTGCTAGCGCTTTTTTACATGACAATAACTCATCAGTCTATTGGGCTGGCACTGGGGGATCGGGCTGTCCAACCTCCCTATCATTGATCCCCTGCATCTCTAATTAGAATTTAATACCCCGCCATTACGCGCCAGCCCAGCCCTCGCGCTCAAACCGCCATCTTGCCCTTTAATTCAATCACACCACTTGGAAATAATGAAAGTTGGGTGACGATTCTCCCTGATCCAATTTTCCCCAAGCTTTTAAGCCTTTAAACCGGTGGTATACCTTGGGCTGAATTTTCGATAGTATTTCCCCGTCTCCTTTAACTTTTTCATCTCTCATTTTCTCCTTTCCTTTGCTCGGCACTGGTTTTCAGGAGCTATTGAGACGACTGTGGTTATATCATAGAAGTTGCATGCTTTAATTTAGCAGGATATACTTAGATGAGCGATGTCGTTCTGAAGAATGTAGCCGGAAATGCAAAAATGTCCGTGATGCGCAACAACAATAATAACAATTACGTGCATTGGCAACTGAAAAGCTTGCATGCAAATATACTGGAATATCCGACTATATTCACGGCTTTAGGTTTACAGCATGCACGGGTGTTCAATGTCTCAATTAAACTGATCAAGTTGCTCATCTAACTTATAAATAATCCTGCAATGTTTTTTATTATTGCCGTGATTATTGTTCAAGGGCATGTAACGTTTTGATAATGAGGATGGGTAGCAAATGCGCAAAATAGCTTAATCATCAACCCTCTGCAAAACTGCCTCAGAACATAATTATAACTGTAACGTGGGGATAGCATAATATATTTAAACCATGCGCAATATTTAGGTAAGTCTGCACACGTTTGAATTAATTGTTATTAAACTATACATTAAGAATGATTTCGTATCTGTGGCTATCCAAAATAGTCTAAATAATTGTTCTCACCGTAAAACAAATATTCAAGGCCCTCGTGTTATTGAGTGTGTGTGTGTATAAGATAAATGCCCTATATTTAAAAGTCAAACATGAAAATCATCAATACATAAAACAACGAATGAGCACAAATACCTTCTGCGCGTGGTCGTTTAACAGCAGAGCTCGGGGAACGCGCTTTGTGTCAAACGCAACACGGGGATAAAAGCGACGATTACAATTCATGGTGTCACTCGAATGAAAGCATCACGCGTTCCCAGTTGGATTTCTGCACCCTTTAAATTATCTCTTTTTTTGTCCTTCGTCTTTTTGTGTGTGTGTGTGTGTGTGAGAAAGATAAATGACGATTAAAAAGTTCAGTCTTTCTTGATACATCCCGGCCCCTATTATGTAAATGTTCTCTTTCTACACGCGAGTTGTGACTAAAAGATGTAGCAAATGGTTAATTTGATTATTGAAAGCAAAGACCAACTGCTCCACCGTCCTCCCTCCACGCGCCTAGAGAAGGGATTAATCTAATAACGCACAAAGGGCCGAGAAAAGTCCTTTCTGATATTTTGCCGAGGCAAATACAATTATAGCTTTTGCCATCCGTTTCCCCCATTCAAACAGCTCTTTATTCCGCTGCTCTGTGCTCCACCAGCCGCCGAAACGCCCATCTTTTATATTTTCAACATCTCCTTTCATTCTATCAACTGGTTCTGCGATCTGTTGGGCGGATTGAAATGTCAGCGATAAACCTTTGATATAAGCGACCTAAGAGAACGCGTGCACACGCGCACGGGCGCGCGCGCTCTCCTCGAGGATGTGTTCGCATCCACTTGACTATAACCTGTTATAAATCAGTTACATCCGCGTTCTAAATTAAGCCCTGTTCTAACAGCAAACCGTAAAACTGTACGCTATTAGTGATTAACAGTGCGATAATGGTTTAGTTTGTGATTTAATGACTTCTAAATAGCAGCGTCCGTATGGCTTCACTTAAATAAATCACAGAACCGCGGGGCCTAAATCTGCGGTGGAAGTGTCCGACAATAGGGCGGTGAGCTTGGGCTCGGCGGAGACTCTGTGCTGGAGGAATGCGGGTCACAAAGGGGAAAACAAAATGCCTTTGTGTGCGGATGGATAAGACCCGGGGAAAGAATAGAGAAAAGACGAGTGAATAAGAGGGGAGGACAGAGGGGTGGGACTGCTGTCAGATCCAACACAACGTCTCACTTAATGTGCAGGAAATCCGCGCATTATCAGAGCAGAAATTAATGTGTGCATTCAAAGGTTATGCGCGCGCGCTATGCTTCAGTAGGTTAACGGATTCCTTCTATAGTGTATTATAAATATCGGGTTATTCCTGGATCAAACTCTTTATTTGTTTAAATTAATTACGCGCCTAAGTTTTGAGTTGAATTGTATTTATAGTAAATATTTGTTTTGTTTTTTTCAAATATATTAATAAATCTAGTTTATTCCTGAGTCTAACTCTTTATTTATTTAAAATAATTACGCATCTAGGACACGTTTTGAGTTGAATTTTTAGATTTAAAAGAAAATGCATTTATTGTGATTTATTTTCGGATATATTAATAAATCTTGGTTTATACCTGCATCACAATCTAAGCTATTTACGCATATAGGCTACGTTTTGCATTTCATTTGATGGAACTTTTAGATAAAAAAAAAAAAAAAAAAAAAAAGCATTTATTTTTATTTCTTTTCAAATATATCAATAAGTCTTGGTTTATTCCTGGATCTAACTCTTTATTTATTTAAATTAATGGCGTTGAATTATATCTAACTTTTAGACTGAAAACAAAATGCATTTATTTGTTTTCAAAGATATTAATACATCTTGTTTTATTCCTCAAACTCTGTATTAATTTAAATTAATTACGCATATTGGCCATTATTTTCCTAAACTCCTGTGGTTTAAATATACCGCAATAGGCTACTTCCCAGCAACTTTATTAACGGGCATTCCATAATATGCGGGCATACCTGTAAAATGCATGGTTGCATTATAATGTACAGTAACACGGAGAGCATTACGCCAGTGGTTGACGGCGTGAAGAGCGCGCGCGCACGTTAAATCAAGCTTCGCATCGATGACAGGTTAATGGTGAGTAGCCATTCATTTAAGCGCAACACTGGAATTATATAAATATAATCTTCCCAAGATAATCTATATTGACAAGTACACATACACGATCACTTGCCTTTTTGAGAATAGGCCCCGGTTCTGTCTGGTGTGAGCGGCTGTCCATATAGCCCATACAGGCGGTGTGTGTCCGGGATGGCGATCCCTTTCCCCTTCCCAAGTGACCAGGATGATGCCAGGCCTTCAGAGCAGCGGATTAGCATAGAAATCTTATTCTGCGGGGACAGTATTAGCAAACATATTACCCTCTAACGCGGCTCTGGCCCCGCCGAGATCCTGTGCTCGGAATCAATTACGAAATTACTCCAACCTCTAAGTCGACATTAACGGGAGAAGAAATGCCATCGACCGGACCCAAATAAGATTTTGAAAAGATGTGATTATTTAATCTCTTGCCAGTGTTTAAGAATCTGATTCATAAAATCGTCTAAAATGAGATGGAATTAAATTCTTATCGGAGTCCCCTGTCATCGTTTCATCCCGTGCTGTGTAGGGCCGGTTTAACAGTGACCCTCATTAGATGGAGAATCCGGGACTGCGTGTGCCTCTGCTCGTGCTCACCTGTGCTCTCCAGCGCGTACCTGTGCCGCATTACTTCACGCTCTAATTAGTTGCACGCTAATGCCACTGTTTTGATGAAGATGCGTAAATCTGATTTATTAAGTGACTCTTGTTTAGCAGGCATAGCTGTTTATTTTAGCATGGCTTGAGAAGGCCGGCGGGGTCATTCGTACAAACGAGGCCAAACGAGTGAGAGGGGGCATATTTTATTTAACACACTGGCATTGTTGTCCACATTAAGCAATTGACAATTATTATCCTGGATCTCATAAATCAGCCGGCAGGGTGAATAGAATGGCCGCTGGAGCTCGGGTCAGTGTCATTAACCAGCGCCCGTCTCCATGAGGCGTCCCGGGCGCGCTGTCGGCCCCCCGAAGGCATCTGGGGCTCCGCAGGACCTGCTGGCTTCATATCGCCCGATAAATGCTCAATCACACACGCATTAGCGCCAGACAGCGGCCTATTGTACGGAGCGGAGGTTTACTGGAATTAAGCGATTAATGACCAGCACATCGAGAATGATTGAGTGTTTTTTAATGTTTAAAAAATCTCTCTGGGGCTCCTCAAGTTGAACCGCAATTACTGTAGGCCAATCTAGGCCTATTATCAAATGCTAAATGCGCCCTTTCTCTCTATACAAGATGCTGGGTTGATTTAACACACATTTGGGTCAAATATGGACAAACCCAACATTTTACATTTAATGTAAAAATTTAACCCAACGTCTGGGTTTGTCCATATTTGACCCAAATTTGGGTTATAACAACCCAGCATTGGGTTGAAAATGGACAAAATGGTGGTTTGTTTAAATGTGTGTTTGTTAACATGCTGGGCAGTTTTATTCAACCCAACTATTGTTTAAAAAATACTATATGGCTGGCTTAAAATCAGACGCATAATTGCTAATCAAATCAAATGTTTATTTATAAAGCACATTTAAAGCCCAAGTGCTGTACATGAGAGTAAAGAGAGAGAGACACATCTACAGTAATAATCAGAATGTGAACATTTATTAATAAGCAATTTAATCAAAGTTTTATTGTTTAATTGTTGTTAATTAAACATATTAATTTCCAGCATACTTTGTGTTCATTTTAAGCAAGCAATACAGTCATTTTGAAACAATAGTTGAGTTAAATAAAACTACCCAGCAGGTTTAACATTTAACCCAATCACTGCAGGGTTTGTCCAGTTTCAACACAACTTGTATTTCTTGACCTAGTAACAATTTATAATATAACACAGTTCTAAATAGATTATACAAAAATAAAACCATGATATCGAATACTTTCTCGCCGTCTTATTCCGTAGCTCTCGATATATTGCTGTGTGTGTGTGTGTGTGTGTGGCTCCATGTCCCCTCGGTAGCCTTGATGCACACTGTGTCTCTCATTGGGAAAACAATGGCCGGCATTCTTCTGTCTCCATACGTGTCAATAAATCATATGTGACCCGCGTCATATTTTTTGGAGTTTTGCATTTGTCTAGTAATGAACGAAATGTTTTTGATGAATGAAAACGGATATTAAGGGTCACAGAAGCAGCGATGGTGAACATTTGAACCCAGGGACGGTCTGGCAGAGCTTGCCTCCTCCTCCTTTCTCTCTGTTATAAAATATTTATTGCATTTCGCCATGATCTCTAGACATTATACGGGCGCAAGATTCCACAAGTGTGTGTTTGGAAACTCCTCCCATGCACAGTCCACATGTTTTAATAATTTCCCGCGCATTGGTAAGTGTGCTGCGTCTCATTAGCGTCACGAGCGCGCGCTGATGGTGATGATGTCGGAAAGAGCTCAGATGAGGATGAATAGTGTGCGCGAGGAGCTGCTCTGGGACTCGACGCGGTTTGATCAACCCAGACTTGTTTAACGCGGTTTAATGGAATGGCTCTGCCGGGAGAGCTGATGGATCACTGCTGCATTCCCTCCACCTGCTCTTTGCAACTTCTCCTCATTAATAGCTTTATTTTTTTAAATATATATACATTATGCAGAAATGTTCTAAAGAAATACGCCGTGCAACTATAGTAACCTGTTGACATGAATCTTATCTATTCTATTTGGCAGTGGCTTAGGATGATTATTCACTTAATCAAATCATCCTACACCTCATATAGTCCTATAGTCCAGTAAACTGTTTGTCTGTTTTCATTTATATCTCTACTACTTTTAATTTTATCTTTATTAAAATTATTTATTACTAAATCATGTATTTGTCTTTAATTGTGAAATAACATGGACGTGTTGATGTGATTAAGTCTTGTAATTATATATATATATATATATTCGTGCTGTCAGCCGATAAAAAAAATACTAATTGATCGCACATTATTTCTGTAATTAATCGCGATTAATCGCAATTAAAATCATCTGCGTTTTTAATATTTTTATATTGTTATAATTTCACAGTTACTTTCTAAATTAATGTAGAAATAACTTAAAGACAGTGTATTTTAAATATTTGACATAATTGCATCTTTTTATGAATGAAGGCCAGTATCACTGACACTGATGTCTCTATGAAACATTAATGATAGACATTCAACATTACAGTATAATTGAAAGCTATCAATTTCAACATTTATTAGTCTTTAAAAAACAACTTTTAATTGAAGTGCACTTAAAACAATCTTCACATAAACCCTTTAAAATAAATGTCATATTTACCTGTGGCCTTCCTGTCTAACAGAAACACAGAAATTAAATAAAGTTATCAAACACTTTACAGTCTTAACTGCATAAATTATTAATTAAATATAGATTAATCATTATTAAAGCTACAGTATTCTCTGTTGCCCTTGTTCTGTGATGAACATTAATGACAGACAGCATTAGTGGCTGCTGTCTCTTTAAGATCTGACGCAGATCTGACGCGCATCTAATTAAGTTAATTTATTACATTATTTAACTCATTTAAGACTGCTCTCATGAGAATACTCAGGCATTTTGGCATAATTATATGTGTTATTGTTCGTCGATTCTGGCGCGCGTCTTTCTGAGCGTTGTGTGTGTGTGTCATAGTCAGGACATTCACAGTCATTGCGTTCTCTTCTGTCTTGCTGAGTGTGTGTGTGTGTGTGTCATAGTCAGGTCATTCACAGTCAGCGTGTTCTCTTCTGTCTTGCTGAGTGTGTGTGTGTGTGTGTCATAGTCAGGTCATTCACAGTCAGCGTGTTCTCTTTTGTCTTTCTGAGCATTGTGTGTGTGTGTGTGTGTGTGTCATAGTCAGGACATTCACAGTCAGCGTGTTCTCTTCTGTCTTGCTGAGTGTGTGTGTGTGTGTGTCATAGTCAGGTCATTCACAGTCAGCGTGTTCTCTTTTGTCTTTCTGAGTGTTGTGTGTGTGTCATAGTCAGGACATTCAAAGTCAGCACGTTCTCTTCTGTCTTGCTGAGTGTGTGTGTGTGTGTGTCATAGTCAGGACATTCACAGTCAGCGTGTTCTCTTCTGTCTTGCTGAGTGTGTGTGTGTGTGTGTCATAGTCAGGACATTCACAGTCAGCGTGTTCTCTTCTGTCTTTCCGGGCGTTGTGTGTGTGTCATAGTCAGGACATTCAAAGTCAGCATGTTCTCTTCTGTCTTGCTGAGCGTCGTGTGTGTGTGTGTGTCATAGTCAGGTCATTCACAGTCAGCACGTTCTCTTCTGTCTTTCCGAGCGTTGTGTGTGTGTCATAGTCAGGACATTCAAAGTCAGCACGTTCTCTTCTGTCTTGCTGAGCGTCGTGTGTGTGTCATAGTCAGGTCATTCACAGTCAGCGCGTTCTCTTCTGTCTTTTTGAGTGTGTTTGTGTGTGTCATAGTCAGGTCATTCACAGTCAGTGCGTTCTCTTCTGTCTTTCTGAGTGTGTTTGTGTGTGTCATAGTCAGGACATTCACAGTCAGCGCGTTCTCTTCTGTCTTTCTGAGCGTCGTGTGTGTGTCATAGTCAGGTCATTCACAGTCAGCGTGTTCTCTTCTGTCTTGCTGAGTGTGTGTGTGTGTGTGTCATAGTCAGGACATTCACAGTCAGCGCGTTCTCTTCTGTCTTTCTGAGCGTTGTGTGTGTGTCATAGTCAGGACATTCAAAGTCAGCGCGTTCTCTTCTGTCTTGCTGAGTGTGTGTGTGTGTGTGTCATAGTCAGGACATTCACAGTCAGCGCGTTCTCTTCTGTCTTTCTGAGCGTCGTGTGTGTGTGTCATAGTCAGGACATTCACAGTCAGCGCGTTCTCTTCTGTCTTTCTGAGCGTTGTGTGTGTGTCATAGTCAGGACATTCACCGTCAGCGCGTTCTCTTCTGTCTTTCTGAGTGTGTGTGTGTGTGTCATAGTCAGGTCATTCACAGTCAGCGTGTTTTCTTCTGTCTTTCTGAGTGTCGTGTGTGTGTGTGTGTCATAGTCAGGTCATTCACAGTCAGCGCGTTCTCTTCTGTCTTTCTGAGCGTCGTGTGTGTGTCATAGTCAGGACATTCACAGTCAGCGCGTTCTCTTCTGTCTTTCTGAGCGTCGTGTGTGTGTGTCATAGTCAGGACATTCACAGTCAGCGCGTTCTCTTCTGTCTTTCTGAGCGTTGTGTGTGTGTCATAGTCAGGACATTCACCGTCAGCGCGTTCTCTTCTGTCTTTCTGAGTGTGTGTGTGTGTGTCATAGTCAGGTCATTCACAGTCAGCGTGTTTTCTTCTGTCTTTCTGAGTGTCGTGTGTGTGTGTGTGTCATAGTCAGGTCATTCACAGTCAGCGCGTTCTCTTCTGTCTTTCTGAGCGTCGTGTGTGTGTCATAGTCAGGACATTCACAGTCAGCGCGTTCTCTTCTGTCTTTCTGAGCGTCGTGTGTGTGTGTCATAGTCAGGACATTCACAGTCAGCGCGTTCTCTTCTGTCTTTCTGAGCGTTGTGTGTGTGTCATAGTCAGGACATTCACCGTCAGCGCGTTCTCTTCTGTCTTTCTGAGTGTGTGTGTGTGTGTCATAGTCAGGTCATTCACAGTCAGCGTGTTTTCTTCTGTCTTTCTGAGTGTCGTGTGTGTGTGTGTGTCATAGTCAGGACATTCACAGTCAGTGCGTTCTCTTCTGTCCTTCTGAGCGTCGTGTGTGTGTGTCATAGTCAGGACATTCACAGTCAGCGCGTTCTCTTCTGTCTTTCTGAGCGTCGTGTGTGTGTGTCATAGTCAGGACATTCACAGTCAGCGCGTTCTCTTCTGTCTTTCTGAGCGTTGTGTGTGTGCCATAGTCAGGACATTCAAAGTCAGCGCGTTCTCTTCTGTCTTGCTGAGTGTGTGTGTGTGTGTGTGTGTGTGTGTCATAGTCAGGACATTCACAGTCAGTGTGTTCTCTTCTGTCTTTCTGAGCGTTGTGTGTGTGTGTGTCATAGTCAGGTCATTCACAGTCAGCACGTTCTCTTCTGTCTTTCTGAGCGTCGTGTGTGTGTCATAGTCAGGTCGTTCACAGTCAGCACATTCTCTTCTGTCTTTCTGAGCGTCGTGTGTGTGTGTGTCATAGTCAGGTCATTCACAGTCAGCGCGTTCTCTTCTGTCTTTCTGAGTGTGTGTGTGTGTGTGTTATAGTCAGGACATTCACAGTCAGCGCGTTCTCTTCTGTCTTTCTGAGCGTTGTGTGTGTGTCATAGTCAGGACATTCACAGTCAGCGCGTTCTCTTCTGTCTTGCTGAGTGTGTGTGTGTGTGTGTGTGTGTGTGTCATAGTCAGGACATTCACAGTCAGTGTGTTCTCTTCTGTCTTTCTGAGCGTTGTGTGTGTGTGTGTCATAGTCAGGTCATTCACAGTCAGCACGTTCTCTTCTGTCTTTCTGAGCGTTGTGTGTGTGTCATAGTCAGGTCATTCACAGTCAGCACATTCTCTTCTGTCTTTCTGAGCGTCGTGTGTGTGTGTGTCATAGTCAGGTCATTCACAGTCAGCGCGTTCTCTTCTGTCTTTCTGAGCGTCGTGTGTGTGTCATAGTCAGGTCATTCACAGTCAGCACATTCTCTTCTGTCTTTCTGAGCGTCGTGTGTGTGTGTGTCATAGTCAGGTCATTCACAGTCAGCGCGTTCTCTTCTGTCTTTCTGAGCGTCGTGTGTGTGTCATAGTCAGGTCATTCACAGTCAGCACGTTCTCTTCTGTCTTTCTGAGCGTCGTGTGTGTGTGTCAAAGTCAGGTCATTCACAGTCAGCACGTTCTCTTCTGTCTTTCTGAGCGTCGTGTGTGTGTCATAGTCAGGTCATTCACAGTCAGCGCGTTCTCTTCTGTCTTTCTGAGCGTTGTGTGTGTGTGTGTCATAGTCAGGTCATTCACAGTCAGCACGTTCTCTTCTGTCTTTCTGAGCGTCGTGTGTGTGTCATAGTCAGGTCATTCACAGTCAGCACGTTCTCTTCTGTCTTTCTGAGCGTCGTGTGTGTGTCATAGTCAGGTCATTCACAGTCAGCGCGTTCTCTTCTGTCTTTCTGAGCATTGTGTGTGTGTGTGTCATAGTCAGGACATTCACAGTCAGCGCGTTCTCTTCTGTCTTTCTGAGTGTCGTGTGTGTGTGTCATAGTCAGGACATTCACAGTCAGCGCGTTCTCTTCTGTCTTTCTGAGCTTCGTGTGTGTGTCATAGTCAGGAAATTCACAGTCAGCGCGTTCTCTTCTGTCTCTCTGAGCGTTGTGTGTGTGTGTGTGTGTGTCATAGTCAGGTCATTCACAGTCAGCGCGTTCTCTTCTGTCTTTCTGAGCGTTGTGTGTGTGTGTGTGTCATAGTCAGGTCATTCACAGTCAGCACGTTCTCTTCTGTCTCTCTGAGCGTTGTGTGTAAGTGTGTGTGTGTGTCATAGTCAGGTCATTCACAGTCAGCACATTCTCTTCTGTCTCTCTGAGCGTCGTGTGTGTGTCATAGTCAGGTCATTCACAGTCAGCGTGTTCTCTTCTGTCTTTCTGAGCGTTGTGTGTGTGTCATAGTCAGGACATTCACAGTCAGCGCGTTCTCTTCTGTCTTTCTGAGCGTCGTGTGTGTGTGTGTGTGTGTCATAGTCAGGTCATTCACAGTCAGCGCGTTCTCTTCTGTCTTTCTGAGCGTTGTGTGTGTGTCATAGTCAGGTCATTCACAGTCAGCGCGTTCTCTTCTGTCTCTCTGAGCGTTGTGTGTGTGTCATAGTCAGGTCATTCACAGTCAGTGTGTTCTCTTCTGTCTTTCTGAGCGTCGTGTGTGTGTGTGTCATAGTCAGGTCATTCACAGTCAGCACGTTCTCTTCTGTCTCTCTGAGCGTTGTGTGTGTGTCATAGTCAGGTCATTCACAGTCAGTGTGTTCTCTTCTGTCTTTCTGAGCATCGTGTGTGTGTGTGTCATAGTCAGGACATTCACAGTCAGCGCGTTCTCTTCTGTCTTTCTGAGCGTTGTGTGTGTGTCATAGTCAGGACATTCACAGTCAGCGCGTTCTCTTCTGTCTCTCTGAGCGTTGTGTGTGTGTCATAGTCAGGTCATTCACAGTCAGTGTGTTCTCTTCTGTCTTTCTGAGCGTCGTGTGTGTGTGTGTCATAGTCAGGTCATTCACAGTCAGCACGTTCTCTTCTGTCTCTCTGAGCGTTGTGTGTGTGTCATAGTCAGGTCATTCACAGTCAGTGTGTTCTCTTCTGTCTTTCTGAGCATCGTATGTGTGTCATAGTCAGGACATTCACAGTCAGCGCGTTCTCTTCTGTCTTTCTGAGCGTCGTGTGTGTGTGTGTGTGTGTGTCATAGTCAGGACATTCACAGTCTGCGCGTTCTCTTCTGTCTTTCTGAGCGTTGTGTGTGCGTGTGTGTGTGTCATAGTCAGGACATTCACAGTCTGCGCGTTCTCTTCTGTCTTTCTGAGTGTCGTGTGTGTGTGTGTGTCATAGTCAGGACATTCACAGTCAGCGCGTTCTCTTCTGTCTTTCTGAGTGTCGTGTGTGTGTGTGTCATAGTCAGGACATTCACAGTCAGCGCGTTCTCTTCTGTCTTTCTGAGTGTCGTGTGTGTGTGTGTCATAGTCAGGACATTCACAGTCTGCGCGTTCTCTTCTGTCTTTCTGAGCGTCGTGTGTGTGTGTGTCATAGTCAGGACATTCACAGTCAGCACATTCTCTTCTGTCTTTCTGAGCGTCGTGTGTGTGTCATAGTCAGGTCATTCACAGTCAGCGCGTTCTCTTCTGTCTTTCTGAGCGTCGTGTGTGTGTGTGTGTCATAGTCAGGACATTCACAGTCAGCGCGTTCTCTTCTGTCTTTCTGAGCGTCGTGTGTGTGTCATAGTCAGGTCATTCACAGTCAGCGCGTTCTCTTCTGTCTTTCTGAGCGTCGTGTGTGTGTGTGTGTCATAGTCAGGACATTCACAGTCAGCGCGTTCTCTTCTGTCTTTCTGAGCGTCGTGTGTGTGTGTGTGTGTGTGTCATAGTCAGGTCATTCACAGTCAGCGCGTTCTCTTCTGTCTTGCTGAGTGTGTGTGTGTGTGTGTCATAGTCAGGTCATTCACAGTCAGCGCGTTCTCTTCTGTCTTTCTGAGCGTCGTGTGTGTGTCCCGCTTAAATGGTTTAAAAGCATTTGCTTGAATAAGAGCATGATCATATTGTAACAATTCTAGTGTGAGTGCACCTGATCACCACCAGAGGGCACTCCAACCCGGACTGTCATTCCATCATAGACTACATCACCCATAATCCTTTGCCCGGAGTCATCAGCACTCATTGTTTACATCTGTGTCTCATTTACCTCATTACCTCTGCCTATATCTAGCCTGTTCACCCTGTCATTCTTTTCTAAGTCTTGTTTAGTGTTACACTGCATTTCTGAGCGTTTTCCCTGGTTTCATGTCTCTTGGTTTGTTGGATTTCTTGCCTGTGTCCCGGATTACCCTTTTGCCTCTGTCTCCTGCCTTATTTGCCTGTTTGGACTGCCTGCCTGTGTTTTGACCTTGCCTGTACTTTTGACTACGATTGTGGATTACCCTTCATTAAAGCTGCGTTTGGATCGTCTACCTTCGTGTCTCAGAGCAGTACGTAACACATATAATGTAACGCTAGCCAAAGGATGAGAGAAAAAACAGATGTTGCGTTAATTGTGTTAAATATTTGTAACGCATTAAACTGGAAAAATTAATCGCATGCGTTAACGCGCTAATTTTGACAACACTAATATATAAATATATGATTAAGTCTTGTATTTATATATATATATATATATAAACATCAATATAATATATTGATATTCATGATAATTCCCCCTTCCATTAGACCACTGACTCGAGTTAAGAGATTCATATAGAGTGCCTGTTTAAATGCAGGATGATCTTCAGGGGTAAAGCACAGCTTTCAGTTTTCAGGTGTTGAGTTCCGGCCAGACTCATATCTTGGAAACAGAAGCTACAGGCCTGAGGTAAGATATTGAGCTGCAGAGTCAGAACAACGCCCGAGAGTGGCAATAACGCTAATGTGATAAAAGAAAGTGGTTTTCTGAATATAGGTGGGTTGGAAGCAATAGCCAGAAATATCTATTTTCAGACCTGGGCTAAAATGAAAGAGTTATGGAAAGCGAAACCTGTGCCAGACTTGTTTCTCTCAGAGAAACTTTAGTTCACGTTTTGAATGTATGCTGAGGTTTTGATCAGGCACAAAAGGCAGATGTCTGTTAATAGATTATATGACAGCATATGAATTATGAAAAGCAGAAATGACCAAAAATGCCGATTGTATTTTTTTTTTTCGCTCGACACGTCTGTCATTAATCAAGTAATAGCTTCGTTCCTGTTTGCAAAAAAAAAAAAATGCAGCCATTAATAAAACAAATAACTTCAGCTCTCATTTTATTACCCATCGTTTTATATAAATAAATAAAAAATTCCGTGGAATTGGGTGGAAAAGAAGAGAGTTTTTCTAAGCCACGTGCAGGGCAGATTGATGTCATTGTCTCGGCACACTGACCTTTGCTGTAGTACCCACGGCAGACATCACAAACTCTCACATCAATTTAGCCCAATTGGATGTGGCATGTCTTGGCTAACTCGATTTGTGCAGAAATGCACCTGTCTCTGCCTTCTCTCCCTATAGATTTGCTCTGGGGGAGGAGGGGTAGCTTCTCTCTCTCTCTCTCTTTGCAGCAGGCCTGGTGTGCCTTCCAAGGTCTGGGCAGAATGTCTCCAAGCACCAGAAGGAGAGGCCATTAGCCGCACACTAATCATATTACTGCACGTTAAAGGGGGAAGTGAAGGCAAGCAGGGGAGGAGGGAGAGGAAGGGAGAAAAGTTTAAGGTGTTATTAAGGTTGTTCATCTCTCATACAGCTTGTGCAATTTTGTGTTGTCTGGGTGTGTGTGTCCTTGTGTGTGCATGACTGTTTGTTATGTTGTTTAGTATACAGCTTATGGTAATTTGTGATTGTGTGCATCTGCCTCGTTTTTTTACAAACTGTAACTGCACATTAAGTATATTGTATGTGCATGTGAGTGCAATTGTATAAACTAGTTGTGTTGTTAACTGTGTGTGCACATCGCATTTTGTGTTTGCCAGAACACATGTTAGTTTATGTGTGTGCATAAGTGTGCGTGTTTGTGTGTGAGTGCGAAGGATTTGTTTAGGTTATGCAGAGCAGGCTGGCTGTCAGAGATGAATAATATGAGTGGCTTTATGAGCATTAGGTAATGAGAGGCATGCTGGGAACTGAGCGATCAGCACCAGCTCTCTGCATAGAGTCTTCCATCTGTGCTGACACAGTGATTACAGAACACACACACACACACATTCACTCTGCACATGCGCGCACAGATTCATGCTACCTATATTCACTAATACTAGACAGGTCAAGCTGAAATTCTGTAAATTCGTCAATACACTCAAACGGGAAATTTAAATGTACAGTATATATGCATTCTATTTTGCCTTTTTCACAAATCACATGTAATATTCTGGGTTCAATACAAGTTAAATTCAATCAACAGTATTTATAGGATAATCTGTGCCACAAAAACATTTGGACTCATCCCTTGTTATCTTATAAAATGCAAAAATCAAGGTTATGGTGAGACACTTACAACTGAAGTGAAATAGACAATTGTTGGAGTATTATCGTGAAAGCAGGAATGTAAAGCATGTAATTGTATAAAAGCACTTGATGTGAACAGAATTCTTCTGTTGAAACACAACACACTTTGTCATGGCAAAAAATTTTTGAAATTCAATATAATTGTATTAGTATACATGTTTTTCACACTAAAATCACTGTTGAAAAAATTAGTAATTTTCATAACGTTTACCAATGGCCAGAAAGACAGACAGATAGACAGATAGATACACACACTATATTGCCAAAAGTTTTGTGACGCCTGCCTTCACATGCACATGAACTTTAATGCCATCCCATTCTTAATCCGTAGGGATTAATATGGAGTTGGCCACCCTTTGCAGCTATAACAGCTTCAGCTCTTCTGGGAAGGCTTTCCACAAGGTTTAGGAGTGTGTTTATGGGAATTTTTGAGCATTCTTCTAGAAGCGCATTTGTGAGGTCAGGCACTGATGTTGGACGAGAAGGCCTGGCTCGCAGTCTCCGCTCTAATTCATCCCAAAGGTGTTCTATCGGGATGAGGTCAGGACTCTGTGCAGGCCAGTCAAGTTCCTCCACACCAAACTCGCTCATCCATGTCTTTATGGACCGACGCTTTGTGCACTGGAGCGCAGTCATGTTGGAACAGGAAGGGGCCGTTCCCAAACCACAAAGTTGGGAGCATGAAATTGTCCAAATTGTCTTGGTGAAGCATTAAGAGTTCCTTTCACTGGAGCTAAGGGGCCAAGCCCAACCCCTGAAAAACAACCCCACCCCATAATCCCCCCTCCACCAAACTTTACACTTGGCACAATGCAGTCAGGCAAGTCCCGTTCTCCTGGCAACCGCCAAACCCAGACTCGTCCATGGGATTGGCAGACAGAGAAGCGTGATTGGTCACTCAGAGAACACGTCTCACTGCTCTAGAGTCCAGTGGCGGCGTGCTTTACCCCACTGCATCCCACGCTTTGCATTGCTCTTGGTGATGTAAGGCTTGGATGAGCTGCTCGGCCATGGAAACCCATTCCATGAAGCTCTCTACACACTGTTCTTGAGCTCATCTGAAGGCCACAGAAGTTTGGAGGTCTGTAGCTATTGACTCTGCAGAAAGTTGGCGACTTCTGCGCACTGTGACCCTCAGCATGCGCTGACCCCGCTCTGTGATTTTACGTGGCCTATCACTTCGTGGCTGAGTTGCTGTTGTTCCCAATCGCTTCCACTTTGTTATAATCCCACTAACAGTTGAGCGTGGAATATTTAGTAGTGAGGAAATGTCAGGAATGGACTTATTGCACAGGTGGCAACCTATCACGGTACCACGCTTGAGTTCACTGATAGATAGATAGAATCCTAACAGATCATGTTTTAATTCTAGCCTTGTTTGGCTGTTCTGACTGGGGTCAATGTCTTGCCCCATTGTGCCCCAAGGCACACAACCCGTCAGGGCAGAAGACTGACCAGCCCACTGGGTGGGTTTGTGTGTTCTTGCTGCACCCCTTCCTTTGTCTTTTGTGGGGTCACAGTTAGTGACCTGGTGTTACCAGCAATCCCAAACAATGCCTCTCACTGATAGAATGAGCAACATGCCCCCCCACCACCACCACCACAAGACCACTAGTGCTGAGGCATCACAACACAAAATGACCAGCATCCCCCTTCCCCTCTGATACTGACCCCACATTGCCTCCCCATTATAGAGGATTCAGAAAGCTTTTAGGGGTCCGGTAACGCTGAGAGATTGATGGTGTAAAACGCATGGTGGTGGGGGAAGAGCAGGTGGTTAAGAAGAAAATGTCCCCCTTTTAATGGGAGCCGCAGAGCGTAATTTAATAATTATGAAAAGTGAGAGAGTGGGGAGAGGGGAGAGGGAAACATGGCGGGATGGATGGATGACTCCGGGTCTGTCTGGAGCGGCAGCAGAGCGGAGGAGACAGACACTCTCTTCAGAACAGGTGAGGACACACAATGTTACAGTGGGGACCAAAAGTCTGGGACAACTAGTGAGAATGCTTCAGTTTTGAATTTTTCTAATGGAACAAACATTTAATCATATGTGTTGAAATGAAACATGAATTTAGCTTGAATTTCATAATGTCTTATTACCAGCATCAGGCATTATTCAGCACCAAGAATCTTGTGCTCAAATGTGCTTTGATTGATGATTTAAGAATTATTTTATATATTATTAATTTTATTACGATTACGAAAATCTTGAAGTGTTAATTTCAGGTTGGAATAAATAAATATGAAATAAAAATAAAATAAAATAAATGTTAAATACCAGTAAAAGTAAATGTAATATAAATATATTGTCCTTTCATGCATGTAAACAGGCCTTTTTGTACTCAGAAGAACATGCTTCCATGATTATGAGTGACTCCTAGATGCTTTCCAGAGGTGTGTAATGAAAATCACAATTGCAGGTTTTTTCATGGGAAAGAAACTGTCCTTCTCTTTGTCCTGCAGCGTTCTGCAAACGTCTCTTCTCACTGTCTCCTCAGACACCAGCCATTCCCATGCCTGTCCCTTTCCATCATCTCTTCGTCCTCCTCTCCACGAGCTTTGCTTTATCTGTGTGTCTCCTCGAGTTCCCTGGGAAAGATGTATTGATAATTTCCTGCAAAAATATGATTCCAGTTTATTCTACAGAGAAAAATCCAATAGTGCAGCCTCCAATTGGATTGGGTTTTTCAGTGGAGTGGAGAACAATAGAGAGAGAGAAGAGACCTGGCCCCAGACATTCTACATGAGGTTATTGTTAAACAGAGACCTGATAGAATTACAGGGGTACAATAGATGATAATTGCATCACAACATGATTTCTCTTTGCCGTACAACAGCGCATATTCATCTACCTTATCTATCCACTGATGTGGCATGAGGGAGGCAAGGCTGGGCCAGAAGGAAGGTGAAGACAGCGAGGCCATGAGATGAAGTTATAGATAGGCTGGTCAAGAGAAAGGAAGAATATGGCTCAGCCATACTAGTGCAGAGGTGACACACTATGACAGGGAGCAGTTATTGTTATATAATAACTATAGATTATTCATACTTTAAAAAATCGGCTATCCACTACAGAAAAATCCATTTAATGTCAACAGCACAGATTAAATGAGGTCTGAGGCTTTTTAGATTATGTTAAAAAAAACATAGTATTGTCAATGGTTGATTCTTAAATTATTATGTTTGGTAACCTTTAATTCTGAATATGAGGTTGCATAGTTATTCAGAATAATCCATTATTTTAAAGAAGTATAACAAATTAATGTTGCTGTTGCTTTATTACTTTGTTTACTGTATGATACATTACATTTAAGCAGAACAGAACAGTTGGATATATATTATATCTAACTTTATTTGCATGTATATGCATATGTATATGTAATGGGATATTGTTAGCAAGGTGCAGACAGACAGATGATGTTCAGGAATAAAGTTCAAATGCTGAGTTTAATAAACATACAACAGGTAATACAGGCAATCGCTAACGCAAAACGAGACCAGCACAGAGTGAACGCGAGGAACTAAAATGTGCAAGGTGATGAACTAAATGACAAATGATGATTAGTGTCCATGGAAACCTATGAGTGGCGGGAAGCTCAAACAAAGGAACACATGTGACTAATGAAGACAAACTAAAAGTCCATTAAAAAACAAAACTAAGAATAAACACAACTGAACAAGTGTGACAGAACGTCCCCTCCTGGAATGTGCGACCTCGCGGCATGGCGTGGAGAGGAGAAGGAGGAGGTTTAGGAGACGGATGAGGAGGCAGCGAAGGGATGGTGACAGGCCACGGCGGAGTCGAGGGAGGGAGAAGCCAAGGTGTTGCTGTGGCTGACGACATTCTGGTGACAACCGACGGATGCGAAGCCGATGGATCCCAGGGCGCAGATGGAGAGCCAATGGTACTGAGCGACATCGCTGGCACTGGAGGCAAAGGCAAAGCCGCCGCGGCAAGTGTCTGAGGCGGAGCCGGAGGGAAGGAGGAACCCGCTGTAGCCGTAGGGGTGGAGAGGCTGAGCACAGCGGAAGGCTCGCAAGTCCGTGGCAGAAGAAGTGATGACTGACCAAGGGGGAGGTAACCCGGTGAAGCTGCAAGGTCGAGGGTCTCTGGTGGAGCCGAAGGTAGGAGGAGCCAAAGCGAAGCTGACAGGTTGATGGGCCGAGGTGGAGCGAAGGGATCAGAGGTCGGAGGCGGAGCCACAGGATTCTCTTGCTCGGGCGAGGCTGGTGGTTGCAAGACCTGAGGCTCCATGTCATAGCAAGGCATCACCAGGGAAGGTGAAGGGCTGCAGGCATCCAGCAGAGGCGGGGCTGGAGGAATGGCTGAGCTCTGCGGTGATGGTGACAGAGGTAAGCTTGACGAGATCAATGATGGTAATTCAAATTCCCAACAGGTTAACAGAACAGTTTCAGTGCTGTCCTGAAACAGCAATGATTCAGAACAGACAGATAATACGGGCTGGGATATGGTGGGAGGAAGTACCTCCGTGTCCAAATCCATCAGCCAGTCGCCAGTGCCCAAAA
The DNA here is from genome assembly GCA_039654625.1 of Rhinogobio ventralis. Lineage (NCBI taxonomy): Eukaryota > Metazoa > Chordata > Actinopteri > Cypriniformes > Gobionidae > Rhinogobio > Rhinogobio ventralis. The sequence goes on from CM077198.1 coordinate 39,415,815, forward strand.
CCACCAGTATTCCCTCTGCTGCTGCAGTCGCTGGCTCACACGCTGGTGTCAGATGCACTCTGGGGCACCGGCTCCGGGGTGATGGTCGGCACAGTCCCTTCCTTTTCAGGATCTGGCCCACGCATCGCGGCAGGTGGTCGCTTTTCCTTTTCGAGGGGCTCACATGAATTCTCCCTGGTCGAAGGTGGTGGTGGGCTGGGCTCTGGGTCTGGCTGTGTCCTGGATCGGAGGCAGATGCTCTCCAGACACCTGGGAGTTCTACAGGGTGGTGGTAGTTGGCCCCCCGATCCAGGTGACAGCAAGACGACACCCTTTTGGGCAATTGCGCCAAACTTTGCTGCATAATCCACACTATAGGTCCAGTCTTCTGTTAGCAAGATGCAGACAGACAGATGATGATTAAGAATAAAGTTAAAATGCTGAGTTTAATAAACATTCAACAAGTAATCCAGACAATCGCTAACGCAAAACGAGACCAGACCAACACGGAGTGAACGTGAGGAACTAAAATACGCAAGGTGATGAACTAAATGACGAACAGTTGTGATGATGATTGTCCATGGAAACTGATGAGTGGCGGGAAACTCAAACAAAGGAACACATGTGACTAATGAAAACAAACTAAAAGTCCATGAAAATGAAACTAAGAAAAAACACAACTGAATAGTTGTGACAGATATATACTGTGTAGCAAATCTCAACCGCTTGATTGCTTGCATCTTCACCAGTGTTGGGGGAAACACAGTAACGCAATTTATGTAATCTGATTACTTTTTTCAAGCAGATTACTTTTTTCATTACTAGTAAAGTAATGCATTACTTTTAAATTTACAACAAAATAAATTTTTCTAATAATTTTCAAATCATTGTGTGTGCTGTGTGTGAAAATGATGGCTATTGTAGTTCTGTATGTACAGGCATGAATTAGCATTTCCTTCAGCCTAAGGCTTATTCATTTCACTTCTGGTGTAAAAGGGCCTTTACATTTGCCAAAAAAAAAAAAAAACAAGCAAGTCCAGACTAGGTGAGAAAATGTTTTCCCGCGGAATTAGGCTACTTTGACACTGTTGCTGCGGGCTATTTTTCATGTCCGTGGGTTGAAGCGACCCCAATAATGTGATGTTTAGCCCCCGAAACGTGATTGGGCTTGTTTTGGGTAGCAATTGGGCGGGTTTTGTTGTGAAAACCTGGCAACCCTGAAAATGTGATGCAAGAACTTGTCTCTCAAAAAAGGACCATAAAAAGTAATGCATATAGTTACTTTTTTTTAGAGAGTAACAGTAAGCAATATTGTAATGCATTACTTTCAATAGTAACTTTCCCCAACGCTGAATGTAAACTATATTATCGCCCAGCTGTTATCCGCTAAATGCGACTATCAGGCATGAAGATATTTTATAAAGATAAGTAATAAACATTAACATCAAGGTTTTCTGCAAAGCTGTTTTAAAACAATGTGTATTGTGAAAAGCGCTATACAAATAAATCTGACTTGATTACTTGATTTCCCATAGTCTATTGGTTATACAGTTATACAGTAAATGTTGACTGTAGACGCATTACTACATGTACACACAAACACACACACTCCTAACTGAAAAACAAACTAACGGACTGTAGTTAGAGTAACTGGATTGGCCAGCAGTAGTTACTCTGGAGTGAGGCGTGGGGGGTTCCAGTAGAAGGACCTGGCGGTGAAAGATCGTCTCTTTTACAAGGAGCGACAAAGAGAAAGAAAAATCACAAAAGCGCCCAACTCTGATGCTCTAAAAGTATAGGGGGCACTCCGCCTGGCTGGCTGCTCGGCACGGTGTGCGTCGGCCGCTGTGGGTGTGTGTGTAGTGGGGTGGGCCAGAGGGGTTAAGTAGGATGGAAGGCACCCATACTTCAGATTGGCAGCAAGCTGCCGCAAGGCTAATCTAATCAAGGGCCTCGCAATTCAATTAGAGCCATCTCAGGGGCCCCACAGCCAGCTTGCCAAACGTTCAGCTCTCCTCTCTGACGCCCTGTTGCCCCCTCCTCCTCCATCAGCCCTGCCCAGTGCCACCCAGCTGCGCTAGATGAATGTAGATGAAATCTGAAATATGAAAATCTCCAATAATTTATGGTAGCTGTGAGGGATGGGGCAAGGGGGAAGCGTTGGCTGGTGGTAGGTAATTCTCCCCTCAGGAGAGGAAGAGTCATCTCACCGGCAGAGAGACTGAGTGCGGCTGCTTATGTTGCAGAAATATATACGGTCGAGGAGCCCGTGCACACACACACACACACACATGTTGACTGTATCATCATTCCCGCCAGCAGCACAACTCATACTTCACTAGACAACTCCATCTATTGCTCTCTGTTGCAACATCCACCTGAAATGGATGAGCCTCGGTTTAAAGCACACACACAGAAAGAACTCGTACATACTTTGAGGCGAGTCGAACTCGTTGGCGGGAGACAGACTAGAGAGAGTGAATGATGGGCAGTCCATGAAATGAACTCTGATTCTTAAGTAGAATACGGTGGCTGGGAGGAGGCGAGCGGGGGGGAGGATGCTCTTAGACAAATTACACCTCATTATATCCTGGCTCTCACCGGCACATCATGTCAGGAGGAATCTTTTTTTATTTGCACAAATTTGCCTGGAATTCCTCTTCGTTTTCCCGCCGTCCATTATCAAACAGGGCAATTTGATTACATTGTGATTATTCTCTTGCTTGTGGACACTCCCACATGTAGCCAAGGCTTCTCTCTCTCTCTCTCTCTTTCCCGTCTGTCTTGCGTTTCATATCCCAGAAGTGATATATCTGGCAAAGATGCTCTACCAGTATATAGCCAATGCATTCTTTCTGAACGTATTCTGCTATCAAAATATCAAAAATAAGGGGAATCAGGTTTTTAGCATCAAATTACTTGTTGTTTTTGGAACCATTGACAAGTTATTAATATGAATATTACATTAGATGTTAGGTGATGGCCATTGCCATTCTTTAAACTAAGATTGCATGATATTTTATCAGAGTCCTAATTATGGCATTTCAGCTCGAGTACTTTACAACACACACTCTTAAAAATAAAGGTTCTTTACTGGCATTGATGAATCTTTCCATTTCATAAAAGGTGCTTTAGATTATTAAAAAGTTCTTTAAAAAACTGTTCACTGAAAGGTTTTTTGGTTTTGGAACCACTGTTTTTTGGGCACATTAATTTATTGACATGTCTGTTTTTAAGTGTGTGTGTGTGTGTGATTTCAAGAAGTAGCTGAAAAATGTTGGCTTTATAGTGTATAAAACATTGCATCAAGCTCGAGATGGATGCTATAGCAACAGTGCAATTTTCTGCATCAACCCCAACCCTGTATGAATCGAACGGACAGCTTAAGAATCTCTAACCATGACAGAATCAAATCTTGGAGAACAGGTGAAAGGGATTCCTATGGCTAAATTATGACTTCAATTGAGCAATTAAAACCCAAGTTGGAATTGAATTAACAAGATCCTGTGGCTCCAAATATGGCTTCCCACCCTTGCTCTAATCACAAATACATGGAGACGTACTCAACCAGCCTCACCTCAACCTGCTAACCACCCTGCCTTTTGGGATTTTGACAGTGTTGAGGGGGGAAAAAAGTCTTCAAGAGGTAAAATTTTGAACACTTTATTAAAAAGTTATTTTTGTCAATAGCGGTCTAAAAGATGTTAAAATTAGATGTAGTACAATAAAACAAACAGCAGAAATATTTTCCCAACACATATGCATCAGTGAGGCCCTTCATCAACAACCAAACAATGTAACAAAACAAAACCTTTCCGTCTGCTTAAAAACCAGCGGCCCATAATGCACGATGAAAAATGATCGTGATTTTAACGGTAAAAGACTGTAAAAATGCTACCGTGAAAAGCAGTTAATAACTGTAATAGATTTACAGTAAAATACTGTTAAATGTACAGTTTTTGGAAGTGAAAAAAAAACAATTAATTGTGTAATTTGCAGTGAAAAACCGTAAACTGACATTCCCAGAATTCCCTGCGTGACACTTCACATTTGATGCATTTTCGTTTCTTCTTATTTCTTTCTAATCAGTTATGCACATTAGGGTTTTATGTTATGTCTAATGTTGTTAAATGTTTACTGCATTGTGTGTTACTGTGATGGTGTTCAGTGTTTGTGCGCATGACACTGTGCACTGAGTATTGTCCTCCTAAAAGCTTTGACTCATCATGTGACTCTCATCTCCACTGTGATTGGTTGTCAGTATATATCAAAGGTACATAACAGATACTAGTATTTCAATAGGTTGGTAATTTAACATTATTTCAATAATGAAATATGTTTTTTTTACTGTTAACTTAAATCTGCAAAACATAAAATGTTGCTACCGTATTTTTTACGGTCAATTTCTGGCAACCACAGCTGGCAGTTTTTTTTACCGTAAATTTAACGGATTTTATTTACAGTGAATGTCCTCCACTCGTTGTTCTGATGTAAACATGTCTCTGTAAATATATCTGTGTAAATGTAAGCTTTCAGTGATCAAGAATAATCAAGTAGAACTGTATAACAAACTACCGAAAACAGGAGCGAAAGCTTAGAAAAGCGAGCAGTGAGAAACCCGCTGAGAGTCCCAGCGGGCGCCAGAGCTTCATCCCTCTCCATCGCTCTGTCTCTCTTCATCCCTCCGTTTCTCTCTGTCTCTCTGTCCTCCAGGAACAAGGCCGTTCTGCAGGATACCTTGTCTGTGGCCTTGGCCGGATGAAAGGCAGTCCTGGCAGGGGATTCGAGACGACTAATTGTGTTTTTGACTGATGCTGTGTTTGTAAATGATGAGGTGGAGAACATGGTGTGCAGAGCACGTATGATGGATCCTGATGGCATGCACGTCTCCCTCTGTGGACTGCAGTGCACATTTTTACAGCAAAACAATGCTGAATGACACAGAGACATCTGAAAAGCCCTTTTAGAGAGAATTATCATCAGTCCACAGGTTGGGTTGCAGTTATATAATGTGTGCAATTATATAATGCATCCATCTATAACCTTCATCTGTGCGTTAGATCAGAACCAATGTCTATATATTTCTAAAAGTCCTTTAGTTCAACCTTCTCTTTGACGTGGGACTGCTTTATTTCGCTCTTTCAGGCTCTCAGCAGGGGCGAGCTGTGCCTCTCTCTCCAAACCCCCCTCGGCCATCCTCCGCTGTTCTCTGTCGGGCTGCAGACGGCTGGTGGCTCAATGGCTAACTGGATTATGGGACAACAGAGCACCTTCCTCTCCGCCGCGGCCTCGGTCTCCTCGCGCCAGCGTCTATTGAGCGCGCGCGGTCCCGCTCCGGCCCGGCGCTATTGAGCCGTGTATGGGTCTTTATGCTGTGCGTGCTCGGCCTTGCCCTCGTCCCTCATCAATCATCCGAGCTCAGAGCACAGACAGGCTTCAACCATCTCTATAGGAGAAAGGAGAGACAGGGAGAATGTTTACTATGAGACTGATCACTCAAATCAATCGCGCGTTTGTTCTGAAACGGTGTCTCGCAATACAAACATTTAGAGAAATGAAGGCAGTTCAGCGTGATCCTCTCCGTTATTTTAGCTTATGTTTTATAAATGTATTTATTTTTAGAACTCTCAAAAAAGGACCAGGCGTGTTTTCTTTTGTTCAACTGCTGCCTAAAATGTCACTTTTTTAATATACACTCTAAAGTGTGTTTTTCTTATTTCGGGTAGAACCCCGACAGCGTGAGTGATGTTGCTACAGGAATGGCGGATGGCACTTACTGTGTGAACATACTAACCAAACTGAGCTATTCTAATCGGATGGCCACTGTAAAATATGCTGTCTCTCTATTAGCACACTGACGTCACTCCTAAACATAAAGGCTCTTTACTGGCATCTGAAAACCCTGAACAGTTCCGTGCTTTATAGTGGGACATGTTCTTCACACTAGGAGAAAAGGACTTCTAAGAACTGTTTTTCTACTGCATCGCCTCTTTTGGAAACTTTTGAGTTTATAATAATAATAACAACAAAGATGAACCCACACGAAAACATTATCAAGGTTAAATAATTTAATTTGAGCATTAAAAATGCAACTGCTTAACGAACTAAAATGCTATTTATTTTTAAAGAAATCTTAAAATGTGCCATGGGTACCCACTGTGTTACACGTTACATGTAGTAATTACTAAATTATACAAACTGCGGCTACTCTTTATTTTAAGGTGTCATTGTTACAGTGTAATTATATATTTAAGTACTGAGTAATATGTACTTACTCTAGGGTTAGGGTTGATTATACCATGTAACCTATGGGGCACTGTAAAATAAAGTGACCAAACTCTAATCATTATTACTCAGTAAATGTAATTACACTGTAACCAGGACACCTTTACGAGTTACATTCTTAAATATTTTACATGTGTTTTACAGTGAAGCAATGCATAGGTTTTACTGTTGTAATAACCAGCACATTTGGAAGTGTACAGTACAGGATGGAGAATGATATCTCGTCAGCCCCCCCCCAACACTATGTGGAACTTCTCTCTCCGCGCCTAACTTTTTTAATAACGATTTCCCCGCCGGCCGCGGGCTCGCGCGCGTCTCCTGCAGGAATAGCGCAATGCGATTACGGCTCTATTCTACAGCAGACGCGGGGCGCAATAAGAGCACAAACGCCACTTCACCCATCAATTAGATCTCTATTAGCATCCAGTGCCCACCCGACTCCAACCAACAGCCAAAATTAAACAATTCTTCAAGTCGACAAGGTCAGTTCAGACCGTAGATGCCTTTCTTTCACAACAAATGATTTTACTCAACGCTTTATTTCTCAAGAAGTCTTAATGATCAATATAGTAATAAGGACTGGATTGCCCCATCCACTGCATGCAAGTGTCGCAGTTCAGCAATAAACGCAATAACAACACATGTTTACAATACATTGCCTTTTTCTCAGAATAGTCTATCTATGTATATATCTTAATTTTAAGATTACATTAAAGCTCTCTTAAAGCAGTGTCCCGACAGGCTACACAACATTAACCTCTGTCTGGATTATTACACGTCTGTGATCTGATATGAGCAGGTAAATTAAGATAAGACTGTTTTAATGAGCGCCATGTGTCAGTATTCCCGCATGCTCCGCGCGCTATAGCCTATCACTATAATATCCCATCCGTATTTACTCACGCAGCCCTACAGCTCCTAATAATTATCTACATTTTTCAGTCTGGGGGAGTGTTATTTTCTCTTGGAGGGCGTTAAAGCAAATATTAGACTTAGAACTACACTATCATTTTGAAGTCTTAAAAAAAACAATAATGTAATCCAAATGAGCTCCTATGTCACTGTCAACCCTTTTTATTCATAAAAAAATAAAACCTGCAGGACAAGTGAGTCGAGCACGTATTTCTCTGTTTACTGAGTCAAAGGATGGCCATTTATCATCGATCGAGACAGCGTCGCATTTTCTACCTAGCTCTCTCAGACCTTGTCCTAAATTCAGCATTTTTATGGAAAACTGCAGTCATTTTGATTGATGAAATCTAAAGATGTCTAAAACAATCCCAGAGATCCCCAACTGTGGAGCTCCTACGGGGTGCTTCACTCCAGGCATTGTTGCTGTGACATAAGGGGGGAGCTTCGTGAGAATACACGAAAAAATCGCGATTTCAGTGTAAAAAGCGGACAGAAAGGGATTTCTTTACATTCATCCGGGCCGGCAGTGGGAAAGTTGCAGAAACTCTCCCCATTTTATAAGCAAACAATACCAGCTCAGTGTCTGTTGACTGCTTCAGCACACAGCCTGCAGTATATGGCTCAAATCTCAAGAAAGGCCTTTTTATCAGGACTTCAGGGTTTTGCTCTTCAGAGCCGCGCTTAAAATCCAACTCACTATAGAGCAGGTGTATGGCCCTAATGCATTAATATCCCGGTGATGTGAGTACATTTGACTGGGCATTAGGGTTGCTTCCTGTGGATGAATGTGCTTTAAATGAGGATCGTTGCGGCGTTTGGGTCAGAGAGTTTGAGCTCTATAGATATATTGTTTGTTTGTTTTTGTTTTTTAGTTCTGTCAAGTCGATTAATCGCGATTACTCGCATCCCAAATAAAAGTTCGTGTTTACATAATATATATATGTGTGTGTGTGTGTGCTGTGTATAATTCATATAAACACACACACATGCATGCATGCATATATGTGCAACGCTATCTCACCACGTATTTTACTCAGTGGCTAATGCATACAAAATTCGTATGACGTCACTCATGCATTTGTATGATTTGTCCAAACCGGGTCGGTTTAGGGGCGGGGTTTGAGGTGAGGTCATTCATACGAATTGGGCAACTTGTAAAATACCTACGATTTGACAAAGTCGTGCAGATTAGCCACCTCATAAAATACGTAAATTATATTTATAAATACAATATTTATATTTAACATAAATTATATAAATACATATACAGTACATACATGCACAAATTCTTACATATATACGTGTATAATTATTATGTACACTCTAAAATAATGCTGGGTTAAAAACAACCCAAGTTGTGTTGAAACTGGACAAACCCTGCAGTGATTGGGTTAACTGTTAAACCTGCTGGGTAGTTTTATTTAACTATTGTTTAAAAATGACTGTATTGCTTGCTTAAAATGAACACAAAGTATGCTGGAAATGAACATTTATTAATACGTTTAGTGAATAATAATTAGCAGTAACCATGTATTAAATGTTGATTATTATTATTGTTGCCTCTAGTAATTATGCGTCTGATTTTTAATTTCCAACCTACTTTGGGTTCATTTTAAGCCTGGCATATAGTCATTTTAAACATTAGTTGGGTTAAATAAAACCCAATCGTTTGTCCATTTTCAACCCAACTTGGGTTGTTTTTAACCCAGCATTATATACACATAATAATTATACACAGGTTCATCGATGTGACAGCACAATTCTTTTTCTGGCCCTATCATTTCAGTGCTTGTTTGCCCATCATGCAAGACAGCAGAAATGTCACCTGCGTTATTAACAGGGGTATAGGGCAAGGGCAACACCGGAAATATCTTACTTCGCGACACCCAAAGGGAGTTTTAATAAATCTCCCTCTATTTAACTGCGTTTTTCCTCAGACTCCTTCGGGCGAATATAGAGGCCGTGTCAAGATTGCGTTTGTGTGCCAGTGCTTAGGAGCAGCTGCTCTCAAAAACAGACAAGCCCTTGTCAATTACCCGCTGACGAGCAGGTCTGGGATCGCCTGAGGCCAGCAGTGTTACAGTCCCGCAATTAGTATCCATTTCTGTCCAGACCTCCTCGGAGCGCCGCGCGGGCAAATGGCAAAGCACTGCAAAGAAAACTCAATGGATCTCATATGTATGCCTAGTACTAAGGCGACGACAAATCACGGCGTGCCCCATGCAAACTCCAAACAACATGCACGTTTTATGGAACTAAAGAAAAACAATTCAAAAAAGGCAGATGATGTAAAATAGTATAGGTTTCTGGAGCGCTGGACGCTTTGTCGTGTCTGTCACCGTTAACAGCTGGTGGGCATCCGAGCCTGTCTCGGCCCTGTGGCCTTTGGCCTGGTGGGGGATGGACCTTCGGACAGGGCGGTCCAGCAGCTTTAACAACCCGCCGTTAGTTTGGGTCAGAGAGGCCAAGCCTCTAACAGGACAAGCAAAGACCCTCGCCAGCGGAAGCTGAGCCGAACAAAACGACTCCAGCCCGGCCGGCGCAGGGAATCATTAGCGGACGCGTTTGTTTAACTAATTAGCAAGCTGGGCAGCCAGGGGGAGACTTGTAGGACAAGGCATTTACTCAGGGGAAGATCTAGAGTTCAAAGTACAGGAGGCCTGTGTAATGCACTGAAGTTCAAGAACAGAGCAAACAGCACATGCCAAAAACGGGCGACGGCAGCTAACCCCGAAGAACAGGAGGGAAATATGGGAAAGTTTGGGGAACGGGTCGATGGGTCAAGAAAAGTCAACAAGAGAGCAGTGTTAATGACAGGCGGAATTTAATATCAAAAATACATAAATCTTCAAATGGGGTCAGCAGCACAATGCACACAATAGGGCCGAGTGTGCATGTCAACAGAGAAAGAATGGCTTGATCCGAGCTGTTCACATTTAGCACAAAACGCTGGAAATGTAATGTTGGAGAATTTGAGCACCGCGGGTTCTGTTCAGTGCGTACACATTGCTCTGTATGTTATACAGTGCGTAAACAGGTGGTACCGAAATATCAGCGATGGTCGATTGAACCTCTTTAGAGAGGCAGAATCCTCACCTGACCACACAGTGAGGTCAGTGATGGAAACTCTGCGTGACCTTGGGCACTGCCCCGCCCTCCCCTCCCAACCCTTGTTAGTCCCCAGAAACGCCACATTCCATAACTCTTCATAAAAACCATTATTAGGGAAATCCGTTCTTTTTGACAATTTAATAGTGCAAACCAATCATGTGGGTGACACGAGCATTCATCTGGCACCAGAGACAAAGAGCAGGCCTCTGCGCCATGCCGACGCTATTTTCAGAGCTGCTCCACAAAGCACGCATTGTAGCTCCGCAATCGTTATGTTTAGGAAAGCCATCATAAGCAGCCTATGAGAGGTTTCATTTGTTTTTAATTCTCGGATTGCACCGCATGCGGGCCAAGCAAACAGGACTAGCAGTTGTATTATTTGAAGGCCACGAACACGAGCAGAAGTAGCCCCGTTTTAACGCACTTGTCGAGCTCATTAAAAAGGGCGAGGTTTTGTTCTTCACGCATGCTTTTTCCCGAATCAATTGAGCAGATTCGACGCAATTTCGGGACTAACAAGACAGGAAAAAAATGTTTCCTCAGAGGATTCACCTTTAGGAGCGCCTCAATAAAAGAGACATGAGCTCCAAGCACAGCCTATAATTTTTAATATATATGCAATAAATGTTCAATTTGTTTTCTGCAATGACGGGAAATAATTTCGTCATATTTTAAAGCCATTATTACACCCGCACTCCCACTCGAGCTCCTTGTGTTTGATTAAGTCGTGGCGAGATTGTAGCTGATAGTTAATAACGATACTGTTATGGTCCTCTTGACATTAGATTCTCCACGGGGCAGTTATAAAAGCGCCTCTCCGCGTGCAGACCTCGGCCTCAACCTGTCAATAACTCATTTTTAATTTGATGTCTCTATTTCGCTCTAAAGCGCCTCATAAAATACGAATTGTATCCCAAATGTGAACACATTGCGTTAAACGGCTCATTAGTGCAACTAGCATCTTCGTCATGTTTTAGGCTGATGCTCTGCCTGTGCTCTGCGCATCAGCCCAAGCTTCCAGGCTGGTTTCCCTGCGCATTTACTGTAATGATTCACCGCTGGTGCTATTTGTTCAGTTTTAGATGTGCATGCATGCATTGTGGTTAAGCAAACGAAAGCATTTATAACGGTATCACAGACAAAAATAAAAGTGTATGCATTTTGTCACACACACACATTATATGATTAATACGTTATGACAACGTATAGTTTTACATTGCTTTAACTCATCAAAATAACTTATTTTAGTCAGTTTAATGTAATTTAAGTTGAAATGAGTTAAACATCCAAGTTGGATACTTGAAAAATATAAATATATATAATATATAACGAGGACAAGGATTATAGGGTAAATTAAACACAAAACGAGAGAATGTATATGGCAACTGTTCGGCGAAATAAAATACATTTTCGTTTTAACTTCAGAATAAACGTCACGTCATGTATTAGCTACTTTTATTTGTGTGTGTGGATATGTGCTGAAGCCACTGCGCTGGCAATAGGTCGGAACGCCTCGGCAATTACGCGCTGACAGTCGTGATCCCCTCAGTCCGTTTACTCCGCTTCAATGCTCAAAGACATTTGAAGAATGCACCCGCTAATTTAATCTACAAAAAAATCCAACTAAATGTTTTAATTGTGATTAGGAATGTATTACGAGTAATAGTAGAGCACGCGTTAAACCGCGCGCGCTCGGTGTTTCTGAGAGCGCCCTGTCCGCGCCCCGCGCCTGGTCTCGCTCTGGTTCTGATGCGGTACTCAGCTGCGGAGAGGACGCCGTCTTCTTCTCCGATAACAGCGCATTCCTTTAATCGGCACTCTTTGATTTCTCGGCTTCACACAGGCTTTGACTCGATCGGAGCTGTCAGTCCGGCTCTTTTGTTCAGCTCTGGTTTCTATGCAGCCCATCGGCCGATGTGATGGATCCGTTTCGAAATAGGGAAAGGTTAAGGGTGGAAAAGTGAAAGGGTTTCCCTGGTAATTTCTCCGGTTTTACGAAAATGCTTTTTCAGAGGCTAAACTGCGAACTTGTATTTATTTATCAAAACTGCATAGATAAACTGGAAATATATTGTTGAAATAAAGCGAAATAACAGCCTAGCAACAAACAGCGCGCGCACACGTTGTGTGCAATCAATTCAAAGACAGCAAAGTGAAGCATGTAAAATCTGTTTTTCTGCATTTTGCACCACTCACTGCGAGATATATATTCGCTGTTTATGAAAATGAGCCCGCGATTCCTCTGAGAATACGCGCTGTTTGCAGCTGCTCCGACACGTAGGCTGATCTCAGAGGAGAAAACACTGCAAAACATTCAGCATTGCACAAAATATCCAACAGATTGCACTATATAAACAGGAGTATTTCAGCACGCGAGAGCTGCAGAAGGTATAAACCCGGAGCGCTACTTACAGAGCCGATGCGCTTTCCCTTCGCGCTCCTGTCATATCCTAACAGGAGAGTTTGTCTTGTCTTTTTCTGGGAGATTCACTTTAACAAGTGGAAAGTTTGTGTCCTTCTGCGCCATTTTATACATGATGAGCCGTCAGTAATGGGATTATTAAACAAAAACGGTTTCAGGCGCTGGCGTTAACCTTTTTTAATGCCTAATTAGGTTTTGCAAAGAAATAATTAGATTTTGCATCGCTTACATTGCCTATTTTTTCAACTGACGTAGAAACAGTTTCATCATTATTCGACCCTCTCTTGTCGATCAGCTTAACAATATACATTTAGCGTGACTGTATACAAGATGATTTTAAAATATGCTGTGATCAAATATTGTACATAAATTAATTATGTTGCACATTTGCCGGTGATGTAATGAAGAGAGCGCCCTCTGTGTGTCAAGAGCATTTATCGCACATTTTCTGTCTTGATCCTCAGCCTTGCAGAGGAGGCACACAAAAATACAAATACAAAGATACATAAAAACGCTTTTTATGTAAAAGTCATGGCAGGAAATGTTTGCTTGCGTATCGCCTGAACCGGAGAAATGCTCACTGAGTGCAAGTTGAGCTGTCAGATTCGCAGTCTCTTATTTGCATCTGACAACATTGCGCTTTATTGTGTAACTACTACAGGTTGCTCCTCATCCAGTGTGTGGTGCATGCATTCATAAGCAAACATGGGCGTGTCGGGAAAACCAGAAGGAAGAGAGACTTGATGTTATGGTAGGCTATCCCTTTACGAGAATGAACCATGGTTTTACGACACATAAAACCAAAAAAACATGTAGTTAAACCATGGAAACCACAAATCATGCTTACTACACTTTTACTATAATTAAACTTTTCGTAAAGGAGCTTAGCCTACTGTGTGTCGGGAGTAGCCTATCGTTTAATTTGTGAAGGGCAATGCTTTGTCTTACTGAGGTTATTGCATCATGTAAATGAATGTGCATTAGCCTTCTCTCAGACTATTATATAGGCTAACACACACACACACACACACACACACATTATCATTCGCTATAGTTTAGAAAATCTTAGTAATAAAATATGACAAGAACTCATCTTGATAATGTCTCTTTGATAGAAATACCAGTTCAGCTCAACCAATGAGCAAGCAATGCTTCATTTAGCTCAGTCTGTGGGGTCAAAGGTCGCAATTAAAGACAAAACACTGAAGCAAAACATGCTCAGGGAATCATTTTGGTCCCACCTTTTTATCAGTTTTACTGTGTGAAGAGTTTATGGCTATAATATGTCAGAGTTTCCTTTATTTTGCTCTCCTCACTTTCATAAATGAACTATAGTGCAAAATTGTATGGTTTGACTGTATATACTGTATATCATATAGGCTACAAACTCCGAAATGTGTACCTTACGATAAACATAAGAAACGGCCTATCAGTGTGAATATTTTATTGTTTTTTCCCCCCACAAACCTAATGAAATTAAAATAAAGGTATCCTTTGATGATAAATGAAATGGCCTAAAGAAATCTGAGTGAGCTTTTTCCCTTTAAAAGGTGTTATATTAAACTCATTTAAATCATAGCTGTTTATCGTGACTAAATGGGTCATTTTTTTAAAGTGGGGATGAATTTTACATCATCTAATTACTCATTTAAACTGAATATTGGGAACTGCCGTGATTATTTTGTGCTTGTAAAGTATGACTCCACAGGAGAACCGACCGAAATAAAATACAGCATTGTCGATTGATCTCATAATGTATGTTTGCAGAGAGCTCAGAGAAAACTGATGGATCATCTTTTACGATCATGACGCTGTCAGAGCCGTGTAAATAACCCCGCTCTCCAAGACATGCCGTAAGAACATTTTTATTCTGGAAACCAGTGAGTCTGAAAGCTAGTAGTAAACAGGCATTATACATCAGTGCAAGTAAAATGCATGAGCTATATATACTATGCAATAAAATGTAAGTTGCTTAGGATAAAAGCATCTGCAGAATGCATAAATGTAATGTAAGGCTTTATATATTTTATGTCAGTTTGGTTGTGTACAGTCAGGGCGGATTAAACATGTGTAGGTGCCTGAGTTTGAAAGTCTGCTACACACTCCCTTAAATTAACATATTCACATTCATTTTGTTTTCAAGCTACAAAGCTGAAAGATACAGTACATAGCAAGCATGAACAAGCGTGTAAAAGCGTTTAATGTCATGAATCAACCGGTATTAAAGTACGCTTGAATTATACATTAGGCCTAAGAACGTTCTCGGGACGTTGTGGCAAACGCTCGCTCAAAGTCTTTAATAATGTTCTCAGAGCATTAGCACAGAAACATGAACATATCTATGCGTATCACTCATTTGTTGACGTTTTGTTAGACATTTGTCATGGACAAAATGGAATATTCCATTAACATTTATTTACATATTTTAAAAATTGACATTTTGAATGTTTAGAGAAACAATGTTTCATCATTTAACCCTGAAACACACACACACACACACACACACTCACACACACACACACACACACACTCACACCTGTGATGGGTTTATATAGATGTGTATATATATGTGTTTTTAATGTCACATTCAGCCTCCGTTGCCTTCCTCTTTCCCATCGGAGATCATGTGACCGTAAACCCAGACAGGAGCGTCCCCTGCTGGATAGATGGCGTAAATCCCACTGAGCTGCACCCGGAACAACAGCCTCATCTACACGACACAGAGAGGGAAAGAGAGGGAAAGAGAGGGAAAGAGAGGAACGTGACCCTCTCTAGAGACGCGGGAAGTAGTGCTGTTTTCACAGGATTCAAAACGCAAATTTTGATTCATTTACATTTATTAATTTTTAGCATTTAGTAGCCTAATAAACACTTTTAAGTGGGTTATTAAAAAAAGCGTTATTTGTTGAATTATGTTTTTTAAACGCGCGCGCAGAGTGTGACGTCATATTGTGACCGCTACTCCTGAGCGCAAGTCTCGCGGTGTTGTGTAAGGTAGGTGTTTTCTGTGTTCATTTGTATTTCCTGTGGCTGTGCAGACTCTTTTATTGTTTATGACCGTGTAAACAGCTCAACAATCCCTTATTTAACGGCTTCACGTATGTCCCGTAGACCGCAGGGATGGCGTTTTCAGACAAATCGGGAAATTAACGTACAGCATCATGAGCTGTTAGTTTTGTGGCTTGAGCTGGCTTTTGGCAGACATTTCAGCTTTAATTGAAAAGCAAATTTAAACAGCCTAGTCCTAACTAAACGCGATGCGATAAGATTTCCAGCGGCAAGCGGTCCAACCTGAGACGCGACAGAATCAATCAAACACCACAGCCAATCAGAAGGAGTGTGGGCGGAGTCTCTGCAAGCTCGCG
Source organism: Rhinogobio ventralis (assembly GCA_039654625.1). Taxonomy (NCBI): domain Eukaryota; kingdom Metazoa; phylum Chordata; class Actinopteri; order Cypriniformes; family Gobionidae; genus Rhinogobio; species Rhinogobio ventralis. The sequence goes on from CM077198.1 coordinate 39,431,889, forward strand.
TTCACAAGGAAATGGATAAGTCTTCATCGAATTCCTAAATCTTACGCTATTTTACCATGATTCAAAATATATGCTGAGTGACTGAAACAATATTTTTTTCATATCATAGAATGCACTTGAGATGATAGTTTGATTGAAAGTTGTATTTTTTTATTTTTTTATTAATTAGCCTATCCACTGTTGCTTTCAGTAGGCTATGTCTATAATATTATATTATATTAAAATAAATTATTTTTACATTAAATAAAGCACATAATCTGCACCTGAGATTATCATTGTCATACTTTGTATTAGGGCTGCACGATTTGGGGAAAATATGTAATTGCGATTATTCGGGTTAAAATTGCGATTTGCGATTAAAAATTAGATTTTTTTTATACAAATTAAAAGTGTGTGTGTGTATATATACATTTTGTGCTTATATATTAATATGACTAATAATAATAATTATGATTATTATTATTGCTAAATTAAAAATATTTAACACAATAAGAAATATTACTATTACAATAACATTTTCATTATTAAAAATAAAAAATAGAGTATTTAAGAATAAATATAACAATATAATAATATATTTATATTTTACAGAAAACCTATTTTACAAAAAACTGCAGGGTTACCTGTTAACATGCAGGCAGCCTAAGACTAAAAATCATTAGAAAGGTCTAAGGATTTATTATAAAATATTATATTATTATTAAAATTTAAGTCTATGTCTTTAAAATGAAATATGAGCCTCTTATGCATCCACTGTGGGAAAAAACTCCTGAGAAAAACATGGATGGTCATATAAATATATTTAGAGAGAAGTATTATTTTTCCTATTTTTTACCCAAAATAGGATCGCATTCATACTGGAAGCCAGAGGGCGCCCTCGAGCAGAAGCAGCACATGCGCCTCAGAGAGAAGAGATATAATGAGGACGCGAAGCTCGCGCTGTAGAGAGAAGACAATAAACACACGACTGCGACACTATATGGTGTATTTGAGTTCTTCAAGCCTTCTCTGGTATTTTCATAATAATAAAGACAGCCTTCATCACTGTTTAGAATACTATAAAATAATTATCGTCCACATCAGCTCACAAAAAGGACATTTCAGACACTCGGCTGACGACATGAAGTGAGTTAAAACATGTTTTTAAACGATGTCTTTTGTTGGACAACAGGTTTATGAACACTTCGCATCACTAGTTTGTGACGATGTTTGACGCGCGTTGCTTTTTCAAACGCAGGTTATGACGGAGCAGCGTTTACTCCTGATCTCAGAGCCGCTCTTCACTAACACACTGTGTAGAAATCTACCGCATCATAAGAGCTAGTAATAAATAATCCAGAAAACAAGAGAAAAGCGACACCAGAGGAAGGTTATGTTGAAATCCCATTATTAAAATCTCAGACAGGAACACTGAACAACACACAAGTCCAAACAAACACAGGTATTGGCTTATAAATTGTAACAGCTACCAGTGGTACAGAAATATACAGTTTACTGTGACATAAAGTGTACTACTTAAATCAGTGCAGAATTGACCGTCCATTTATAATAATAATAATAATTAATAATAATAATACATATACATCAAACTATGAACATGAAACAAGCCTGCCAAACATGTATGATGCACTATATAATAAAACCCATTATTATAATGCACACATAGGCATATGTTAAATAATACCAGCGGTTTTTAAGAGTTTGTAACTGACCGCCAGTCAGTCCAGCCGCGAGTCTCAAAGTAACACAGGTCAGGGGGTTATTCATAGTTTCGGTCATGTGACTGTCGCGGAGGGCACAACAGCCATAGAACTGCAGCTCTGTCAATTTTCCATCTTAAAAACTAAAATATGTGAACACTGCAAACCCTAACGCTCAAAATAATGAGCTGGTTTGAGTAGCGCCGACTCAAATTAAACACATTCACTTTAATGAGTGTTTCAGAACGGACACATTTTAAGAAATCTGAATTGTTTCATTGTTTTGAGTTTTATGAACTTGTTAATTTAGGCTAACTTAAATTTAACTGAAACTGGGCTGGGATTTCTATTTCCCAGCATGCTTTGCTATGACACTATAAAGGGAGAGTAAATGCCAAAATTGGGTGTTTTTGGTGCAAGATTAGCGCTAAGTGGAGATTTAGCAGCGTTTAATGTTTTGTTATGCTAGTTTAGAAGAGTTTCTGATGGTTTTTCATGTGACGAGTGGAGCGTGAGCTTTGAGAGCAGATTTATGTTAAATGTTTTATATTGCTGTCCTCATTCAGCAAGTGCTATGCTAATGCTAATGCTACCTAAACATTGCGTCACCGGTTAGCAAGGTGGCATTTATTGAATTAGCTGGTTAAAGCTAGTGAAATTTCCACTACTAAAAAATTGAGATTAAATGATAATTTTAAGTTAAATGTACGAATTAGTTTACTCAAATACTTCAAGAACAATTCAAATGCATGTATATAAAAATAAACATCTGCAAGTTCTGCTTACCTAAACTTTACATTTCTTAACTTAAAAAATCGAATGTAACCGATTATTTGAGTTTTGAGTTTTGCTAATTTATTCGGGTTTACAGTGAATCTAAAACGCTGAACGTGACAAACACTTAGGGTGGGTTGCACCGATAGGGATTAAATTAATAAAGTTGAACGCTAATCAATTTGTTGATATGGGTTTTATTTTAAATCGAGTTGTGTTGCACCACTTCATTTTTAACCACACAACGTAAAACCGACGGCAGATGCTTAATCTTTATTCATGAACCCACCCTTGAAGTGACTGATATTAAGATCACATTCATTTCTGCATACTATATACAGGCGAGCAGATGAGCCCAGAATATGAACGCAATAATGATTCCACAATAAAGGACAGCCTCCTTTACTCATTCAGGCCAATCTGATTAATCTCCGTCCATATCCTCAGCCTCATCTCTTGAGTTCACAGGGGGTTATTTAAGGGCTCTCAGGTTTAAAGGATCCCGGATGATCCGCGTTCGGACTCTGAGGCGGTCGGCTGCTGGTCGGACGGGGGCCAGCGCTTGTCAAACTTGCTGAAGAACAGGGGGTCGGTGAAGGGCCCTCCGTACACAATGCTTTGCAGCAGGTAGACCAGGACCACCACCAGGCTGGAGATCAGGAAGAAGGGAATGAAGGGTCGGAGATGCGTCCACACGACTCCCACACCATAACCGAGACCTCCATGGTCACGGTAGTGCGTGGTCTTACGGGACATCGATGAGGGTGACATGTTGGAAGTGAAGTTGTCTGAATCATTGTAATTGGAGGACTCTGGATCGATGGAATCCATGGCGACTTATATTGATGGTTGACTGTTCCCCAATCGTCCCAGGAAATCCAAATGAGCAATGATTAAAGCATCCAACAACGGAAGTATTGCATGATGCTCTGTGTCTTGACGCGATCAATCGATCTTGACAGATGAACACAAAACACTTTTAGCCCAGATTCGCCAGTTTCCTCATGCGCTCCTAACTCTCTGTGTGTGTTTGTGTGCCCTGATAGGACTGGCGTCTGCTGGGACTTCATCAGATCACTCCAGCACGTTCATGCCAGGGAAATACGATACTCTGAGAGAGATACTCGGAGAGAGTGCAAACGATTCCTGTGCATATATATAGCACCAAATGACTGGAACATGTGAACAAGTCATTTACTTCACTGTGTCAACCAGCCTTAAATTCATCAAGGTTGAACAGCATGTGCACCAGGCCTAATCATTTTCCTGTCTTCATTCTGTACCTTCCCCTCGCTCGCTCCAGCCTAAACACACATCAAGGTGTAGCTACACCGCTGTGATTGACAGCTTCGCCCCGACGGGTTTCATGTTCCGAAGTCATCAAAACAAAAACTGCTGACAGAGTTTGCCGTGGAAGTCACTGTGTGAAGCAGAGATTAGACAGTCTGTCTGCTCCTTACGGTTATTCTGGACGATTGGACCGAATCAGTTCACACTTGCCACATAGGCCTATTATTTCCACGTTTTTGTCTTATTTTTGCAGCCTATTTGTAAGTTGACTTTATATCAAGTGGTAGACCTATCCAGGGTTCCCACTCTTTTTCAGCAATCATTTTCCAGGACATTTTACTTATAAAAGACAAGGATCACTCCCTAAAGCAATATATGGCTCTCTAAGGGTGGGGTGCACCAACAAGGATTAAATTAAACTCAGTTTAGAGCTAATCTAGGATTTGTTGATCTAGGCTTTATTTTAAATCGAGTTGTGTTGCACCACTTCATTTTAAACCCGGATTAACAAATCGGGGGTTAGAATTTAACCTGCGATTAAAACCTCCATTTGCGATTCATTTTCGCCGCCATGATGGATTCGCCATTGACCGCAACAATACTAATATTCACTTTCCTTCTTTATTGAGCACTAGAAACTCTCTCTCTCTGACATAAGCTCTTGCTGATAAAGTAAATGAACTTGTCAAATGTCAGCTGTCTTTATAAAGCGCTACTGATCAAGCAGGCAATGAAAACATTGCGGCAGCGCGTGCGGATTTCATAAGCCTGGAAATATTTATAGTATCAATTAATGGAGTATATTGTGGCAGCGTAACTTATGACAAACAACTGTCGAGATTGGCGGAGTCTCCGCTCGTGACAGCGCCGCCTTCTGTCCGTTTGATCGAGTGGAGCGCGCATGAGAAACGCGAGGCCCTCATCATCCGTTAAACGCCTAATATACTGATACTCCTCTTTTGCGTGTGTGTGTGTGTGTATTCCTCCAGAAGCGTGTGTGTGTGTGTATTCCTCCATAAGCGTGTGTGTATTCCAACAGAAGCGCGTGTGTGTGTGAGTGTATTCCTCCAGAAGCGTGTGTGTGTATTCCTCCATAAGCATGTGTGTGTATTCCTCCATAAGCGTGTGTGTATTCCTCCAGAAGCGCGTGTGTGTATTCCTCTAGAAGCGCGTGTGTGTGTGTGTGTATTCCTCCAGAAGCGTGTGTGTATTCCTCCAGAAGCGCGTGTGTATTCCTCCAGAAGCGCGTGTGTGTGTGAGTGTATTCCTCCAGAAGCGTGTGTGTGTATTCCTCCATAAGCATGTGTGTGTGTGTGTATTCCTCCAGAAGCATGTGTGTGTATTCCTCCAGAAGCGCGTGTATTCCTCCAGAAGCGCGTGTGTGTGTATTCCTCCAGAAGCGCGTGTGTGTATTCCTCCAGAAGCGCGTGTGTGTGTGAGTGTATTCCTCCAGAAGCGCGTGTGTGTATTCCTCCAGAAGCGCGTGTGTATTCCTCCAGAAGCGCGTGTGTGTATTCCTCCAGAAGCGCGTGTGTGTGTGTGTGTATTCCTCCAGAAGCGCGTGTGTATTCCTCCAGAAGCGCGTGTGTGTATTCCTCCAGAAGCGCGTGTGTGTGTGTGAGTGTATTCCTCCAGAAGCGCGTGTGTGTATTTCTCCAGAAGCGCGTGTGTGTGTGTGAGTGTATTCCTCCAGAAGCGTGTGTGTATTCCTCCATAAGCGTGTGTGTGTATTCCTCCAGAAGCGCGTGTGTGTATTCCTCCAGAAGCGTGTGTGTGAGTGTGTATTCCTCCAGAAGCGTGTGTGTGTGTGGGAGTGTGTGTGTGTATTCCTCCATAAGCGTGTGTGTGTGTATTCCTCCAGAAGCGCGTGTGTGTATTCCTCCAGAAGCGTGTGTGTGAGTGTGTATTCCTCCAGAAGCGTGTGTGTGTGTGGGAGTGTGTGTGTGTATTCCTCCAGAAGCGCGTGTGTGTGAGAGTGTATTCCTCCAGAAGCGTGTGTGTGAGTGTGTATTCCTCCAGAAGTGTGTGTGTATTCCTCCAGAAGCGCGTGTGTGTGTGAGTGTATTCCTCCAGAAGCGCGTGTGTGTATTCCTCCAGACGCGCGTGTGTGTATTCCTCCAGAAGCGTGTGTGTATTCCTCCAGAAGCGCGCGTGTGTATTCGCACGCGTGTGTATTCCTCCAGAAGCGCGTGTGTGTATTCCTCCAGAAGCGCGTGTGTGTGTGAGTGTATTCCTCCAGAAGCGCGTGTGTGTATTCCTCCAGAAGCGCGTGTGTGTATTCCTCCAGAAGCGCGTGTGTGTGTGTGAGTGTATTCCTCGAGAAGCGCGTGTGTGTATTCCTCCAGAAGCGCGTGTGTGTGTGTGAGTGTATTCCTCCAGAAGCGTGTGTGTATTCCTCCATAAGCGTGTGTGTGTATTCCTCCAGAAGCGTGTGTGTGAGTGTGTATTCCTCCAGAAGCGTGTGTGTGTGTGGGAGTGTGTGTGTGTGTATTCCTCCAGAAGCGCGTGTGTGTGTGAGAGTGTATTCCTCCAGAAGCGTGTGTGTGAGTGTGTATTCCTCCAGAAGTGTGTGAGTGTGTGTGTGTGTATTCCTCCAGAAGTGTGTGAGAGTGTGTGTGTGTGTATTCCTCCAGAAGCGTCTCACACGATTGTGTTCCCAAACACCAGCATCCCAACGCAAGAGAACATGTTTCGCCTGACGCTCTGAGAGAGTGTGTGTGTGTGAGAGTGTGTATTCCTCCAGAAGCATGTGTGTGTGTGTGTGTGTGTGTGTGTTTCGCCTGACGCTCTGTGACGGATCTGCATCCCGGACTCGACAGCAGGCGTAAACTCACGGGCCGCCACGACCCTCACACTCTGACGGCTCAATTCGCTTTATTTTATTTAAACCTCCTCACATGTAAATTTAAAATCCCTAATTGAGATTTAAATCTGAGTCTAAAGTTATGGAGCAACAGGATTAAAGTTTATCTATCTTAAATATAAATTAAATCCAGGATCAAAATGATGGTTTAAATGTAAACCTGCTCATTTTTAAACAAGGTTTAAAGTTTGGTGCAACAGAATTATTAGATAAACCTTGATTTAATCTAGATTTAAGATTAATCCTGGTTGGTGCAACCCACCCTAAGTCTCTAAAAGACGTACAGTTTATTGCCATGACGTAACTTTAAAATCAGTTTTTAATATGAGCTCTTAATCTCTTAATCAAGAAGCTGGTTTAAAAAAGGTAATTCGCTATTCTGAATTTTTTTCTTGCTAAAAGTCTCTTTTTTTCCCTCAGAAGTAAGAATTGCAAGATATTAACTATTTTGACTTTTGACTTTTTATATCTCACAATTCTAACTTTATATCACAATTATGTAAAAAAAAAATTGAATTGTGAGATAAAACGATTCTGCAGCCAATGGTAGTCATTTTGGGCCAGTGATAAACTCTTTTTTTGTTTGTTTTTTATTTCCAGGACAACAGTAGGTTTTTCCAGGACATTTTCTCTAATTTTCCATGCGTTTTCCAGGACTGGAACCCTTATAACTTGGCATAAGTTACGAAACACTGCCGTGAAAAACCCCTAATTAACTGTGTTCAGAACGATAGTACGCAGAATGTAGATTTGTGAAATTCTCAGAACACAACCCTTACAAAAAAAGACATTTATTCAAGTGTGCTGTTAGTTTATATGAAGTATACTTAACATTGCACTTAAGTATACTTGACTTAGATCTTTTGATCGAGATCTACTTAAAAGTATAATTAGGCATAATAAGTACACTTGGCTTGAGTAAACTGTAGTAGTCTTATAAACTTACATTGTTTGAAAACAGATATGTTCCTAACTCTGAGTATGTGAATTGTTGTGTAGGCTAATCCACTGGTAGTGTACATTTACTTCAAATCTACTTAAAGTACAGTTAAAGGTATACACTCACCTAAAGGATTATTAGGAACACCATACTAATACTGTGTTTGACCCCCTTTCGCCTTCAGAACTGCCTTAATTCTACGTGGCATTGATTCAACAAGGTGCTGAAAGCATTCTTTAGAAATGTTGGCCCATATTGATAGGATAGCATCTTGCAGTTGATGGAGATTTGTGGGATGCACATCCAGGGCACGAAGCTCCCGTTCCACCACATCCCAAAGATGCTCTATTGGGTTGAGATCTGGTGACTGTGGGGGCCATTTTAGTACAGTGAACTCATTGTCATGTTCAAGAAACCAATTTGAAATGATTGGAGCTTTGTGACATGGTGCATTATCCTGCTGGAAGTAGCCATCAGAGGATGGGTACATGGTGGTCATAAAGGGATGGACATGGTCAGAAACAATGCTCAGGTAGGCCGTGGCATTTAAACGATGCCCAATTGGCACTAAGGGGCCTAAAGTGTGCCAAGAAAACATCCCCCACACCATTACACCACCACCACCAGCCTGCACAGTGGTAACAAGGCATGATGGATCCATGTTCTCATTCTGTTTACGCCAAATTCTGACTCTACCATCTGAATGTCTCAACAGAAATCGAGACTCATCAGACCAGGCAACATTTTTCCAGTCTTCAACTGTCCAATTTTGGTGAGCTCGTGCAAATTGTAGCCTCTTTTTCCTATTTGTAGTGGAGATGAGTGGTACCCGGTGGGGTCTTCTGCTGTTGTAGCCCATCCGCCTCAAGGTTGTGCGTGTTGTGGCTTCACAAATGCTTTGCTGCATACCTCGGTTGTAACGAGTGGTTATTTCAGTCAAAGTTGCTCTTCTATCAGCTTGAATCAGTCGGCCCATTCTCCTCTGACCTCTAGCATCAACAAGGCATTTTGGCCCACAGGACTGCCGCATACTGGATGTTTTTCCCTTTTCACACCATTCTTTGTAAACTCTAGAAATGGTTGTGCGTGAAAATCCCAGTAACTGAGCAGATTGTGAAATACTCAGACCGGCCCGTCTGGCACCAACAACCATGCCACGCTCAAAATTGCTTAAATCACCTTTCTTTCCCATTCTGACATTCAGTTTGGAGTTCAGGAGATTGTCTTGACCAGGACCACACCCCTAAATGCATTGAAGCAACTGCCATGTGATTGGTTGATTAGATAATTGCATTAATGAGAAATTTAACAGGTGTTCCTAATAATCCTTTAGGTGAGTGTACTTCAGTAATACCTAATTAGGAACAATAAAGTGCAAAAATAATATATACATAGTAAACTATAAGTATGTTATAGTAAGTATACGTGCAGTATAATATACTAAACGAGTAGTTTAATGAGTGTATACTTCAAAGTGTACAAACTAAATGAGTATTTGACTAGTAAACTCAGTATTCCTATAAGTTTCACTTAAAGTAAAGATGCAAACGAAAAACCTAGTTTACTAATGTTGGTTTACTTATAAGTATACTTTTATGCACAAGAAAGTGAGCAAATTTAGTACACTTATAAGTATACTTCTAGTGCATTGATATTAGTATGCTTATGACATAAAGTATGCTTAAAAATAAGCTTGAAGCATGTTTATTTTTGTAAGGAAATGGAGCACACTGCATAGGAGTATTTATTTATTTTACTTTGACTCAATGAAACTATTTTTTCAGATTGTGAAGAAAAAAACGAAAGAAAAAGCTGCTGAAGATTAGAAGTCATACCGGTTTAGAACAACATGATGACTCAAACTCAACAATGCACTCAAATCAAATAAACCCTGATCCGTCCTTTAAAACTACAATTAACATTTCACTTTAAAAGTTTGCCTATAAAAATCACCCTTATACACAAAATTAGATTAAAAAGCTGAATAACTGTCCACTTTTTTGTTAATAAGACACACATTTAAGAAAGCAGTGTTGTAGTTGCTGTAGACGATGTGTTTTTACAGTTCCTGGTCCAGTTATTAATGCTGAGGTCAGGTCTGTAGATGCGCGTCTTAAGAACAGTTTTATTATTGTGATGTGCTTAAACTGTTTATTACATTAATAAAGTGTTGATCCTTTCAGACGTGTGCTGCATGCCTTCTGGACTACTTAAAACAAGTTGTTGGAAACTGATTGCACGTACTGCATCGCTTAAAATAAAAGATTAAAGCCATGTTATTTAGGAAGTAAGTGAAATTGAAGTATTAAACTTACTTGATATGTATTCATTAACTCACTCAGGAAGAGTTACTCATTGCTTATTTAACTTTAGTCTTTAAGAGTTTCTCTTTTTAAGTAAACTCACAGGATTTACAGTGTTTGCAATAAACAAAAACAGCATGTCATATCTCTGAAATCAGAATCGCAGACATAATGAGTCAGAATCTGAAGAATCAAAACAAACTAAATGTACATTTTAGAACAGCCCAAAAAATCATGGGTTCAAAATGAAAATATGAAATGCCAATACGAACACAAACCGATTTAACGAAGAATCCCATACGGATCTAGACACTATTCATTCACTAAAGCAGATTATGACAGCTATAAACTTTCTTTATCATTCATTCAGTTTCTCGTCCACAACATTTATAACATTCTCATTCTGATCTGTCTCTTGTTCTGCCTTCATGCCAGAATCTGATCCGTTTTCCCCCGTCTCCTGGTTTTGTGGACTCTCATCCCTCTCTCCGTCGGCTTCAGAAGCCCCTCGATCTTCTTCTCTGCTCGTGTCCTTCTCCCTCCTCTCCTTCTCTATCTTTGAGAGGTGATGGCAGAGCGCCTGTACGTAGGTGAAAACACACAGAGGGTCTGGCTTGTTGCCCATCAGTAACATATCAGACACTTCCAGAAGAGGGCAGCAGTCAGCCAGAGATCTGCAGATATATGAGAGAGAGAGGGAGAGTTTCAAAAAATCAAAATCACTCTTTGCTCTTCACACAGCCATGCGTCTCTGTCTAATACCCCTCACGCTGAAGCGTGTACTTACAGAATACCTTAGCAACCACCTATTAACTGCCCAAAACACCCTATCAACTGCTTAGCAACCACCCAGGTTACCATAGCAAACGACTATCAACTGCTTAGCAACCACCAAGGTTACCATAGCAACCGACTAGAAACACCCTAGCAACCACCCAAGATGCCTAGCAACTCCATACCAACCATGCAGAACACCCTAGCAACTGCCTAGCAAACACCCAGAACACCCTAGCAACCACCCAGAACATCTTATCACCTGCCTAGCAAGACAATAGATACCACATAGCAACCACCCAGAATAGCAACTTAGAAACTGTCTAGCTACACCATAGCAAACACCTAGCAACCACTCAGAATATCTTAGCAACCACTTATTAACCGCCCAAAATGCCCTATCAACCACTTAGCAACCACCCAGGATACCTTAGCAACCGCTTAACAACACCATACCAACCATGCAGAACAGCCTAGAAACGCCCTAGCAACCACTCAGAACAGCCTAGCAACACCCTAGCAACCACCCAGAACATCTTATCACCTGCCTAGCAAGACAATAGATACCACATAGCAACCACCCAGAATAGCAACTTAGAAACTGTCTAGCTACACCATAGCAAACACCTAGCAACCACCCAGAATATCTTAGCAACCACCTATTAACCGCCCAAAATGCCCTATCAACCACTTAGCAACCACCCAGGATACCTTAGCAACCGCTTAACAACACCATACCAACCATGCAGAACACCCTAGCAACAGCCTAGAAACGCCCTAGCAACCACTCAGAACAGCCTAGCAACACCCTAGCAACCACCCAGAACAGCCTAGCAACGCTCTGTCTAATACCCCTCACACTGAAGCGTGTACTTACTCTGCGGTGCTGAAGGCCAGACTGAAGTTCTTCTCTCGTTCACTGGCTTTGAGGGAGGAGAAGTCAAAAGCAGAGGGAAAGAAGCGATGAACGAGTGCACAGAAAGCCAGGCCGTCACTCCAAGAGGAAGAGAAGTTTTCTATGCAGACACCCTTTGAGATACGATACAGAAGACATTGTGTGGAAACGTGCATATTCTGTGAGAAATAAACATGAACTGAAATTGAACAGCACAAGAGAAATACATCTTTACAAGGTTATGAAAATAACCCGATCTTAGTGGATAATGTGGCTCTTTAGTAGTAGTTTAACAATATGCCAACTGTTCAGCTGATGAAACCTCTTTCCAAAAGCTGAAAGTTGTGGAAATGATCCAGGACGTTTACAGTGCCGTAGGATAGACTGCACGTCTCATTTTCATCCATGGAAAACTCAATGTATCGTCTAGCCTGACTAAGGGTTCTTGAGTTTCTGTTTCCATCCACCTATTTTTATGCGCATTTTGGAACAAGACCTCAGTTGACTTTGCCTCAGCAGAGGCTGTGATTGGATAACTGGCCTAACCAGTGGACCAATGGCATCGCAGCATCTCAAATGTTGGTTTGGTGGCTCTGAAACGCCCGAGTCAAAGTCTGTGATCAGAATTATTTAATTCCTCCAGAAGCGTTTAGTGTGTGTGTGTGTGTGTGTGTGTGTGTGTGTGTGTGTATTCCTCCAGAAGCGTTTAGTGTGTGTGTGTGTGTATTCCTCCAGAAGCATCTCACACGATTGTGTTCCCAAACACCAGCATCCCAACGCAAGAGAACATGTTTCGCCTGACGCTCTGAGAGAGTGTGTGTGTGAGAGTGTGTATTCCTCCAGAAGCGTGTGTGTGTATTCCTCCAGAAGCGTGTGTGTGTGTGTGTGTATTCCTCCAGAAGCGTGTGTGTGTGTATTCCTCCAGAAGCGTCTCACACGATTGTGTTCCCAAACACCAGCATCCCAACGCAAGAGAACATGTTTCGCCTGACGCTCTGAGAGTGTGTGTGTGTGTGTGTGAGAGTGTGTATTCCTTCAGAAGCATGTTTGTGTGTGTGTATTCCTCCAGAAGCGTGTGTGTGTGTGTGTGTGTGTATTCCTCCAGAAGCGTGTGAGTGTGTGTGTGTGTGTATTCCTCCAGAAGCGAGTGTGTGTGTGTGTGTGTGAGTGTGTGTGTGTATTCCTCCAGAAGCGTATCATAAAACTTGAGTTCCCAAACACCAGCATCCCAACGCAAGAGAACATGTTTCGCCTGATGCTCTGAGTGTGTGTGTGTGTATTCCTCCAGAAGCGTGTGTGTGTGTGTGTGTTTCGCCTGACACTCTGAGACGACACTCATTTATGATGGAGGGAAAAGAGCCCGATTGCAGTTTATTACTGATATTCTGCGCCAGGAAGTGATGATTCTGTTCTCTTGAACACATGGGATGGAAATGTTGCTTTTATTCACAAATGTTTTGTCCAATATTCCAGATAAATGTGTAACTTTGAATAGAAGCACAGGTATTGTTTGGTTTCCCTGTAAAAGTCTTGATTGATCTGTGTTTGAGAGTGAATGGAAGTTTGAGCTTACCTCATATTTCTGTGTTTTGTTCCTGCACCAGTTGAGAATTTTCTGTTTGATTGAAGCTCCTCCTGCCATACCTATAGATGTCCGTTGAACTTTAAAGGTCCGGACAGCCGGAGTCCTAAAACACGCCAACATGTAATATTCAGACTAAAGACAGAGATACCACTGAACAACACTGACTTCAGCTGAACAATCACTCTGTTTGCATAAAAACAAGCAAATGTTTAAGGCCAATTCCCTCCACACAGACAAACGCCAACACACAAGATGGCCACTGGATTTAGAAGTTTATGAAAAATAACCGTCATGTTCTGCCCCAGCAGACACAGACAAACACGAGGTATTCCCCATTCATTCTAACCAATAAAAAGAAAAGATTGCTGCGCTCTTCTGGTTTTATAGTTCATGTGAGGCCGTTTCTATGGCGTTAAATAGGGGTGTAACGATACATCGATATAGATCGATACACCTTTCAGAGCTCGGACAGTCGATGGAACGGTCAGTGTCCAGATCTCCAGCGCGCACTCATCTCAAACATCTGAACTGACTTTGTGTTGGAGCCTTTCATATTATAATACTTTTGCACAATGAAAGAGTATTAATAGCCTGTCTTGTTCTGTCCTGCCTACACACCGTAAAAACATTTGTTCAGTTGCCTGAATTCAATGAACTTAATTGCATCAAGTTGATCTTACTTAAACCATTTAAGTTTTGTCAACTTAATTCTATCTGCGATCTAAGGAAGCGTTCTCCCAGAGTGCATTGCGGCATGAATAAATTAATTGCTTTGTTTTATTATTCGTCTTTTGTCAGTATAACCCTAATAACGACAGCAAATCAAATTGTAAAGGTCTTATTATGGTTGCTAATAATAATAAAAAATAATAAAAAAACCTTGTTACCATTGTTGTGTTTTGATGCTGAAGTGTGAAGTGTGTGTGTGACTCAAGCATGGTCAATAGCAGGATATTCTCACACATACAGAGGGATTATATCAACCCAGTTAAACGTTTATGCCATAAGTGTTAGCAATAAAATGTTAAACGATCATTATTTGACATGAAATATAGTTATACATCATTCATTCATTCATTCATCCTTCCCTTCCTTTGAAATCAAGTACTGTGAATTCTTGTTGCATCGCTGCATCAATAGGAAGATAATTATAATAATAATAAATGAAGTTCTAAGTTCACACTGATCTCCATAATGGCGAGCAATTTTAGGAAATCAACATGAATTTATGAAGTCAAATTATGACGTTCTCCCAAAATATTTATTTGTATTGACAATAACATTGAAGATGACTTTGGAAAATGAGTGAATGTAACTAAGGAGAAAGAACATTTTGTGAGATTTTGAAATAAATGTTTGTTATATACTTTGGTTGCAGTTGTGAGTTAATAAAAATGTAACTGGTTGTGTAAAATAGGCACATAATATCGAAATATTGATCGATATACCCCTGAATCGGATCGGATCGTAATCGCAGAACTTTTTGAGGTATCGAAAAAATATCGTATCGACCAATGGCGATAGACTCACTGATCCGACAGACGTGTTTGTGTGTGCGGTGTGAATTGGCCTTGATAATGGGCGTGTGCAATAGAACAGCTGTGTGTGTGATTCTAGGCACGTGGTGTGTGTGAATCCTCATGAGATACTCACTGGTCCTTCTGAAACTTGGCCATGGCGTCTCTCCTGGCCGAGGGTCGAGCCGACCGGGAACTGATGGAGGATTTTGCCGGAGATGCTCTACTTTTACTCCCTAGATTTTCCGGTTTGCTCTTGGAGTCATCTTTGCTCTCTTTTTTCTCTTTGTCTTCCTTCGTTTTAGTTTTGCCTTCAGTTTGTTTTGTCCTCTTCTCCTCCTCCTCTTTGTGCTTTTCCTCAGGTTGTCCGTCTCTGTCGCAGGAATCTTTCTCGTGAGGGTCATTATTGCGCTCCTTTCCTTCTTCTTCTACCTCACTCTCTTTATTTTCATTTACCCCTGTCTCTTTTTCTTGTTCTCCTTCTTTATGTTGTGTGATGTCCGTCTCTGTGTTGACGTTCTCTGTGACTCCGCCCTCAGGCTCACATGCCTCACTGTCATTGGCTGCCGCTTCTGTGTTCTCCTGGTTGTCCTCGTTAGCTCCGCCCCCTGGTGTATCAGCCCCGCCCCCTGGCTCTGCGTCAGCTGGAACACGCTTCGGCTCCGGCGGCTCCACATGTTCGGCATCCTGTGAAGGGCCCGAACACAGAATGACACCAAAGCACAGAATTACCACTCGCAGTGTATTTCTACACACCAGCCAGCTTTACCATGCGAAACATCATGCATTTATGTTTTATATCTAAGCCGTTTTGTAGTATAAGTAGTGTGAGTTTATTTATTTCGTCTGTCCACTTGTGAAGATCTGTGTGTGTGTGTGTGTGTGTGTTTAGCTGTCCCAGGTGTCACATGAGGTCATGACTCACCGGTCTTAAAAAGAGCTGACGGATTCCTCTGAATGAGCAGGTGTGTGTGTTTGTGTGTGTGAGGGAGGGAGAGCGTGAGTAAATGTGGTCATATCGAATTACCACATGATAATAATTACATAATATTGCCATTAATATACGTCTGTGGAAACACTGAACACACACCCTCGGACTCAAGATAGAGAGTCAGTGTGTGTGTGTGTGTGATAGAAAGAGAATAAGTGTAATATATTTACACAAGCAGAGATGTGAGGTATACACTGTACTGTGAGTTTGTGATTGTATTTGGTGAGAGTGTTGGTTCTGTGCAGACGGTTTCATGTTTGGGAAGAGAAAAATATATTGTAGTACATCCAAAATGACCTCTTTCACATTAGTTTAATATGTTCGACTGAATTATTTAAAATTAATTTGACAGATATTATTAAAGTTTTAACGCAATGATGCGTATTCCAGAAGTCTGACGTCTCTGACATATGTTCTATTAATGTTACTGAAGAACGCTTGTTCATAACTTTGAGAGAACGTTAGCTAAAGCTCTGAGGAGCAGTCACAGCTCTGCCTGAGAACATTCACTGCGTTTATCCATGTCTTATTCCTGACAGCCCAAGGTAAATGAACACACCGTATTATCTGTGTGGTTATTGTCTAGCACACATCATGTCGTATCTTCTGAAGCAGCATTGGGAATGTGTTCGGGGTCTGAGACTGCACACGAGGGTTAGTGTGAGCAGACACACACACTGAAACACACACACTGACACACACACACACTGAAACACACACTGAAACACATACACAGACACACACACTGACACACACACTGAAACACACACACAGACACACACACTGAAACACACTGAAACACACACACTGAAACACACACACAGACACACACACTGAAACACATACACAGACACACACACTGACACACACACTGAAACACACACACAGACACACACACTGAAACACACACACAGACACACACACTGAAACACATACACAGACACACACACACTGAAACACACACAGACACACACTGAAACACACACACTGAAACACACACTGACACACACACAGACACACACACACACTGAAACAGAGAGAATCACATGTTACCTGCTCATTCATCACCTCCGTCTCATCGGTCACTGGGATGTTCTCTGAATCCTCCATTTGTCCAGAGTTTCAGTTCAAACCCAACAAATCTCCAGTAATCGCTGAACTGACACACACACTGTCCTCTCCTTCCTTCACCTCTCTGTCTTTCTTCTGATTTTCTTGGTCTCCCTCCCTTCTTCCTTTTCTCTCTCTACACCCCCTCTCTCCTTCTGTCTCTATCTGACCTTTTAAACAACTTGTGCTCCAGAAATAGTGTAACACTGAGCAGCTGTTAGTGCTGCTGAGATACACACACACACACACACACACACTCGCTCACATACACACACACAAACACACATACACACACACCTGCTCACATGCACACACACAAACACACATACACACACACTCTCTCTCTCTCTCTCTCTCTCTCTCTCACACACACACACACACACACACACACACACACACACACACAGAGAAATAAACAGTATTGATGCACATCCTAGATACAGAACGGTCTCAAACATTTATGACAGAAATAGTCTTTGCAGATACACTATATTCCCAAAAGTATTGGGCCGCCCCTCCAAATCCCTGAGTTCAGGTGTTCAGTCCCTTCATGGCCACAGGTGTATAAATCAAGCACTAGGCATGCAGACGCTTCTACAAACATTAGTGAAAGAATGGGTCGCTCTCAGGAGCTCAGTGAACTCAAGTGTGGTACCGTGATAGGTTGCCACCTGTGCAATAAGTGCATTCCTGACATTTCCTCACTACTAAATATTCCACGCTCAACTGTTAGTGGGATTATAACAAAGTGGAAGCGATTGGGAACAACAGCAACTCGTAAAATCACAGAGCGGGGTCAGCGCATGCTGAGGGTCACAGTGCACAGAAGTCACCAACTTTCTGCAGAGTCAATAGCTACAGACCTCCAAACTTCTGTGGCCTTCAGATGAGCTCAAGAACAGTGTGTAGAGAGCTTCATGGAATGGGTTTCCATGGCCGAGCAGCTCATCCAAGCCTTACATCACCAAGAGCAATGCAAAGCGTGGGATGCAGTGGGGTAAAGCACGCCACCACTGGACTCTAGAGCAGTGAGACGTGTTCTCTGGAGTGACCAATCACGCTTCTCTGTCTGCAATCCCATGGACGAGTCTGGGTTTGGCGGTTACCAGGGGAACAGGACTTGCCTGACTGCATTGTGCCAAGTGTAAAGTTTGGTGGAGGGGGGATTATGGGGTGTGGTTGTTTTTCAGGGGTTGGGCTTGGCCCCTTAGTTCCAGTGAAAGGAACTCTTAATGCTTCAGCATTTTGGACAATTTCATGCTCCCAACTTTGTGGGAACAGTTTGGGGATGGCCCCTTCCTGTCCCAACATGACAGGATAACATAACATAAAGACATGGATGAGTGAGTTTGGTATGGAGGAACTTGACTGGCCTGCACAGAGTCCTGACCTCATCCCGATAGAACACCTTTGGGATGAATTAGAGCGAAGACTGCGAGCCAGGCCTTCTCGTCCAACATCAGTGCCTGACCTCACAAATGCGCTTCTAGAAGAATGGTCAAAAACTCCTATAAACACACTCCTAAACCTTGTGGAAAGCCTTCCCAGAAGAGCTGAAGCTGTTAGAGCTGCAAAGGGTGGGCCAACTCCATATTAAACCCTACGGATTAAGAATGGGATGGCATTGTGCATGTGAAGGCAGGCGTCACAAAACTTTTGGCAATATAGTGTACAAGTGTCTTAACAGAATCTGTGAATTGGATGTGAAATGGCTTGCCCTTTGAGGACCTTATTTATTTGCATACACTCATACTTTGTGTCCATGCATACACACCACTTTTTTGTGTGAGCATTACAGGAGTGTGAGAATGAGTGTTCTGAACATTATCTCCTGGTTCACTTTGTCCTCTTCTTTATCAAAGTCGACCGCGGTTGGTTCTCGCAGTGGAGCTGCACGGCTCTTCTTATCCTGCAGAGGAGCATCTCTTCCCTCAACACAAAGCAGATGCTTTTAAAAATAACCCGCTATCTTTGCTCTCATTCACTCGCCGCCCATGATTATCTGTCTCCAGCGCCATCTCCATTCCTCCCTCATGAACTCAGGCCACAGAAATATATATACACGTTAATAAACATGTTAACCTTTCATTCGCTTGATTTCTCGACTCGCATCTGATACATTTTATTGCCGTCTTCTTCCTCCACATCAACAAAAACAATATTTAAATAACTGTGACACAATAACAATAATATTTGTAAAATATATGGTGGATTTGCTCGGCCGCCATGACAGTCGCCACAAGCGGAGTGATACAAACAGTGAAACGGTTCCAGTGCTGATAATGGGGGACTATCACACGGCTGGAAAAGGCTCTCAGCCAATCAGAATTGAGAACCGGAATGAACCGTTGTATAAATGTCAATATATACGGTCTAAATGTCACTCTAATTTGTAGCAGTAGTTCTTGGTTTCAGGATCAAACTTTCATTTCAAAACGTTTTCTATACTGGGAATGTGGCAACTATATAATGAAGTTAATTTAAATATAATGACAACAATAATGTAATGTTTTTGATTCAAAATATTTTTGTTTGATAATTGTTTTACTGTTTAAATTTCACTGAGTAGCCTAACTGAGACAAATGATCACAGGCTATAATGTGACTAAATGGATTTATTTCGGTCCTGAGCAATAATAGTGTAAATGTTCGCCCAGCTGACAGGGAATGTTCTCAGAGCGCTCTGGCAAGGTTTTCTCCAACATTCGGTGAGTGATCTGGCCTGTAATAATGTTCTCAAAACATTAGCGCAACAACAATAATAATAGTAGTTTGTTACATTTATATAGCGCTTTTCTCTGTACTCAAAGTGCTTTACATGGAAGGGGGAATCTCCTCAACCACCACCAATGTGCAGCACCACCTGGATGATGATGCGACGGCAGCCATATTGCGCCAGAACGCCCACCACACACCAGCTGATTGGTGGAGAGGAGACCGAGTGATGAAGCCAATCAGGATATGGGGATAATTAGGAGGCCTTGATGGACAGGCCAATAGGCAAATTTGGGATTTTTAATGACCACAGAGAGTCAGGACATCGGTTTAACGTCTCATCCGAAGGACGGTGCTTATTGACAGGATAGTGTCCCCATCACTACACTGGGGTGTTAGGACCCACACAGAGCACAGGGTGAGCGCCCCCTGCTGGCCTCACTAACACCTTTCCCAGGGGTCTCCCATCCAGGCACTGACCAGCATTAACCAGCAACAACATTTAAACAGTTTTAATTGGACGTTCATTTAAAGTTTTAGTGTTACTACTTGTTTCAGAACGTTCAGAGAACATTCAAAAGTAACATCCCATAATGTTTGAAGAATGATACGGATGGAATGATTCCCTAACGTTCACACAACCCAGACATTTTTATTTTATTTTGAAAGTTGGACACTTTTGGAAACATTAGCAAAACATTCTTAGAACATGTTCATAGCTTATTTTTATTATTATTATTTTAATGATTTAATTTGATCAAGACATGAGGTATATCTATATGTATGTATTACCTACAGTGTGTTTTTTTATGACCGGTCTTGTCACGGTGAGGGTCAAGTCAACTTTATTTATATAGCGCTTTTTACAATGCAGATTGTTTCAAAGCAGCTTCACAGTGTTAAACAGGAAAATAATGAACAGAATTTGATTGGGCTGTACAGCCGCTCTGGAGGAAACACTGATGTCATCAGCTCATTTCAGTTCTCATATAGTGTCAGATCCGTGATATAGCTGAATATTTAGTGTCCCCAACTGAGCAAGCCAAAAAAAAGGGTGAATGAATAGTTGACACAATGACAAAAAAGAATGCAAATAAGAAATAGGTGATTTGATTCAGTCTAACAGCTGAACAGAATTAGAGAACTAGATGCGCGTTCACTAAAGGACAGGAGAGGGCGCCAAATACACGTTTGTGAACATAAACTATCCAAAAAGAACCATGTTTTAATTTTATCAAGACATGAGTATACACCGATCACGCATAACATTATTCCTAATATTGTGTTGGTCCCCCTTTTGCAGAACATTTCCCAAAGCATCACACTGCCTCCGCCGGCTTGCCTTCTTCCCATAGTGCATCCTGGTGCCATGTGTTCCCCAGGTAAGCCACGCACACGCACCCGGCCATCCACGTGATGTAAAAGAACACGTGATTCCTCAGACCAGGCCACCTTCTTCCATTGCTCCGTGGTCCAGTTCTGATGCTCACGTGCCACTGTTGGTGCTTTCGGCGGTGGACAGGGGTCAGCATGGGCACCCTGACTGGTCAGCGGCTATGCAGCCCCATACGCAACAAACTGAGATGCACTGTGTATTCGGACACCTTTCTATCAGAACCAGCATTAACTTCTGGAGCAATCTGAGCTCCAGTAGCTCGTCTGTTTGATCGGACCACACGGGCCAGCCTTCGCTCCCCACGTGCATCAATGAGCCTTGGCCGCCCATGACCCTGTCTCCGGTTCTCCACTGTTCCTTCCTTGGAGCACTTTTGATAGATCCTGACCACTGTAGACCGGGAACACCCCACAAGAGCTGCAGTTTTGGAGATGCTCTGACCCAGTCGTCTAGCCATCACAATTTGGCCCTTGTCAAACTCGCTCAAATCCTTACGCTTGCCCATTTTTCCTGCTTCTAACACATCAACTTTGAGGACAAAATGTTCACTTGCTGCCTAATATATCCCACCCACTAACAGGTGATGAAGAGATCATCAGGGTCATAATGTTATGCCTGATCGGTGTATATTACCATCGGTAATATGAATGTTTGAAGTGTTATTGTGTGTCAGTAAAACACAAGCTCACGGTGAGAGTGAATGAACAGTGGACGCAATGACAAAAATATGACATGAATAAAAGAGAAAATGCAAAAAGAAATACTCGATCTAACAGCAGAATTAGAGAACTGCGTTCACTAGAGGGCGCCAAATACAGGTTTGTCAACATAAACTATCCAAAAACAACCCACATAAGGGTAATGACTGCGACATATGTGTCAATCACAGTAGATATTTGTTCAAAATGCAAATGTAATTCAGTGTATTATTCAAAGCTTGTGGAGTTGATCAGATCGACTGCATGAGCCTCTGATGCCGCCGCTGTCTCCTCCAGAGCGCGTTATTCTCCTGTTATCACTGAAGATGCTTTGAAGCAATCTGTGTTGTAATAAATGAAGGTGGCGATGATGAGGCTGGCGTGATCACCGAGAGTAACGCGCAGATTCCCGGCATCTCCTTCAGGATTCACCGGTGAGTGCTTCATGCATCCGATCATGATCAGAAAGAGTAAGGGATCTGTACAGATCTGTTTTATCTGTAATGCATTGCTGTCTGTTAATCTGAAGCTATTCTATACAAAACACCCTTCAAAGAATCGTCATTGTGTGTAGTTATATGTGTGTTTCTACTGGCATGATATGCACGTGCTTGCTAAAGTGGCATCAGTGAAGCTTTATAAGTCATGATCGACAACATTCATTTCACATTTATTTGTATTTTCACAATGCATATCGTTTCAAAGCACAAAATGCATGTGTCCATTACAGTTTAGAGTGATATCAGACTGCAACACTCAAACAATGAATGCAATCAGCTGCTCAAATCTTCTACGTTAAGAACTTGAAATATTTAAGTAAGCGAATTCATATATTTAACTTAAAAATATCATGTAATCTCAGTTTTTAGGAGTGGAAACTTGGCTAGTTTTAACCAGCTAATTCAATAAATGCCTGGAGGACCAAATGACATTTCACAAATGCCAATCAAACCGGCAGTGGGCGGAGCTTGGCGCTGATTGGATAATCCTGTCAGATTGATTACTATCGTCTGTCTGGTTCTGGCAAAGGGAAATTATCTAAGAACTCAGTTGCTTGTAAACTAGGCTAATCCAGTTTCTTATCGACACTATCTGTTCCAAGTCAAGTCAAGTCAACTTTATTTATATAGCGCTTTTTACAATGCAGATTGTTTCAAAGCAGCTTCACAGTGTTAAACAGGAAAATAATGAACAGAATTTGATTGGGCTGTACAGCCGCTCTGGAGAAAACGCTGATGTCATCAGCTCATTTCAATTATCATATATATTCAAGTAATGTAGTTGATATAGTTAATTTAGTAATTAAATTTATTTGGATATTTAGTTGAAAATTTAGTGTCCCCAACTGAGCAAGCCAGAGGCGACAGTGGCAAGGAACCAAAACTCCATCAGGTGTCCTAATGGAGAAAAATAAACCTTGGAAGAAACCAGGCTCAGTCGGGGTGCCAGTTCTCCTCTGGCCAATTAACAAACAGTGTATGTTTATTATTTTGGCAGCCTTATAGGTCAGAAGTAATATTAGATCGGAATATTCGAAAGATCGGAGGCATCACGCCGGAGACGGGTTTATTGAGGATGGCGTGTCGATTAAACAATTATTAAATAGGAATATTCGAAATATCGGAGTCATCACGCCGGAGACGGATCCATTGAGGATGCCATGTCGATGAGCAATTTCAGAGGGTAGACTAATTGACACGGTCTCTGCAGACACTTCAGGGATGAGTTGGTAATGTCTGGGCGCTGGTCCACCATCTGATCTGGATACGGCCCGGATCCGGCTGACTGCAGTAAACCTCGGGATAAACAGAGACTAACATTAGCGTAGATGCCATTCCTCTTATGATGTAACGAGTACATCAGGTGTTATGGGAAGAGTTCCCGGTTCCGGCTGACCTAGTTAATGCAGCCTAACAATTTAAATAAAATATAAATTAAAAATGTTTTTTGTGTATGCCATAGTAAAGAGATGCGTTTTTAGTCTAGATTTAAACTGACAGAGTGTGTCTGCTTCCCGAACAATGCTAGGAAGGCTGTTCCAGAGTTTAGGTGCTAAATAGGAAAAGGATCGACCGCCTGCAGTTGATTTTGATATTCTAGGTATTATCAACTGGCCAGAGTTTTGAGGCCGCAATAGACGTGATGGAGTATAATGCGTTAAGAGCTCGCTCAAGTACTGGGGAGCTAAACCATTTAGTGATTTGTAAGTAATTAGCAAGATTTTAAAATGTATGCGATGTTTAATAGGGAGCCAGTGCAGTGTTGACAGAACCGGGCTAATATGGTCATACTTCCTGTTTCTAGTAAGAACTCGAGCTGCTGCGTTTTGGACCAGCTGCAGTTTATTTATTAAGCGAGAAGGGCAACCACCCAGTAGAGCATTACAATAATCTAGCCTTGAGGTCATGAACGCATGAACTAACTGTTCAGCATTTTGCATTGAGAGCATATGCCGTAATTTAGATATATTTTTAAGATGGTAGAATGCAGTTTTACAGATGCTAGAAACGTGGCTTTCAAATGAGAGATTGGTATCAAAGAGCACACCCAGGTTCCTCACTGACGACGAGGACTTGACAGAGCAGCCATCAAGTGTTAGACAGTATTCTAGGTTACTACATGTGGAGTTTTTTTGTCCAATAATTAAAAATTCCGTTTTTTCTGAATTAAGTTGCAGGAAATTACTAGTCATCCAATTTTTTATATCAGCTATGCATTCCGTTAATCTTGTGAATTGGTAAGTTTCGTCAGGGCGTGAAGAAATATAGAGCTGAGTATCGTCAGCATAACAATGAAAACTAACGCCATGCTTCCTAATGATATCTCCCAGTGGTAGCATGTACAGGGTGAAGAGCAACGGTCCTAGCACTGAGCCCTGCGGTACTCCATACTGAACTTGTGATCGGTGTGAGATCTCTTCATTTACTGCTACAAACTGAAAACGGTCAGATAAGTATGATTTAAACCATGCCAATGCAATTCCACTAATGCCAACATAATTTTTGAGTCTATTCAAAAGAATGTTGTGGTCGATGGTATCGAATGCAGCGCTAAGATCGAGTAACACTAACAGAGAGATACAACCACGATTGGTTGATAAGAGTAAATCATTTGTAACTCTAATGAGAGCAGTCTCAGTACTATGATGTGGTCTAAATCCTGACTGGAAAACCTCACAGATACCATTTCTTTCTAAAAAGGAGCATAATTGTGAGGACACTGCCTTTTCTAGTATTTTTGACAGAAAGGGTAGATTTGAGATTGGCCTGTAATTGACTAATTCTGTAGGGTGAAGTTGCGTTTTTTTAATAAGTGGTTTAATAATAGCCAACTTAAAAGTTTTCAGTACATATCCTAAAGTCAAGGATGAATTAATGATATTAAGAAGAGGATCTATGACCTCTGGAAGCATCTCTTTTAGTAGTTTAGTCGGTATAGGGTCGAGCATACATGTTGTTGATTTTGATGATTTAACGAGTTTAGCCAATTCTTCTTCTCCTATAGCAGTGAATGAGTGTAATTTTTCCTCAGTGACACTACAATGCTCTGTCTGATGTGATGCAGTAGTAGACGGCTGCATGGTTATAATTTTTTTCCTAATATTATCAATCTTGCACGTAAAGAAGTTCATAAAGTCATTACTGCTGTGCTGTTGGCAGACATCAGAAGTTGAAGCTTTATTTTTGGTTAATTTAGCCACTGTATCGAATAAATACCTAGGGTTGTGTTTGTTTTCTTCTAAGAGAGTCGAGAAATAAGCAGATCTAGCAGTTTTTACGGCCTTTCTGTATGAAATCATGCTCTCTTTCCACGAAATGCGAAAAACTTCCAGTTGTGTTTTCTTCCAGCTGCGCTCCATTTTTCTGGCTGCTGTTTTAAGGGCCCGGGTGTGCTCGTTGTACCACGGCGTTGGACTATTCTCTTTAATCTTCTTTAAGCGCAGAGGAGCAACTGTGTCTAAAGTGCTGGAAAAGAGAGAGTCAATAGTTTCTGTTGCAACATCAAGTTCCTCTGGGCTATCTGGGATGCTGAGGAGATGAAACTGATGAGGAAGATTATTTATAAAGAAATCTTTAGTCTCAGCAGTGATAGTCCTGCCATATTTGAAGCGAGGGGACGGCTTTCAGCCTTTGCTAAATTAAGTATACATGATACTAGGTAATGATCTGAGATGTCATCGCTCTGCTGCAGAATTTCAACGGTATCAACATTTATTCCATGTGACAATATTAGGTCTAGAGTATGATTACGGCGATGAGTGGGTCCTGATACGTGTTGCCTAACTCCAATAGAGTTTAGAATGTCTCTAAATGCCAATCCCAATGCGTCTTTTTCATTGTCTACATGGATATTAAAATCACCAACAATTAGGACTTTATCTGTAGCCAGTACTAACTCTGATAAAAAATCAGCAAATTCTCTGATAAAGTGTGTATTGTGCCCTGGTGGCCTGTATACAGTAGCCAACACAAATGTTAAACAGGATTTATCAATTTCACTACATAACGTTACGTAAAGCACCAAAACTTCAAAATAATTATATTTGAAACTAGACTTCTGAGTAATACTGAAGATATTATTATAAATTACAGCAACACCTCCCCCTTTACCTTTCAGACGCGGCTCGTGTTTATAACAATAATCTTGTGGGGTGGACTCATTTAAAGTAATGTAGTCGTCAGGTTTTAGCCAGGTTTCTGTCAAACACAGCACATCTAGATTATTATCTGTAATCATATCATTAACAATAAGCGTTTTAGAGGAAAGGGATCGAATATTCAGCAGCCCGAGCTTTATCATTTGTTCATCTGTATTATATCTGTTGTTTATTTGTTGGACATCAATACAATTTTTACCCTTAAATGGGTTTAAGAGTTTTTTGTAAATTCGTGGAACAGACACAGTCTCTATGTGATAATATCTAGGTGAAAGAGTCTCTATGTGCTGGGATTTATCTGACTTCTGTGACGCGAGACAGCTAGCAGACGGTCGGGAAAGCCAGTCCGTCTGCTTCCTGACCTGGGCCCTAGTTAGTCAAGGTTTAGCTTTAAGACTATGTGCCAAATTACTAGAGAGAAGAGCGGCACCACCCCAGGAGGGATGGATACCATCTCTTTTCAACAGGTCAGGTCTGCCCCAAAAGCTTTTCCAATTGTCTATGAACCCTATGTTATTTTGCGGACACCACTTAGACAACCAGCCATTGAGTGATGATAGTCTGCTAAGTATCTCATCACTCCTTTTAATGGGGAGGGGACCAGAGCAAAAAACCCGGTTTGCCATCGTACTTGCGAGTTCACACACCTCTTTAATGTTAATTTTGGTGATCTCCGACTGGCGAAGTCGAACATCATTTGTGCCGACATGAATAATAATCTTAGAGAATTTACGATTAGCATTAGCCAGCACTTTTAAATTTGCTTTGATGTCAGGCGCTCTGGCTCCCGGTAAACATGTGACTATGGTGGCTGGTGTCTCTATTTTCACGTTCCGTGTAATCGAATCACCAATAACTAGGGCACTTTCAACAGGATTCTCAGTGGGTGCATCACTGAGTGGGGAGAACCTGTTTGATGTTCTAATCGGAACGGAAGAGTGGTTTTTTGATCCGCGACTATGCCGTCTCACCGTCACCCAGTTGCCCTGCTGCACGGGCTCTACAGCCGGAACCGAACAATGTACAGATTTCACTGAGCTAGTCGCATCCAAAGCAGTGTCTAAAGCTGTTTTGTTCTCACTACTCTCAAATAAAGTCTGGATGCGTGTCTCTAATTCTGAAATCTTCTCCGTCAGCCTGACTATCTCCTTACATTTATCACATGTGAAGCCCTGTTCACCAACGGAGACAGATATACTAAACATGAAACATGTAGTGCAGGTAACAATAAAAGGAGAAGACATTACTTACCGTATTTGTTGATTAATCCAACTTACCACAGTTGTTTGATGGACTAGTAAAGGCACGAGAGACAAAAACAGGAAACCCGGATGCACAAATGGCAGGTTAACAGGCTAGTGAAATGCTAACGCGTTGTGAAATGCTAACACGTTGTGATAGTGATTTAAATTAAAAGCTAACAATGTCAATTTTAACGTGATAGGCAATATTAAACAATATATGGTGATGAGTAAGTTATATTTAGCAGTATAAACAACAAGAAAAGATATCAAATAGAGATTCAAAAACAAAGCTGTACAGAGCTGCAAACACTGCAACCGGCAGTTTAATTTATTACAATTGTGTAATCATCAATATACAATAGGCTATATATTATGATATTATAATATAATCAATATTTAATTATACAAAATTAACATGTTACCATTGCTTTAAAATGCACAGCAATTTTCCTCATCAGTCTCTGTGCTCACAGCGTCGCAGACATTAATATTTTAATGATTTATAAAAGATGAATCACTGTCTGGCCATCTGGAGTTTTGGTATGGGGATAAAGGTTATGATTATAATCGTGGTATTACACCACATTGTGTGTGTATATTAGCACCGTTTGTTGTTTTTCTTGTGGTATGAGATGATATGAGATATGAGATGAGCGTTTGACCCGGAAGCGCTTAACAATATGCCAGAGTCCAGCAGTCTTTCAGTCCAGATTAAGAGCCAGGTCCTCAAACACAGCCACAGTTCTCATAGTTTTCAGGTTTTTGGAAAATTCAATAGAGTCAAAATACATTCTCAGGCACAGATAAGAAATGAGAAGCACACCACACAAAGATCTGTCGACTCTTCAACTTCAAACCAATCAGTGCCAAGCTCCGCCCACTGCCGGGTGATTGGCATTTGTGAAACGTCCTCTATTATGATTTTTTTGGGGGGAAATCGTGCTTTGGAAATGCTTGATTCATCAAATAGGTGTCATTCGTAAATGCAGCATATTATTATAAAAAAGCACATTTAATAATGAAAAAATAGATTTTCAAACATAACATAAATAGATTTTCATAACAATAGTGTGTGTGGAAGAGGTCACTGTGAAATATATTAAACAATAAATGTTGTGTTTTCATGTAATTTTACAAAATAAATAGATACATTTATTTACTGAATTATTTTATTTTGAGTAATTTAGTCCTCCATAGCTAACCGGTGACGCGATGTTTAGGTAGCATTAGCATTAGCATAGCACTTGCTGAATGAGGACAGCAATATAAAACATTTAACATAAATCTGCTCTCAAAGCTCACGCTCCACTCGTCACATGAAAAACCATCAGAAACTCTTCTAAACTAGCATAACAAAACATTAAACGCTGCTAAATCTCCACTTAGCGCTAATCTTGCACCAAAAACACCCAATTTTGGCATTTACTCTCCCTTTATAGTGTCATAGCAAAGCATGCTGGGAAATAGAAATCCCAGCCCAGTTTCAGTTAAATTTAAGTTAGCCTAAATTAACAAGTTCATAAAACTCAAAACAATGAAACAATTCAGATTTCTTAAAATGTGTCCGTTCTGAAACACTCATTAAAGTGAATGTGTTTAATTTGAGTCGGCTCTACTCAAACCAGCTCATTATTTTGAGCGTTAGGGTTTGCAGTGTATGTTACGGACTTCAGAATGCACATATACAAACAAACCAACGATATATTCATTTAAGACAGAAACAATGAGCTCATTAAAGTGATTATTACAACATTATTAACATAATGATCACACTATATAGACAGTACATGATAAACCAGCAAATAAAGAATATATAGAATGAGGATGAGTGCCATTTCCTTTACCAGAAAACAGAAGTAAAAACTTCTCTTTAAAACATCTGTGGTGTGCTTCTGCTAATGGGATCCGGAGGCTGCAGGAAATCTGCTCAATCTGAGCTCGTGTTGGGCAGGACTGTGAGCTGAAGGGCCTGAAAGTGTCTAGTCATGAAACAAACGGGTCTGGACAGAGAAGAGTCGATAAATCTGTGCGTTCAGTCTTGGCTGAGATGTTCCAGCTCTTTATGTTGAATTTAGGGAAAGTGCCTGTTTCCTTGCCCTTTTTTGAGGAAGTGTAGTCAGAAATCTTATGATTTTTCATAAGACTGCTGACGAGCTGACATCCTTAACCACATGATTCTAGGTATTGTTGTACATAGAAAAAATATATATAATGTTATGCATAGGAAATATATTTATTTGCACGGGCACAGACATCCATGCTTTAAATCCACAAGCTTTACTGGAAACTACATTCATATTTTTGCTTGTTGTAGTCTCGTTTCTGCTGGATATATTCACTAACGCTAGGGTAGGCCATGTTTGTGTCAGTAATAGAGGTCCATATATCTTCTGTGGAAGTCTCACGGCCGAAACATGTTCGTCCAGTCATTGCATATCGGTCACATCCCACTGCAGACGCACTCCAGCAATGCTTTAGAGAGGCCGAATCCCGGCTTACTCCCAGCCCTGTCTGTGAAACCAGGCCTAAATGTATCGTCAGCTTGTTTTTAGTTTCTGGATTAAAATTCATTTGACTATTTAAAGGATTAGTTCACTTCAAAATGAACACACACACACACACACACTCTCACACACACACACACTCACACACACACACTCTCTCACACACACAAAGCCGTGGATCATCACGGAACGACCCACACACACACACTCACACACACACACTCACACACACACTCACACACACACACACACACACACACACTCTCACACACACACACACTCACACACACACACACTCACACACACACTCTCACACACTCACACACACACACACACTCTCACACACACACACACACACACACACTCTCTCATACACACACACTCACACACACACACTCACACACACACACACTCACACACACTCTCACACACACACACACACACTCTCACACACACACTCACACACACATACACTCTCACACTCACACACACACACACTCTCTCATACACACACACACACACACACACACACACACACTCACACACACTCTCTCACACACACACACACTCTCACACACACACTCACACACACACACTCTCACACACACACACATACACACTCACTCACACACTCTCTCACACACACACTCACACACACACACTCACACACACTCACACACACACACTCACACACACACACTCACACACACACACACACTCACACATACACAGCCGTGGATCATCACGGAACGACACACACACACACACTCACACACACACACACACTCACACACACACACTCACACACACAGCCGTGGATCATCACGGAACGACACATAGTATTGAGAATCAGGGTCATTTTAATAAATTCAGATATATTTGTGTGTGTTGTGGACTATATGTAAGCATCCTTTATGTAAAATATCTTATCCACATTTTCACAGATTCTGCAAGCGCTTCACACACTTCTTCCTGCAGCTGTGTACTGTGCTGGGCCGTGCTCTTCTGAGGAAGGTGACGCCGATGGTCACAGTGAAGAGCAAATCTGTGGTGGTCTTGTGATCGGGACTGTGAAAGTGCGATTAGGAGAAGTTTTATTCTGAACACTTGCATCACGCAATGCCTCAGACCGTAAGGGAAGCCTCTGAAGTTTTGTGCCAATCACACGTTTAACTTCTGCTCTGATTAATTTTAGCCTCTGAAAGAAGTCACGATTCCATCAATGCATTTCACAATCGACTACAAGTCAACTTTATTTATATAGCGCTTTTTACAATGCAGATTGTTTCAAAGCAGCTTCACAGTGTTAAACAGGAAAATAATGAACAGAATTTGATTGGGCTGTACAGCCGCTATGGAGAAAACGGTGATGTCATCAGCTCATTTCAATTATCATATATATTCAAGTAATGTAGTTGATATAGTTAATTTAGTTTAGTAATTAAATTTATTTGGATATTTATTTGAAAATGTAGTGTCCCCAACTGAGCAAGCCAGAGGCGACAGTAGCAAGGAACCAAAACTCCATCAGGTGTCCTAATGGAGAAAAATAAACCTTGGGAGAAACCAGGCTCAGTCGGGGTGCCAGTTCTCCTCTGGCCAATTAACAAACAGTGTATGTTTATTATTTTGGCAGCCTTATAGGTCAGAAGTAATATTAGATCGGATTATTCGAAAGATCAGAGGCATCATGCCGGGTTTATTGAGGATGGCGTGTCGATTAAACAATTATTAAATAGGAATATTCGAAATATCAGGGTCATCACGCCGGAGATGGATCCATTGAGGATGCCATGTCGATGAGCAATTTCAGAGGGTAGACTAATTGACACGGTCTCTGCAGACACTTCAGGGATGAGTTGGTAATGTCTGGGCGCTGGTCCACCATCTGATCTGGATACGGCCCAGATCCGGCTGACTGCAGTAAACCTCGGGATAAACAGAGAGACTAACATTAGCGTAGATGCCATTCCTCTTATGATGTAACGAGTACATCAGGTGTTATGGGAAGTGTTCCCGGTTCCGGCTGACCTAGTTAATGCAGCCTAACAATTTGAATAAAATATAAATTAAAATGTTTTATGTGTATGCCATAGTAAAGAGATGCGTTTTTAGTCTAGATTTAAACTGACAGAGTGTGTCTGCTTCCCGAACAATGCTAGGAAGGCTGTTCCAGAGTTTAGGTGCTAAATAGGAAAAGGATCGACCGGCTGCAGTTGATTTTGATATTCTAGGTATTATCAACTGGCCAGAGTTTTGAGACCGCAATAGACGTGATGGAGTATAATGCGTTAAGAGCTCGCTCAAGTACTGGGGAGCTAAACCATTTAGTGATTTGTAAGTAATTAGCAAGATTTTAAAATGTATGCGATGTTTAATAGGGAGCCAGTGCAGTGTTGACAGAACCGGGCTAATATGGTCATACTTCCTGGTTCTAGTAAGAACTCGAGCTGCTGCGTTTTGGACCAGCTGCAGTTTATTTATTAAGCGAGCAGGGCAACCACCCAGTAGAGCATTACAATAATCTAGCCTTGAGGTCATGAACGCATGAACTAACTGTTCAGCATTTTGTATTGAAAGCATATGCCGTAATTTAGATATATTTTTAAGATGGTAGAATGCAGTTTTACAGATGCTAGAAACGTGGCTTTCAAATGAGAGATTGGTATCAAAGAGCACACCCAGGTTCCTAACTGACGACGAGGACTTGACAGAGCAGCCATCAAGTGTTAGACAGTATTCTAGGTTACTACATGTGGAGTTTTTTTGTCCAATAATTAAAAATTCAGTTTTTTCTGAATTAAGTTGCAGGAAATTACTAGTCATCCAATTTTTTATATCAGCTATGCATTCCGTTAATCTTGTGAATTGGTAAGTTTCGTCAGGGCATGAAGAAATATAGAGCTGAGTATCGTCAGCATAACAATGAAAACTAACGGCATGCTTCCTAATGATATCTCCCAGTGGTAGCATGTACAGGGTGAAGAGCAACGGTCCTAGCACTGAGCCCTGCGGTACTCCATACTGAACTTGTGATCGGTGTGACATCTCTTCATTTACTGCTACAAACTGAAAACGGTCAGATAAGTATGATTTAAACCATGCCAATGCAATTCCACTAATGCCAACATAATTTTTGAGTCTATTCAAAAGAATGTTGTGGTCGATGGTGTCGAATGCAGCGCTAAGATCGAGTAACACTAACAGAGAGATACAACCACGATCAGATGATAAGAGTAAATCATTTGTACCTCTAATGAGAGCAGTCTCAGTACTATGATGTGGTCTAAATCCTGACTGGAAAACCTCACAGATACCATTTTTTTCTAAAAAGGAGCATAATTGTGAGGACACTGCCTTTTCTAGTATTTTTGACAGAAAGGGTAGATTTGAGATTGGCCTGTAATTGACTAATTCTGTAGGGTCAAGTTGTGGTTTTTTAATAAGTGGTTTAATAATAGCCAACTTAAAAGTTTTCGGTACATATCCTAAAGTCAAGGATGAATTAATGATATTAAGAAGAGGATCTATGACCTCTGGAAGCATCTCTTTTAGTAGTTTAGTCGGTATAGGGTCGATCATACATGTTGTTGATTTAGATGATTTAACGAGTTTAGCCAATTCTTCTTCTCCTATAGCAGTGAATGAGTGTAATTTTTCCTCAGTGACACTACAATGCTCTGTCTGATGTGATACAGTAGTAGACGGCTGCATGGTTATAATTTTTTTCCTAATATTATCAATCTTACAAGTAAAGAAGTTCATAAAGTCATTACTGCTGTGCTGTTGGCAGACATCAGAAGTTGAAGCTTTATTTTTGGTTAATTTAGCCACTGTATCGAATAAATACCTAGGGTTGTGTTTGTTTTCTTCTAAGAGAGTCGAGAAATAAGCAGATCTAGCAGTTTTTACGGCCTTTCTGTATGCAATCATGCTCTCTTTCCACGAAATGCGAAAAAATGCGCTCCATTTTTCTGGCGGCTGTTTTAAGGGCCCGGGTGTGCTCGTTATACCACGGCGTTGGACTATTTTCTTTAATCTTCTTTAAGTGCAGAGGAGCAACTGTGTCTAAAGTGCTGGAAAAGAGAGAGTCAATAGTTTCTGTTGCAACATCAAGTTCCTCTGGGCTATCTGGGATGCTGAGGAGATGAAACTGATGAGGAAGTTTATTTATAAAGAAATCTTTAGTCTCAGCAGTGATAGTCCTGCCATATTTGAAGCGAGGGGACGGCTTTGCAGCCTTTGCTAAATTAAGTATACATGATACTAGGTAATGATCTGAGATGTCATCGCTCTGCTGCAGAATTTCAACGGTATCAACATTTATTCCATGTGACAATATTAGGTCTAGAGTATGATTACGGAGATGAGTGGGTCCTGATACGTGTTGCCTAACTCCAATAGAGTTTAGCATGTCTCTAAATGCCAATCCCAATGCGTCTTTTTCATTGTCTACATGGATATTAAAATCACCAACAATTAGGACTTTATCTGTAGCCAGTACTAACTCTGATAAAAAATCAGCAAATTCTCTGATAAAGTGTGTATTGTGCCCTGGTTACGTTACGTAAAGCACCAAAACTTCAAAAGAATAACAGTAATCTTGTGGGGTGGACTCATTTAAAGTAATGTAGTCATCAGGTTTTAGCCAGGTTTCTGTCAAACACAGCACATCTAGATTATTATCTGCAATCATATCATTAACAATAAGCGTTTTAGAGGAAAGGGATCGAATATTCAGCAGTCCGAGCTTTGTCATTTGTTCATCTGTATTATATCTGTTGTTTATTTGTTGGACATCAATTAAATTTTTACCGTTGAATAGTTTTGGTGGTTTTTTGTATTTACTAGTTCGTGGAACAGACACAGTCTCTATGTGATAATATCTAGGTGAAAGAGTCTCTATGTGCTGGGATTTATCTGACTTCTGTGACGCGAGACAGCTAGCAGACGGTCGGGAAAGCCAGTCCGTCTGCTTCCTGACCTGGGCCCTAGTTAGTCAAGGTTTAGCTTTAAGACTATGTGCCAAATTACTAGAGAGAAGAGCGGCACCACCCCAGGAGGGATGGATACCATCTCTTTTCAACAGGTCAGGTCTGCCCCAAAAGCTTTTCCAATTGTCTATGAACCCTATGTTATTTTGCGGACACCACTTAGACAACCAGCCATTGAGTGATGATAGTCTGCTAAGTATCTCATCACTCCTTTTAATGGGGAGGGGACCAGAGCAAAAAACGCGATTAGCCATCGTACTTGCGAGTTCACACACCTCTTTAATGTTAATTTTGGTGATCTCCGACTGGCGAAGTCGAACATCATTTGTGCCGACATGAATAATAATCTTAGTGAATTTACGATTAGCATTAGCCAGCACTTTTAAATTGGCTTTGATGTCAGGCACTCTGGCTCCCGGTAAACATGTGACTATGGTGGCTGGTGTCTTTCACGTTCTGTGTAATAGAATCACCAATAACTAGGGCACTTTCAACAGGATTCTCAGTGGGTGCATCACTGAGTGGGGAGAACCTGTTTGATGTTCTAATCGGAACGGAAGAGTGGTTTTTTGATCCGCGACTATGCCGTCTCACCATCACCCAGTTGCCCTGCTGCACGGGCTCTACAGCCGGAACCGAACAATGTACAGATTTCACTAAGCTAGTCGCATCCAAAGCAGTGTCTAAAGCTGTTTTGTTCTCACTACTCTCAAATAAAGTCTGGATGCGTGTCTCTAATTCTGAAATCTTCTCCGTCAGCCTGACTATCTCCTTACATTTATCACATGTGAAGCCCTGTTCACCAACGGAGACAGATATACTAAACATGAAACGTAGTGCAGGTGACAATAAAAGGAGAAGACATGGCTTACCGTATTTGTTGATTAATCCAACTTACCACAGTTGTTTGATGGACTAGTAAAGGCACGAGAGACAAAAACAGGAAACCCGGATGCACAAATGGCAGGCTAACAGGCTAGTGAAATGCTAACGCGTTGTGAAATGCTAACACGTTGTGATAGTAATTTAAATAAAAAGCTAACAATGTCGATTTTAACGTGATAGGCAATATTATACAAGTTATATTTAGCAGTATAAACAACAAGAAAAGATATCAAAACACTACAACACACTAACATTTCAACCATTCAGACAGTCTTGCTCTGTTGAGAAGCACACACAGATATCTCAGGCCTTAGTTCACTCGCTTCAGCTCGAGAGCATGTGTTGGACAGTTACGGGTCTCGTCACATCAGAAACGCTCCATGCTGAAGTCGACAGGCCGTTCTGTTATTGCATGCTCACAAACACCAGCTCTCTGAGAGGGCGCTAGAAGAGAAAGAGAGGAGGGATTTGTGTGAATGGGAGGGAAGCAGCTCAGATGTCCATATAAAGAGCCAGCGAGTGAGAGGGAAGTGGGTGTCCTGCACTTTGTGGAGTGAGTTGAAGACTCAGAAGTAAACAAGTGCATTCATGTCTCCTGCTCATGCAGCACTTTCGCAGATTTGTGTATTGACTCCCTTTTTTGTTTTTAAGGATCTCTGAGGCTGTTGGACAGAGATGTTGGGCTGTCAGGATGGAGGGATGAGGGTTCGGTCCTGGCTCACTCTGATCTCGGGGTTACTGGAGTGTTTGGGGTTCGCAGGGGCCG
Organism: Rhinogobio ventralis; assembly: GCA_039654625.1. Taxonomy (NCBI): domain Eukaryota; kingdom Metazoa; phylum Chordata; class Actinopteri; order Cypriniformes; family Gobionidae; genus Rhinogobio; species Rhinogobio ventralis. The sequence continues at coordinate 39,468,490 of CM077198.1, forward strand.
TGTTCGGCTGGGCCACGCTGGTGTTCGTGCTGAAGACCGAGGGCTACTTCAGCAGTCTGTGTGTGAACGCCACCATCAACGGAACTGCTGCTGAAGGTCAGTTGCAAACACACACACGTGTGTGTGATGTGATCAGAGGTGGACAGCGTACACAACTCCAAATATTACTCCGTTACAAGTGAAAGTTTTTACTTAAGCAAAAGTACAGAAGTACTTGCTTTTAAAAGTATCAAAAGTGATTTTATATTATTGTTGCTCTTATCAAAGTCGAAAGCGTACTAGAAAAGAAAGGGTTCAACATTGTGTTTAGTTGACAAGATTATGCTATAACATATTTCTGAAAGGACTTGAGTTAACATTATTAGCCCAACTTTGCTTTTGCATGCTAAATAACGTCATTGTCGAACTTTACCTAAGTGTGTATCCACGAGGCTATGCACCTTAAAAAATCATTTGACCGACCATACTTCATACCAGCGTTCATTCTGACAGCACATTCTGATTCAGCTCATTAGTAGCTATTTAGTAAATTTCCTATTGTAAATATATCATAAATGTATTATTAGTAGTAATATGCATTGCTAAGGACTTCATTTGGACAACTTTAAAGAAGATTTTCTCCACATTTTGATGTTTTTGCCCCCTCAGATTCCAGATTTTCAAATATTGTCCTAACAAACCACACATCACTGGAAATATTATTTATTCAGCTTTCAGGTTAAAAAAATTGACCCTTATGACTGGTTTTGTGGTCCAGGGTCACAAATGTGCACATCTACAGCGCGGGACATCAGATCTGACTGGATCTCTTCCCAAACCGTCCCTCCCTAACATTTTTTGTCTCATTTTTATTTGTTGATGAAAACGTCAATAGGTTTTCGTCATAGCGTTTGTCATTCAAAACATCACTGATGAAATCATGACAGAAATTAACACTGTTTCATACAGGAACTTTAGCTCTTAGACAATTCCCATTTCAAGCGCTCACCAGAAGTCACAGCTGAGACCCCTCAGTGTGCTTCCGCAGGTTTGGCCGGAGAGATTTTGAAGGCTGTGATATGGTTCGTTTTAGGCAAACAAAGCAAACACTTAAAATGAAACAAATATTTAATCTTTTCAGAAAACTGAAACATTCTTTCTAAGAATGGCCACGTGTGCACACACCGCGCCGAGGAACCGCTTTCTTCTGTTTTGCCATCAACTGTTCAAAAAAAAATGCTGGGAAATCCTGTTTTTTTTCCTGTTAACACTGTGAAGCTGTGTATCTATAAATATCCCAATGGGGAAAAACATGACTGCAGTTCCACTGTGGACAGCGTCGCCATATGGAAACATTGATATTTTCTCAAATATTTTCACAAAGTTGATTTGTGAATAACAATATCTAATTTACTTATCAAAGATGCTGCAGAAAAATCCCCCTTGAGAAGAGATGAATAGAAATGAGTTTAATAGAGCGATTTCTGGCTTTGGAGGGACATTCAAATGTCATGTGACTTAAAAACTGCACATCATTGGCTACCTTAAGGCCTGCCCTTTTAATTCCCATAGTGCAATTTATTGTATTACTACTTCAAGGAAATTAGTATAAATTAATTGTCGCCATATGGCAACGCTGTACCATAGAGGGTTAAAGTCATACGTTTCCAGAAAAAAATAATACTCAAAAAGTGTATTTAAGTACAGTACCCAAGTATAAGTAGTTTGTTATTGTTCCACCTCTGGATGTGATGTGTGTGTGTGTGTGGCTTCATGTGCTAGACTGCAGCCAACAGGATGAGCAGTTCTCCCTCGTCTTCACCATCGCATCCTTCATGAACAACTTCCTCACGCTGCCAAACGGCTTCCTGTTCGACCGCTTCGGGACCACAGTTGCCAGGCTGCTGGGAATGTGAGTCAGATTTATGTGTGTGTGTATGTTCCCATTATGTGCTTGTTTAGGCCTCGAAAGCAATTAGGAGGGAAGTGCATAGAAAAAGCGGCGTGACGTCACACGTTTGGCAGGACAGGGATCTGTGGTGCATTGGGAAACGTGGGCGTCTCCATAGATGAGCACTGAATGAATGTGGCCACGAGCCCGAGTGCTTATATTACATCATATAAAAAACAAGTGGAATTTACAAAGATAACCCAAGCACATTTTCAACCAAAACACAAGTTTATTCGTTTTTTCTTTGTTTATTTTTAACAGTGCACATTAATAAGCTTTTCAGTGAATGTGCCAGACATTTTCATCTGTAGTCCCTGGACGTGATGTCACCCTAAAACATGATATATGAGTTAAAAATACACAATCGTTAAAATTAATAAGGAAATAATAATAATTGTTGAGCTTCAGACCAGGTTGTTAGAGAGTAAATAATATGCAAAATAAAGACATAATCTCTCGAATAAACCTGAAATTAGAATGATTAAATGTAACCTGCTTACAAAGCTTCTTAACCTGAGCAGAACTCCAAGAAAGCCTCTCCCCTGACACAGACATGGCTCTGCACTGATACTATTGGACTGTTGGACACATTTAGTTGCAAGCTGTTACATGAACCATAGAATTTGTAAGTGCATTAGCATTGTGTGCCGTATAACTGCCTTGTAAATAAATTACAGTATAATCTGCATACATTTGGATGTTAGTGCCAGGACATTCATTGATTTAGCAAAAAACATCGGACCCAGGACAGATCCCTGTGGAACACCAGTGGATAACATAGATCAGCTGATTCTGTACTCGAAGTGTATGTAAAAAAACATTCAAATTATACAACTTATAAGAATTCTATGATTAACAGTATCAAAAGCTTTCTTCAGATCAAGAAACTCAGCTCTACACCAACTTTATCTAACAGAGATTTAAGAAGAACTATTAGCAGTCTCAGTTGAATAATTTGCTGTAAATCCAAACTGCATTGCATGCATGGCAAAAGAACTATTATTCAAGTGACAGATAATTTGCTCTTAGAAACAGTGGGTAAGATACTGATAGGCCTAATATAACAGGATATCAGGATACCCTGAAAGATCGAAAGGGTAATAATTCTGGTAATTTGATGATGAACTAAACTCTATAGTGATAGTTGATAGTTAATGTGATGTGAACTTCAACATTCATACACTACCATTCAAAAGTTTGGGTGAGATTGTTTTAATGTTTCTGAAGGAGTCTCTTCTGCTCATTAATCTGATCATAAATACAGTAAAGCAGTGAAATATGACTCCAGTGTAAAGCAGCTGTTCTCTGTGTGAATATATAGTAAAGTGTCATTTATTCCTGAATTTATCATCATTACTCCAGTCTTCAGTGTCACATGATCCTTCAGAAATCATTCTCATATGAGGATTTGATAATCAAGAAACCTTTATGATTATTATCAGTGGTGAAAATACTTTGTATGACCTTATTTTTCAGGATTCTTTGATGAATAGAACAGTGTTTATTTTAAATAGAGATGTAAAAGTCTTCACTGTCACTTTTGATCAATTTCATGCATGCTTGCTTATAAAAGCATTATAAAAACAATACAGACTCCAAGCTTTCAAGCGGCTGAGATCCTTTAATATGCGAGGCTTAAGTGTCCAAATATTTCTCTCAGCTCATAAATCTCAGTCTGTAATAACACAATCCACATGTTCCACACAGAAACCATCAAGTTTCACTACTCTCATATTCTATTATGATTTACTTCACAGATCGGTTTACACTACAGGAATGTTGTTAATAGCCTTTTCCAGTCCTGGTAAGGAGCGTTTTTATCTTTATTTGACCTTCAGTGCATTGATAGAGTTGAGTGTGTTTGTAGTCATGAGCGCTGTTCCCTCCTGCAGCGAGCTCCGTCCTCCTCTTCCCTGCGCTGTCCTTCATCGCTGTGGGAGGAATCCTCTTCCTCATGACCAACATACAGGTACTGGATTTCCCAGAACACGCTTCAAACCCTTTGTGATAGCTAGAATATAGAGTATGAATGACAGAATATGAGGTTGCTTCTGGTTTAACCTTCATGTTCTTTTTGTGGTACGACTCCAAACATACAAGTAAGTTAACATATAAGTAACTTTGCAACTACATGTCAACTTACTCTCATTAGAGTATTGGTAGACTGTTAGTTTCGGATTCGGGTTAGTAGAATAAGTTGACATGTAGTTGCAAAGTTACCTCCCAGCAAGCAATAGCCGTCATTTCACCGTCTCGGTTAACTAGAGACCCGATATAATCCGGCTGTGAGTAACCCACTTCTAGCCAAAATAACACTGAATTTACATGTTACATGTCGTTTTTGCCAAAAAAAACTTGTGTGACAGCCCAAATTTGGCATTGTTTTAGTCTTGACGTCAGGGCTGTGTTTGGACGCTATTAGACGTCTTTTAAATGCAAAATGGCTTGCTGGGTTATAGTCAGCAGAATGTCTAAAGTGGACCATTGAAATAAAGTGTTAGGACCTTTAATGTGATTCGCTAACCATGTCTTATGTGAAATGAGTTTGGTGCTGTGGATATTAGAGTACAGGTGCTGGTCATATAATTAGAATATCATCAAAAAGTTGATTTATTGATATATTATAACACCTGAGCAGTGCCACAGACTGATCGACTCCATGCCACGCCGCATTGCTGCAGTAATTCAGGCAAAAGGAGCCCCAACTAAGTATTGAGTGCTGTACATGCTCATACTTTACATGTTCATACTTTTCAGTTGGCCAAGATTTTTTTGTATTGGTCTTAAGTAATATTCTAATTTTCTGAGATACTGAATTTGGGATTTTCCTTTATTGTCAGTTATAATCATCAAAATTAAAAGAAATAAACATTTGAAATACATCAGTCCTGCTTTATAATACAGATTGTTTCAAAGCAGCTTTACAGTATTAAACATGAAAATAAGATGAATATAATAAATAAAATACGATATTTTTGATTAAATCAGAGAGCTCTCTGAACTAGCCATAGGCAGCAATGTCACTGCAACTTTCAAGGTCCAGAAAGGAAGTTAAGACATGTTTAAAATAGTGCGCAAAAAAACTAAAATAACGACTTCATTCAACAATTTCTTCTCATCTGTGTCAGTCGTAGTAAACACAGTGCAGAGCTTCCGGGTTCTACGTCAGAACGCCGCCTCATTATTGGCTGACGCTGTTCACATGAGCACCATGACGTATGCGTGTGATGCTGACGCAGGAGCTGGCCAATGGTGAGCCGCCGTTCTGACGTAGAACTTGGAAGCTCTGCACTGTTTACCTTTTATTTTTGGGTGAACTAACCAGTCAAATCAGCTATAAAGCAACTTTGCAGAAGACAGTGGTGTCAGTGCATTCAAATCAAGAATATTACTGAATATTAAGTGTCTTTTTCATGTTTTCCATTATATGACCATCTAACATAAACTATAAACCCATAACTAATGTCCTCTTTATGATGTGTAAAGAACCGACATGTCCTCTGCTGTCTCTAGGTGGCGAATCTCTTCGGCGCTCACCGCTCCACTATAATCACTCTGTATAATGGAGCCTTTGACTCTTCCTCTGCGGTTTTCCTCATCGTCAAAGTAAGAGGCAAATAAAACCCCTCCCATCAGATTGTGTTAAGATGAGTCTGCTGTGAGAGGCCTTGAATCCTGATGGTCTGATCTCTGTCTCTCAGTTGCTGTTTGAGGATGGAGTATCCCTGCGAGGCTCTTTCCTCTTCCTGTCCTGCTGCAGTGTCTTTCATCTGTTGCGAACGTTTGTGCTGATGCCTCGCACACACATCCCATACCCGCTGCCGGAGAACTACAGCTACGGGTAAACCACACGCTCAATCCCTCCTCCTTCAGAAACATGCGGATCGGCTCAAATCCAGTGCCTCCACCTGGAGGACATATGTACAGTGCATCCGGAAAGCCTTATTCCAAAATTTATTATATATTATATTAATATATTATATATATTATATATATTAATTTCATTAATTTTTTCCTCAATTCTACAAACAATACCCCATAATGACAACGTGTAAGAAGTTTGTTTGAAATCTTTGCAAATTTAAAAAAAATAAAAAACGAAAAAAATCACATGTCCATAAGTATTCCCAGCCTTTGCTCAATGCTTTGTTGAAGCACCTTTGGCTCCAATCACAGCCTCAGGTCTCTTTGAGTTTGATGCTAAAGCTCGGCACACCTATTTTTGGGCAGTTTCTCCCATTCTTCTTTGCAGGACCGCTCAAGCTCCATCAGGTTGGATGGGGAGCATCGGTGCACAGCCATTTTCAGATCTCTCCAGAGATGTTCAATCGGGATCAAGTCTGGGCTCTGGCTGGGCCACTCAAGGACATTCACAGAGTTGTCCCGTAGCCACTCCTCTGTTATCTTGGCTGTGTGCTTAGGGTCGTTGTCCTGTTGGAAGATGAACCTTCATCCCAGTCTGAGGTCCAGAGCGCTCTGGAGCAGGTTCTCATCAAGGATGTCTCTGTACATCACTGCATTCATCTTTCCCTCGATCCTGACTAGTCTCCCAGTTCCTGCCGCTGAAAAACACCCCCACAGCATGATGCTGCCACCACCATGCTTCACTGTAGGGATGGTATTGGCCAGGTGATGAGCGGTAGCTGGTTTCCTCCAGACATGACGCTTGCCATTCAGGCCAAGAGTTCAATCTTTGTTTTCATCAGACCAGAGAATTTTGTTTCTCATGGTCTGAGAGTCCTTCAGGTGCCTTTTGGCAAACTCCAGGTGGGCTGTCGTGTTCTTTTTCCTGAGGAGTGGCTTCCGTCTGGCCACTCCCACACAGGCCTGATTGGTGTAGTGCTGCAGAGATGGCTGTTCTTCTGGAAGGTTCTCCTCTCTCCACAGAGAAACGCTGGAGCTCTGTCAGAGTCACCATCGGGTTCTTGGTCACCTCCCTGACTAAGGCCCTTCTCCCCCGATACATGTGATTTTTGTTTTTGTTTTTTATTTTTAATCAATTAGCAAAGATTTCCAACAAACTTCTTTCATGTTGTCATTATGGGGTATTGTTTGTAGAACTGAGGAAAAATATGAATTTAATCAATTTTGGAATAAGGCTGTTACATAACAAAATGTGGAAAAAGTGAAGCACCGCATCTTTATATAAGCTGTAAATAACACAAGAACTTCGCCTGCAGGAAAACCTCTAGCAACAGAATGAGCAGGAAGAGTCTCAGTTTCTTCAGAATACTAATGGCTTGTTCTGCACAGATTAACTTCACTGTATATACAGTATATGTTTCCTCCAACAATGCCTGTGACTGTTTCTTATTTATGCCACTAGGGTGAACTGTGGAGTAACTCGGGATTATACCATTGCAAAGACTGAAGAGAAGAATATCCAGACTTCTAAGTCTGAGGAGGAAATGCCATTTAAAGAGACTTCTGCCCAAGGCCAAAACACAGACACAACGGGTAGGCAAGCACACTAAACACACTTGTTTTTGTACGCCTGTGCCGTATAAAGATCACTGTAGAAATAGCCCACCCTTCTTTAGCACTTTAACTACACTTTAATAATGTCTGATTGTTAACTGTTGTTACAGTCAAAACCTGTTAATACTGTATGATTTGTGGTGAAACTAGTAAAAAGACATTCCCAGAAGTCCCTGTGTGACACATCACATATAAATGATTATATTTTATGTAATTATTTTAGTTTCTGGACAGGCCACTTATGATGAATTCATCATGTGCTTTTCAGTTTTACTGTATTATCATGGTGCATTTTAATGTAAAACTCTAAAACTTTTGGCACCGCATGTTATATTTAATAAGTTCAGATTAGATAATTCTCAGAAAGACTCGATGTCTGGAACAGAAGCAGCTTTCGCACTGTTTCTGGCCACAGTACCTCTTATGGTCTGGGCATGTGCCATACGGGAGTCGAACCCACGACCTGACAGGTTCAGGGCTTGTTTATAACGGTGCGCCACAGAGGACTCACGTTTGACGTTACCAAAGAGAGGTTTCAAGCCAAACGCGTCAATTAGCATGCTAAACAATTAGCATTACATTAATAGACATCTTTAAAAAGAGCAGCAACACCTCCACCTCTCCTAACCGCTCTGCAGACACTCATAAAAGTAAAGTTAGGAGGGGCTGTTTCATTGAGGACTGTTGCGCTGCAGCTGTCTCCTAGCCATGTTTCATTTAGAAGCAAAAAATCGAGGTTGTTTGTGGTTAAGTCGTTGACTAGAAATGATTTGTTCTAAAGTGAACGGATGTTTAAAAGTGCTAACTTAACAGTATTCATTTTTTCCCTCATATTAATCTTAGTTTGACAAGTAACAGGCAGCAGATTAGATATAGAGTTAGAGTTTGCTATACGGCCTGAGGAGGCCTTATGCTTTCTATCACGTAATAGAACAGAAATAGAGAAAGAGAGACACACTGGGTTCCCGCTTGTTCTGTAAACATTTGATAAAGTTACTGTTATCATAGCGAGCATCAGCTGTTTTTGGTTCACCTACAACAGATAGGGGAGGGTGTGGGACACACTGCTGATGATGAAGGGAAAAGTAAACATTGTCCTTTAGCACTTTTGCACCAAGTTTGTTTGTGTTTTCCCTTCCCCGGAATGTAAGCTGATGGCAGTGGGAGGCTGGTCGGATAAAAGATTCCGCTTTTTTGTAGTAATCTTCCAGTCACCAGAGTTTCTAATTTTATCATTGAATTCAAGCTTTGTCGTTTGAGCACTGTGCTGATTTGCTGAAGTTAAAATTATGAGATAAAATATAGAAGCGATAGAGCAAAGCGCAGAGCAGTAAGCAAGAGCGTCCGAACAGTAGCTAAACAGGAAGCTTAAAGTTTAAAAGTTTGGCCAAGATATAGCATCTAATCTAACATTGATAACTTCACATCATCTTAACTTAAAGGAATATTCTGTTCAGTCATTTCTGTGTGGCTTGGTACAGTGATCATCTGAGCCAATTACTTACGGTTCATAGACCTGCCTTAGAAGAATAATAAGAAAACTAACAATTACAATAGGGGCTACAGCAGCTTCAGTGCTTGGCCCCTAAATATACAGGCACCAAAATGCCATCCCAGTGCAGGAAACCCACTTTTGTTTAAACAGTACATCAAACATTGTCACATTGTTTTTATGGCTGTTTTTTTGTTGTTGCCATAAACAGTGTTTTATTCAAGAACAATCCTGTAATGTGTTACTTTTTTGTGATAACACTCTTGGTAACATTTCGCTTTAGGTTCACCTGCTCCAAAATGTCTTGGTGATTGTACATGTCACTTCCTGTCTCATTGGGCAGGTCTCTATTAGAATAAGCTGCAATGTGCATGAGACATGTCAACAGTCAAAAGTCTAGTTTCAGATTCAGATCCTCACATGGCCACATTATTGTCCTGAATTTTCAAACTTCTGCTATTCTGATTATGTGTCTCTTCCCCTTTTACTTCTAATGCTTGATCATGAAGTGTATGAACACTATGAATGTATGTTTGTCAGAGCGTAGTTTCAAGAGCTGTCTCCTCTCCTGGTCCTTCCTGTGGCATCTGCTGTGGCTTTCTGTGATGCAGCTGAGACACTACTTGTTCATCGGGACCTTGAACCCGATGCTGAATCATCTGGCCGCTGGAGACCCAGGCCTCGGTATGCACACACACATACTGTATTATCCTCATGTCCAGCTATTTATGTGAATCAGGTGAATCCCTGCCTTTGAGTGGTATGTATAGATATAGACATGCAAACAGGCTCAGGCTACATCATGTGTGCATCATGAGCTTGAATTCTGTTCTTAATCAGTCTTATTGTTTTTGCTCACAGTCGGTAGATACACAAATGCGTTTGCGTTCACTCAGCTGTGTGGGATCCTGTGCGCCCCCTGGAACGGCCTCATAATGGACCGCCACAAGGGAAAGCAGCGAGAACCAGGTCAACACATAAACATGCACTCATTTCCTTTATTTTCTTTCATCTCTTAAAAGTATTCAGTGTACATTTGAAATGAATTGTAGGAAACCCACTTTTGTTTAAACTTTTGGTTTAAAAAAAACATTTAAATTAAAGTTCCAAAACAACTTTTGCACATTTCTGATGTCAGTAAGACCTATTTAAGGGATAGTTCACCCAAAAATATGACAGCAGTTAAAAAAACTGTAGCTTTAGCCATTAATATACATATTACTTCCTTAAGAATAAACTCCAGCACAGCTACAACAACCATAATGACTAACTAACCCCTGTCACTAACTAACCCCTGTCACTAACTAACCCCTGCCACTAACATCTGCCACTAACTAACCTCTGCCGCTAACTAACCCCTGTCACTAACCCCTTTACTAACCTCTGTCACTAACTAACCCCTGCCACTAACTAACCCCTGCCACTAACATCTGTCACTAACTAACCCGTCACTAACTAACCTCTGCCACTAACTAACCCCTGTCACTAACATCTGTCACGAACTAACCCGTCACTAACTAACCTCTCCCACTAACTAACCTCTGTCACTAACTAATCTCTGCCACTAACTAGCCTCTGTCACCAACCCCTGCTACTAACTAACCTCTGTCACTAACTAACCTCTGTCACTAACCCCTGTCACTAACTAACCTGTCACTAAAAAACTGTAGCTTTAGCCATTAATATACATATTACTTCTTTAAGAATAAACTCCAGCACAGCTACAACAACCATAATGACTAACTAACCCGTCACTCACTAACCCCTGTCACTAACTAACCTCTGCCACTAACTAACCCCTGCCACTAACATCTGCCACTAACTAACCTCTGCCGCTAACTAACCCCTGTCACTAACCCCTTTACTAACCCCTGTCACTAACTAACCCCTGTCACTAACTAACCCCTGCCACTAACTAACCCCTGTCACTAAATAACCCCTGCCACTAACATCTGTCACTAACTAACCCGTCACTAACTAACCTCTGCCACTAACTAACCCCTGCCACTAACATCTGTCACGAACTAACCCGTCACTAACTAACCTCTGCCACTAACTAACCTCTGTCACTAACTAACCTCTGCCACTAACTAGCCTCTGTCACCAACCCCTGCTACTAACTAACCTCTGTCACTAACTAACCTCTGTCAGTAACCCCTGTCACTAACTAACCTCTGCCACTAACTAACCTCTGTCACCAACTAACCTCTGCCCCTAACTAACCTGTCACTAACTAACCTCTGCCACTAACTAACCAGTCACTAACCCCTTTACTAACCCCTGTCACTAACTAACACCTGTCACTAACTAACCCGTCACTAACTAACCTCTGCCACTAACTAACCTCTGTCACTAACTAACCTCTGCCACTAACTAGCCTCTGTCACCAACCCCTGCTACTAACTAACCTCTGTCACTAACTAACCTCTGTCACTAACCCCTGTCACTAACTAACCTCTGCCACTAACTAACCTCTGTCACCAACTAACCTCTGCCCCTAACTAACCTGTCACTAACTAACCTCTGCCACTAACTAACCCGTCACTAACCCCTTTACTAACCCCTGTCACTAACTAACACCTGTCACTAACTAACCCGTCACTAACTAACCTCTGCCACTAACTAACCTCAGAGTCACCATCGGGTTCTTGGTCACTTCCCTGACTAAGGCCCTTCTCCCCCGATACATGTGATTTTTATTTTTTTTCTTTCCATTTTTTTTTTTTTTTTTAATTTGCAAAGATTTCAAACAAACTTCTTTCATGTTGTCATTATGGGGTATTGTTTGTAGAACTGAGGAAAAATATTAATTTAATCAATTTTGGAATAAGGCTGTTACATAACAAAATGTGGAAAAAGTGAAGCACTGTGAATACTTTCCAGATGCACCGCATCTTTATATAAGCTGCAAATAACAAGAACTTCGCCTGCAGGAAAACCTCTAGCAACAGAATGAGCAGGAAGAGTCTCAGTTTCTTCAGAATACTAATGGCTTGTTCTGCACAGATTAACTTCACTGTATATAAGGTATATGTTTCCTCCAACAATGCCTGTGACTGTTTCTTATTTATGCCAATAGGATGAACCTCTGCCCCTAACTAACCTCTGCCCCTAACTAATATCTGCCACTAACTAACTTCTGTCACTAACTAACCCCTGCCACTAACTAACCCCTTAACTAACCTCTGCCACTAACTAACCTCTGTCACCAACCCCTGTCACTAACTAACCCCTTAACTAACCTCTGCCACTAACTAGCCTCTGTCACCAAACCCTGCTACTAACTAACCTCTGTCACTAACCCCTGTCACTAACTAACCCCTGCTACTAACTAACCTCTGTCACCAACTAACCTCTGCCCTTAAATAACCCCTGTCACGAACTAACCTCTGCCACTAACTAACCCGTCACTAATCCCTTTACTAACCTCTGTCACTAACTAACCCGTCACCAACCCCTGCTACTAACTAACCTCTGTCACTAACCCCTGTCACTAACTAACCCCTGCTACTAACTAACCCGTCACTAACTAACCTCTGCCACTATCTAACCCGTCACTAACCCCTTTACTAACCTCTGTCACTATTTAACCCCTGTCACGAACTAACCCGTCACTAACTAACCTCTGCCACTAACTAACCTCTGTCACTAACTAACCTCTGCCACTAACTAACCTCAGAGTCACCATCGGGTTCTTGGTCACTTCCCTGACTAAGGCCCTTCTCCCCCGATACATGTGATTTTTTTTTTTTTCATTTTTTTTTTTTCAATTTGCAAAGATTTCAAACAAACTTCTTTCATGTTGTCATTATGGGGTATTGTTTGTAGAACTGAGGAAAAATATGAATTTAATCAATGTTGGAATAAGGCTGTTACATAACAAAATGTGGAAAAAGTGAAGCACTGTGAATACTTTCCAGATGCACCGCATCTTTATATAAGCTGCAAATAACAAGAACTTCGCCTGCAGGAAAACCTCTAGCAACAGAATGAGCAGGAAGAGTCTCAGTTTCTTCAGAATACTAATGGCTTGTTCTGCAAAGATTAACTTCACTGTATATACAGTATATGTTTCCTCCAACAATGCCTGTGACTGTTTCTTATTTATGCCAATAGGGTGAACCTCTGCCCCTAACTAATCTCTGCCACTAACTAACCCCTTAACTAACCTCTGCCACTAACTAGCCTCTGTCACCAACCCGTCACTAGCTAACCCCTGCTACTAGCTAACCTCTGTCACTAACTAACCTCTGTCACTAACCCCTGTCACTAACTAACCCCTGCTACTAACTAACCTGTCACTAACTAACCCCTGCCACTAACTAACCTCTGCCACTAACTAACCCCTGCCACTAACTAACCTCTGCCCCTAACTAACCTCTGCCACTAACTAACCTCTGCCCCTAACTAACCCCTGCCACTAACTAACCTCTGCCACTAACTAACCCCTGCCACAACCCTCAAACCTCTTCCCTTTACCGTGCTCTACAGGAGAAAGTGAGCGAGAAGCAGACCTGAAGGCGACCATACTGTCCCTGGCGCTGACGGCGCTGCAGTGTGTGCTGTTCTCCGTGTGTGCCGCCACCCCCATCCTTCCTCTGCAGTACCTCACCTTCATCCTGCAGGTGCTCAACAGATCCTTCCTGTATGGAGGAAACGCTGCCTTCATCAGTGTGGCGTGAGTCGTCACCGGCCCATATGTGTAATCACCCTCACGCCGGTCCAAACCTGCAGGACTTTCTGTCATGTGTGGAACACTAAAGGACAAACTAGCTAAATATACTAGCTTCAGATTTGAGAAAAAGAAAATCATACAGGTTTTGAACTGGATTGAGGGCGAGTAAATATCAACAGATCATTTTAGATGTATCATCAATGCACGTCAATGCATCAATAAGTGAAAGAAAAGAGAGTGGTTCAGTGTACATGAATGTGTTTGCAGGTTTCCGTCCGTACACTTTGGGAAGCTGTATGGAATGGTGATGGCTCTCTCGGCCGTGTTCTCGCTGCTCCAGTATCCCTGCTTTGCCCTCATCAAAGGACCGCTGGCTGGAGACCCTCTTTACGTAAGCTTCTCCATACTTAATGCGTCTTTCCCACAGGTGCACGCGTGTTGGGATAAGGTACGGTCATATTAACAGGAGGTCTGCTGGCAATAGTATAGATGAATGAAGCACAGCTCAAACAGAAGTCACTTTCAAACATCAGCCCGTTGTGAAATCTTTCGCTCTCACGCAAAAATTTGGGTCGATTCCTGTTGAAACGACTGGGAAAACATTACATTTGACCGCAATAAACATATAAATGTACAAACTACCCAACTGTTATTATAACCTTCCAGTGGAGATCATGATTTGGCTTTGATAGCGAGCGATTATTGCACAAAAACACAGTATGTTTTACCAGCGGGTTTATTTTATTTCAGTGGCTTAATGCTTTCGCTGGAACATGTTTTCCTAACATTAGCCTAATCACGTCTGCCAAACATTTCTTAGGAAGGATAAGGAGGGAGGCCGCTTCAAGATAAGATACAGCTGTTGATCTTTGGGAAATCTCTGGGCAGAAGTCATAAAAAGTCAGCGTTTGTTTGGCAGATATAGATTCAGCATATATGACATTTTTTCTGAGATTTTGAAACTGTTCTGTTCAAGTTTCATCAGTCAAACAGGCATCTAGATAAACAACACAAGAACTGTATATATAAAGGGGTTGTATTCTGAAGATTCCCATCTTCATCTGTCTTTAGTGTGTGATGTTGCTGTTTGAGCATGAGTTCTTCTGTATCAGTGTTTCTGAACTCCTGAAACGCCTCCATCTTGAGTTTTCTTCCTGGAACCAACACATCACAATATTCCTCATTATAATAATTCATGCGCAGAATAAAGGGGCGGGGCGGGGCCTGGTTGAGATAGTAGTGTGTTGAAACTGGCGGTTATGGTAAGGGGCGGGACATTTCCCAAACACCAATCACAACACACTGCTCCAGCCGACCAATCAGAGCACAGTCTGCTTTTCAGAAGGAGGGGCTTCATAGAGACAGGAACTAAACAGAGCGTTACTGACAGACTGGGAAGAGAGGAGCCGCAACAATGGAGAATATGGGGAATAATCAACATTCAAGCAGGAAAACCTGCTCTAGTAGAGCCAGAAAGGGCATAATAGATCGTCTTTAAAGCATTTCTGCCATTTAAAAAAACTGGTTTCAGATGAACTCTATAGATGCGCTGACTGAACTGTCATTGATTTCTCTAGGTGAACATCGGCCTGACCGTTCTGAGTCTCCTGGCCTTCACCAGCCCGCTGTATGTTTACCTGCAGGGTCGGCGTCAGGCGGCCCACAGAGCCTCTTCATAAGTGCTCTAGGCAAAGGGAACATCAACCTGACCTCTGACCTTTCAAACTGGTTTCTGTTTTTCTTTACAAAACAAAGTATAGTAGAAAGAAATGTGTGACTAACCTCTCAGTAGCCTGTTCTGCAGAGGTCGACTCTTGACCCTGTGTATAATCTGTGCTGAACACAGCAGAAAACGCTCTTTACTAATCTACTAATGGATCTTGACGTGTGATCATGCACATTCACACAGAATATTATACACTGCAAGAAAAAACAAATCTGTGGAAAGACAAACGATACTGGTAATTTTCTGCCAGGTGATTATTAGTTCAGTTTACTGACATTTGCTTTAACCCTAAAACACAATGTGATGTGTAGATGAAAATATGGGTAAAACACCTGTGAAAAACAGAACATTCATAATAACATCCCAGCTAACACAAATATATTCGATGAAGATTTGGCTAACATTCCCATTAAGTTATGAAACATTATTTCTGAATGTTTTTTTGAACATTCAAAACTTCCAGTTTTCTTTAAATTGTCTAAAAACTTTTTTTCTTGGTTATGCAACCGTTATGGAAACATTCCATTGTATCATTCTTCAAACATTGTGGGAACGTTACTTTTGAATTGAATTTTGTTACTTCTGAAACAAGTAGCAACATTTAAAAAACTTTAGACTAATGTCCAATTAAAACAGTTCTTAACTGGTTTGGCCATGGGACCCCCATGATCATTGTCGTGACCCACTTTTTTTAGGAATATGATAGAAAATGACTGATACTGATGAATAATTAGGCCTTTAAGTTAAGGTTATTAAATAGCAGTCCCAAACTAGTTTTTGTTAATACAATAAAGTAGCCACCACACTAATTAAAAAATATACAAAATAACAAAGTGAAAATAAAGTGGCATTTTGGGGTTATGGAAACAACAGTTACCATGGTGAATACACAATACCAACACAAACTGTTAAAGGGTCCATAACACACACAGTTTCTGCCAGTCTCATGTTAATCTTGAGTGTTGATCCTTCATATCTCCCAAGAGTCTTGAGTTTTATCAGATTTATAAAAGACAAATACACTGATTCTTTCTGAAAACAGCCGAGTCCGTGGAGGCGTGCGGTGGGCGGGGCTAAAGAGTCACACACACACACACACACACACACATCATGGCATTATCCCTGGATAACTCTCGATTCACCATAGGTTCGTGTTGTTCACATTATATGCACTTACGTGCCAATTGCCAACAAAACACACACTTAATGCAGTTTCACTCACCGCCTGCGGTTTCCACTCATGACCGGGAACAAACACACACACTTGCAGAACTCCGGAAACACAAACTGCATCCACTGTTCCCTTAACGCTGGGTTATTTGGGAAGCTGAACAAGGTGAGCTTTCCCTCACACCAGAAACACACTTCTTTAGTGACATTGTTGATCTTGTGTCTAAAAACACAACGCCAGCGCCGCCGACGGCTCCCGTAACCCGAACGAAGCTCGTTGATGGACGCGTTTTTGCTCTCGCTCTGGGTGTGTGTGTGCGCTCATCCAGGGCGCTGGCACATTTGCACATGCAATTCAAGAGTGCACACTATGAGCACAGGACAGGAAATTTCGGTTTTCTGAGGTGAGAGAGACTTAATAACGAAAATAACATTAGAATGACACTGACAACATCTCATCTGACCGCAAATACTAAATCATGACGTTTTTCTCAGGCACTCCACGACCCACTCAGAAACACGAACTAAAACACTTCATGAAGCTCCATGATTGATGTATAAAGAATGTTTTTGTGCTGATGTTTAGAGAACTCTAAACGAGCGTTCGGTTAACGTTACTGGAGGAATGTTTGTTCATAACGTTGAGAGAACGTTCCGTTTGCTGGGATAGAACACTGTGACCTATTTTATGAACTTTTCTTAGATTGTACAACTGTTGAATAAAAAACTGTTGTTTGTTAAAAAAAAAAGAAAAAGAAAAACGCTAAAGAGATCATAAAGCTAGTGATAATCATAAAGGGAACTATGACATGGATATTTTGACCAAAAAGGGGAGAAATGTCTGCAAATGAATGTGACAGGCACACACTGAATGTTTGATGTAACAGTAACACACACTGAGCACTGAACCCCACACACACACCATTTCCGGTCAGTGTTTTCATGCTGGCTGTGGGAGCCTCTGCTGGACGCTGCATGAAACACATCCTCCTCAGTGCCTCTAACGCTTCTGTCTGTACTAATATATCAGTATTACTCCAAAATAAAGGGAATTTTTATAAGAAGTGCAGTGGAGTCGACTGAATGTGTCTGTGTCAGTGATTCCTGCCCGGCTAACAAAGATTTGTCAGAATGTAAGATGTTTGGATTAAAATATCCAAAACCCACTAGAACAGTGTTATATATTTTGTTGACTTGTGTACTTACATTTCCAAGAATGTTTAAATGCAAAGAAATCATCAATTATAACCAGGACACAGACCTTGACTTCTGGTTTTATTTCGTAGTAACCATGGAAACCCCAAAGCTGCTTTAATATCTGATGTGTTTTATTAGACGGTGAGCAACTGTTTGGATCATTCATGGACAGAAACTAATCATTGTTCTCCAGCTCAACACAGTTAGTCTTATTGTTTAGATCTGGTGTTCTTGATTTACCGCGAGTACCATGTTTTACCATGCCTGATATGATCTCGCTCACTGCAGTGTGAACAAGTGTCTCATAGTAGCGCCGAGCGGACGCACAGAGTAGCATTATAACATCACTTTAACACACTCAGATGTGTGTGATATGATAAAACAGCACTGCGTTACCACACACACACACACACACACACACGAGCGGAAGAAGCGGAAGCTCGTCTGACAGAATAAAAGCTCCGCCCAATCAAGAGTCAAGACACGCCTTTGTGTTGAATAAGAGACGAAAAATTACATATTGTGCCTTTAATGAAACATTCATTTTATCAATTTGGAAACATTATGGGAACGTTACTATTGAATTATAACCGCTACCCCTTTTTGGCTTAAGTTATATATCAGAGTAGGGACGGAAAGGCTTAATACTAGCTTAGGTATTATTACAAGATGAAAGATAGACATTAAACGTCCAAGGTTTATGAGCCCAGCCACAAACAACGAAGCAGGCAGTTCGTGGAAACAAACCTTATGAAACACCTTCCTCATATGAAAGAAAGCGTAGGAATAAAAGGTCCATCTAAATAGAAGACATGGTCACAATTAACACAATATTCCATGAAATAACACTCTTGTGCTAACATTTTACAACATTATTAAAGACCAGATAATTTCCAATGAACCTTTTATCAATGTTACTAGCACATTTGTTCATAACTTTGAGAGAACCTCTCCAGGGTGTGAACTTCCTGAAACATTTTTCCTGTTTGGTTGTGGGAGTGTTCTCGAGGTGCCAACAGCCAATCAATGTTCTCATGACAGAGTGACTAGTCACATGTCATTTATGGATCAGGTGATTGGGTCAAAAAAAAGAGTGCACATGAGCAAAGATGGGCTGCATCCGGAATCGCATACTTCCCTACTATATCATAAAAGAGCAGGTGAAAACAGGGTGATCTACTACTGGTGAGATTCTGAAGTGAGCATACGATGGACACTTTACTATCCCATGAGGCCACGGGAGAGGATCTGTGAATGGTAGATCACATGATAATGAGAACATGGTGAATGTAGTACGTCCTGATTACACTCATACTACACACACTCATACTAAGAGATCATCCCTTAAGGACGCGATGTCCCAAAGCTTGTGTACTCTTTTGCTACACACTCAAACGTATGTACTTTTTCTCCACAAAAAGAGTACAAACTTTTAGAGCGTAGTATAAGTAGGCGAATTGGGATGCAGCACCAGTGATTTCGGACGCAGCCATGGACTTTGACCGTGGTTATACATGAGCGCCTGTTACAGATGACCAAACAATAGTTTGAGAACTGAATTCAATTCATGTGAAGAAAAATACAAAAGAAATAGGCTAGACATGCCATAAAAAGCTTAAATCATGTAGCTGTAAATCATGTGGTGTAAAGCTAGCTGAAACCTGAACTGTCTCCCCAGTGTTCACCAGCAGATGGCGCACTGTGCAGTGTTTAAAACACTGTCACACACACTTCTGTCTTCAGCCTGACAGATGAGTGGCTATGAGCTATGCATAATCTTTACAATTATTATGAGCTGTTTTCATTTAGAGATCAGATTATTCCAGGTGGTTCTCAACCTTTTGGACTCCAGAGCCCCTCGTGTCCAAGACGATGCTTGAAGGCTTCAGCTGACAGGGAACGTTCTCTCAAAGTTATGAACACAGTAACATTCATTCAAAGTTAAATAAATGTTCTCAAAACATCATTTATGGAACAAAAAGTGTTTTAGTTGGACGTTCATCTAACGTTTTCTAAATGTTACTACACTCTAAAAACTGCTGGGTTGAAAACAACCCAAGTTGTGTTGAAAATAGACAAACCCAGTGATTGGGTTGTTTGCCCAACCTGCTGGGTAGTTTTATTTAACTCAACTATTGTTTAAAAATTATTGTATTGCTTGCTTAAAATGAACTCAACATATGTTGGAAATTAACATGTATTAATATGTTTAATGAATAATAATTATCCATAAACATGTATTAAATTGCTTATTAATAAATGTTCACCTTTTGATTATTATTGTTGCCTCTAGTAATTATGTGTCTGATTTTTAATTTCCAGCCTAATTTGGGTTGATTTTAAGCAAGCAATACAATAATTTTTAAACAATAGTTGGGTTAAATAAAACTGCCCAGCACGTTGGGCAAACATTTAACCACCCAACCGCTGGGTTTGTCCATTTTCAACCCAACTAGGGTTGTTTTTAACCCAGCATTTTGTAGTGTACTTATTTCAGAGCGTTCAGAGAACATTCAAAAGTAACGTTCCCATAATGTTTGAAAAATGACACAATGGAATGTTCCATTAAAGGTGCAGTGTGTAAATTTTAGCGGTATCTAGTGGTGAGTGGTGAATTGCATCACCCACCGGTCACCCCTCCCTTTAGAAGCACATAGATAAGCTACGGTGGCCCACACAGGACAAGCAGAGAGTAGCTAGCGCTCTGTAGAGAAGTTTGTCCGTTTAGGGCCACTGTAGAAACATGGCGGCGACTTCACTGTAAGGGGACCCGCGGTGTGTGTAGATAGAAACGGCTCATTCTAAGGTAATAAAAGCATAACAGTTCATTATGTAAGGTCTTTATACACCGCTGAAAACATTATGTATATTATATTGCATTTCTGTCAATAGATCCTCATAAATACTGCACCTTTAATATTCGTACAACAAAGAAAAAATATTTTAAAATAACACTCAGAGAACATTCATAAATAACATTTTCATAACTCAATTGGAAAAAATTTTGGCCATCTATGTATGGGTGAAGAAACAGGAGACATGGCGTAGTTTTTGTTGATTTAGTGTTGAACTATTTGCAGTGTCCTTCTCCACATTTCCAAAACAGCTGTTGTTTACTGTGCTCTGATGTCACACTCATCTGAGGCTGGGCTTTCATTAAGGCCCTTATTGATTTGGTCTCAGCGTGACGATCTTCATCATTCGACATCTTTCATCTCCCTGAGGAGAGTGTGATTAAACCTCATCAAAAAAGACCAGTCATCTTGGTGAAGAAGTGATTGTTCTTACGAGAGGAGTGATGGTGTTGCCGGGCAAAAGATCAGTATCATTCAAAAAACATATTCTCAAGCTTGGATTAGATTGCCATGGCTTTAGCTTTTGGTCTCAGTAATGCATATACCGTTCAAACATTTGAGGACATTAAAGAATGCATTAAATTGATCAGAAGTGATATTTATAATGTTACAAAAGATTATGTTTCAAATAAGTGCTGTTCTTTTGAACTTTCCGTTCATCAACGAATCCTGAGAAATAAATTCCACTGAAATCTGAACTGTTTTAAACACTGATAATAATCATAAATGTATCTTGGGCATCAAATCCTCATATGAGAATGATTTCTGAACGATCATGTGACACTGAAGACTGGAGTAATGATGATAAATTCAGGAATAAATGACACTTTACCTTATATTCACATAGTATTTTTGTTGTATTTTCCTCTCCATTTGTCTCTCTGAACTTCCACTCGGTGTGATAACTGTTTGGGATATGACATGGTCTGACAGCGCCACTAAAATTACTAATGAACAAAAAAGACTTGCAGAAATAGATAGACGAGGGCGGCTGTGTAAAATGACTGAGAGTGAAATTTAGTCAGTGAGATGAACGTGACAGAAAGACGCAAAGGCTCTAATAATTACTATAAATGGAAGTGCCAGGACTTAAGCAAGCACAACAAAAACATCAGCTAAAATTAGTGCGTTGACAGACGTGAGACTGGAAAAATGACGCAAAAAGTAAGAGAATTTAGCTTTTAGGAGAGTTTTTAAGTGATGACGTGCTGTATATTCAATGATGTATAGTGCTCACATGATCTCTGTACACACTTTCTGAAGTCCGCTCAAGTCACCTCTCGATGCATCCTCGATAAAAGGAGTGGATCAAGGACACATCCGGGGAACTGAACTGTACTTGGCTTGATGTCAACTTTGAATTGGAACAGGGCAGCGACGGATGACATTTCACAAGAACACAAGTAAAGACAAGAACACGTATTGAGAAGAAATCACTCTCCATACCAGCAGGTGGCAGTACTCTGTATTCATCATTAAACAGGGAAAGCGGAAGCGATAGGACTGTATATACATATCGCAAACAAAGCAGTGCTTTCTTACCATTTTACACCAATCTTACTCACCACAGACGGATTTGTAATAGCCTAGGACAGAGAAGAGCCTATTTGTGCCCTCCTGTCACTCCCATTGTTCTTCTCGTGCAATGGTTCGCTAAGCTGAACAGTCATTCAGAATGATCCCCTCACTGATAGGCCTTACCGTTGATTCAGTGAATCAACAAATTGGTTGAAAAGGTGCCAACAGGTTTCGACCATAGACTATAAAAAAAAGATGGACGACATACCTTCACTCTCTTCCATTGTAGTAAGTGAAGCCACCAATGCCCAAATATGGCGCTGACATCTTGTGTCTCGAGTCTGTGCAGTCGTGAGCGCGATATCTTTCTTATTGATCTTGCATTATCTGACAATGGTTTTCCTGCTTCAGGTCTTGGGTTTGTACTCAGTGTCTAATGGTTTGTTTTTTTTCCCATTTCCTAACTGAGCCTTGCACACTCATTTAGCTTGTTGTCTATGATGCCTATGATGAAGTGTCCATGTTGTGGACAGGCAGGATATTGGTAGTTTTCCACTGTCCTGCCTTCTATTGACAGTCTGCTGGTAGGAGATCAATCATCTGTACCATAGGCAACAATTTAGTGCTTTTAGTTTTTATTAACCAATAGATTTGAGTCATATCAGTGCCTGAAGCCGTTCCATTCATCCGCTGTTGGACATCTGCTGTTTAAGGTTACTTTCTGTTGAGGCAAGGCAAGGCAAGTTTATTAACACTCACCTAAAGGATTATTAGGAACACCATACTAATACTGTGTTTGACCCCCTTTCGCCTTCAGAACTGCCTTAATTCTACGTGGCATTGATTCAACAAGGTGCTGAAAGCATTCTTTAGAAATGTTGGCCCATATTGATAGGATAGCATCTTGCAGTTGATGGAGATTTGTGGGATGCACATCCAGGGCACGAAGCTCCCGTTCCACCACATCACAAAGATGCTCTATTGGGTTGAGATCTGGTGACTGTGGGGGCCATTTTAGTACAGTGAACTCATTGTCATGTTCAAGAAACCAATTTGAAATGATTGGAGCTTTGTGACATGGTGCATTATCCTGCTGGAAGTAGCCATCAGAGGATGGGTACATGGTGGTCATAAAGGGATGGACATGGTCAGAAACAATGCTCAGGTAGGCCATGGCATTTAAACGATGCCCAATTGGCACTAAGGGGCCTAAAGTGTGCCAAGAAAACATCCCCCACACCATTACGCCACCATCACCAGCCTGCACAGTGGTAACAAGGCATGATGGATCCATGTTCTCATTCTGTTTACGCCAAATTCTGACTCTACCATCTGAATGTCTCAACAGAAATCGAGACTCATCAGACCAGGCAACATTTTTCCAGTCTTCAACTGTCCAATTTTGGTGAGCTCGTGCAAATTGTAGCCTCTTTTTCCTATTTGTAGTGGAGATGAGTGGTACCCGGTGGGGTCTTCTGCTGTTGTAGCCCATCCGCCTCAAGGTTGTGCGTGTTGTGTCTTCACAAATGCTTTGCTGCATACCTCGGTTGTAACGAGTGGTTATTTCAGTCAAAGTTGCTCTTCTATCAGCTTGAATCAGTCGGCCCATTCTCCTCTGACCTCTAGCATCAACAAGGCATTTTGGCCCACAGGACTGCCGCATACTGGATGTTTTTCCCTTTTCACAACATTCTTTGTAAACTCTAGAAATGGTTGTGCGTGAAAATCCCAGTAACTGAGCAGATTGTGAAATACTCAGACCGGCCAGTCTGGCACCAACAACCATGCCACGCTCAAAATTGATTAAATCACCTTTCTTTCCCATTCTGACATTCAGTTTGGAGTTCAGGAGATTGTCTTGACCAGGACCACACCCCTAAATGCATTGAAGCAACTGCCATGTGATTGGTTGATTAGATAATTGCATTAATGAGAAATTGAACAGGTGTTCCTAATAATCCTTTAGGTGAGTGTATATAGCACATTTCATACACTATGGTAATTTAAAGTTCTTTACATAGAAAAGGAATAAAAAGAGTAAGATGATACATAGATAAACTTCTCATCTGGTAATAATAATGTTTGTCTCTTGTATTTCATTAATTTCCGCCCTTGCTCCGGGACTTCCCCATACTGGTTGTCTCTTTCTCTGTGGATTTCTTTTGGCGCCTAAATAATTTGTCGGATGTCTCCAGCAGATCCGATCTTTCACCTAAAAACAGCCAGGCAGAGCTGGACTGTATCAGTCCACTCTCCGATTAATCACCCACACAGTTTCTGTTCTCTTCCAGAAACTTCTTAACTGCACTGAATTTACCCACGTGATCTCAATTTCTCTTCCAGAAACTTCTTAACCACGCTACTACCGATTAACTGATTGATTGAGAGAAATCAGTGGACTTGTCTCAGATCTGCAGGTGTTCTCTTAGCACGTCGCAGATGTAAGTACACCTCTTTAAAAAAGAGGAAATTACTCATTTAGAGTCTTCTGTTCTCTGTATCTGTTGCGCTGTAAGCCTTGGCTTATCAGTATCTAGGCCTTTAATCACAGTCATTGTGTTTCTTCAGTAGCCAGTCACTATTGCTCATCTTTACCCCATTCTGTAGCTCAGCCATCCCACAGAACGGACACTTTTTGGCTTCAAGTCTTTGTTTCCTTTTGCTTTCAATCTGTAGCCTAGTGTTTGAAGGATCACAGCCTAATCACAATTTACAAAGATCTGGGAGATAAACCAGGGATAAAAAAACAGCATTGCTCTGCCAACAGCATTTACCATCAATTGTATCTCATTCTGTCTCTCTCTCTCTTATGCACATTCTCTTCATCTCTGTCTATTCTGCATCATTCATTCTGCGTCATAATGGCTTGAGATATGACAGGGACAGCCTCTGTATAAAAATAGAGATGTATGAATGAATAGGCGACAGATAGACAGATGAGGGAGGCAGTAAAAAGGGAATGAAGGTAAATATTCGTCAGTGAGACAAAGATGACAGGGTGATGATAAGGTTCTGCTCATCTCTATTAGAGGAAGTGCAAAGATCGTAGGAGTAACACAAAGCCACTGATTTAGACAATGTAGAGACAAAAACAGGTCAGAGAGCTAATTATAGAGGTAAACAGAGTGGACAGTACTAAACAGGATCTGGAAGGAGGATCTGAGGGACAAATTTCTCTTTAATCATAGATATAAGAACATGACATCACTTGTTTTGGACAAAAGTAGCAGCACCTGAATAAAATACCCTTAAAGTACACTCACATGACATGAAGACTCCAGACCATCTTGATGAGTGCTGCCATGTCCATGACCTGCCGTGGAACTGACTGAGTTACCGCTATAAATAATAGTAACAATATTGTGTTTATCTTATATAGTTTTTTAAATCATTGCGTTGAATCCAAGAATGTCCATTATGAATGTGTGTAGTATGAGATGGAGAACATAGTCGAAAAATAATGCAATTAAAGATAAACAACCAGCTTCATTCACAAGTGGTAGCAGTTGTTATTTAAACCATGCATCCATCACCCTGGTGTCAGTATAGAGTCCAAAACCACTGCTACCATTGGGATGAATAAAAGCCAACGCCTCTGCACTTCCTCTCAACACGCGGACAGGAGATCTGTCGGTCAATACATGGGAAAGCTAACTTGCGTAACTAATTTGGAAAAGTAAATCGGACATTTTATTGAAAATTCAAAAGTAATGCATTACTTTACTAGTTCCTTGAAAAAAAGTAATCTGATTACATAATACTTGTAATGCGTTACCGCAACACTGCTAATAAAGTCCACTGAATAAATTAATAACAAATGAAGGTTTTAAAGTTTCTATTTCAGTGTTAAAATGCTCCTATCCCAAATTAATTAACACAGATAGCTATAAATAAGCCATTCATAGGTTAATTTTCTTGAAATGTCTAACATTGCTTTTTTTTAAAGACACTTCTTGCAACTGTATTCAGGCTTAAATTACACTATATTCCCAAAAGTATTGGGACGCCCCTCCAAATCCCTGAGTTCAGGTGTTCAATCCCTTCATGGCCACAGGTGTATAAATCAAGCACTAGGCATGCAGACGCTTCTACAAACATTTGTGAAAGAATGGGTCGCTCTCAGGAGCTCAGTTTCCTCACTACTAAATATTCCACGCTCAACTGTTAGTGGGATTATAACAAAGTGGAAGCGATTGGGAACAACAGCAACTCAGCCACGAAGTGATAGGCCACGTCAAATCACAGAGCGGGGTCAGCGCATGCTGAGGGTCACAGTGCGCAGAAGACGCCAACTTTCTGCAGAGTCAATAGCTACAGACCTCCAAACTTCTGTGGCCTTCAGATGAGCTCAAGAACAGTGTGTAGAGAGCTTCATGGAATGGGTTTCCATGGCCGAGCAGCTCATCCAAGCCTTACATCACCAAGAGCAATGCAAAGCGTGGGATGCAGTGGGGTAAAGCACGCCGCCACTGGACTCTAGAGCAGTGAGACGTGTTCTCTGGAGTGACCAATCACGCTTCTCTGTCTGCCAATCCCATGGACGAGTCTGGGTTTGGCGGTTGCCAGGGGAACGGGACTTGCCTGACTGCATTGTGCCAAGTGTAAAGTTTGGTGGAGGGGGGATTATGGGGTGGGGTTGTTTTTCAGGGGATGGGCTTGGCCCCTTAGTTCCAGTGAAAGCAACTCTTAATGATTCAGCATACCAAGACATTTTGGACAATTTCATGCTCCCAACTTTGCGGGAACAGTTTGAGGATGGCCCCTTCCTGTCCCAACATGACTGCGCTCCAGTGCACAAAGCAACAGTCCATAAAGACATGGATGAGCGAGTTTAGTGTGGAGGAACTTGACTGGCCTGCACAGAGTCCTGACCTCATCCCGATAGAACACCTTTGGGATGAATTAGAGCGGAGACTGCGAGCCAGGCCTTCTCGTCCAACATCAGTGCCTGACCTCACAAATGCGCTTCTAGAAGAATAGTCAAAAATTCCTATAAACACACTCCTAAACCTTGTGGAAAGCCTTCCCAGAAGAGTTGAAGCTGTTAGAGCTGCAAAGGGTGGGCCGACTCCATATTAAACCCTACGGATTAAGAATGGGATGGCATTAAAATTAATGTGCATGTAAAGGCAGGCGTCCCAAAACTTTTGGCAATAAAGTGTATGTTCATTTGTGAAGATTATTTTGAATATTAACTTGTATTGGTCACAGAGTAGTGTTGTCAAAAGTACAGACTTCGGTAACAAGTCGAATATTCAGCAGCCCGAGCTTTATCATTTGTTCATCTGTATTATATCTGTTGTTTATTTGTTGGACATCAATTAAATTTTTACCGTTGAATAGTTTTGGTGTTTTTTTGTATTTACTAATTCGTGAAACAGACACAGTCTCTATGTGATAATATCTAGGTGAAAGAGTCTCTATGTGCTGGGATTTATCTGACTTCTGTGACGCGAGACAGCTAGCAGACGGTCGGGTAAGCCAGTCCGTCTGCTTCCTGACCTGGGCCCTAGTTAGTCAAGGTTTAGCTTTAAGACTATGTGCCAAATTACTAGAGAGAAGAGCGGCACCACCCCAGAAGGGATGGATACCATCTCTTTTCAACAGGTCAGGTCTGCCCCAAAAGCTTTTCCAATTGTCTATGAACCCTATGTTATTTTGCGGACACCACTTAGACAGCCAGCCATTGAGTGATGATAGTCTGCTAAGTATCTCATCACTCCTTTTAACGGGGAGGGGACCAGAGCAAAAAACGCGATTAGCCATCGTACTTGCGAGTTCACACACCTCTTTAATGTTAATTTTGGTGATCTCCGACTGGCGAAGTCGAACATCATTAGTGCCGACATGAATAATAATCTTAGAGAATTTACGATTAGCATTAGCCAGCACTTTTAAATTTGCTTTGATGTCAGGCGCTCTGGCTCCCGGTAAACATGTGACTATGGTGGCTGGTGTCTCTATTTTCACGTTCCGTGTAATAGAATCACCAATAACTAGGGCACTTTCAACAGGATTCTCAGTGGGTGCATCACTGAGTGGGGAGAACCTGTTTGATGTTCTAATCGGAACGGAAGAGTGTTTTTTTGATCCGCGACTATGCCGTCTCACCGTCACCCAGTTGCCCTGCTGCACGGGCTCTACAGCCGGAACCGAACAATGTACAGATTTCACTAAGCTAGTCGCATCCAAAGTAGTGTCTAAAGCTGTTTCGTTCTCACTACTCTCAAATAAAGTCTGGATGCGTGTCTCTCCCAGGTGACAATAAAATAAAAGGAGAAGACATGGCTTACCGTATTTGTTGATTAATCCAACTTACCACAGTTGTTTGATGGACTAGTAAAGGCACGAGAGACAAAACAGGAAACCCGGATGCACGTATGGCAGGCTAACAGGCTAGTGAAATGCTAACGCGTTGTGAAATGCTAACACGTTGTGATAGTGATTTAGATTAAAAGCTAACAATGTCAATTTTAACGTAATATTAAACAATATATGGTGATGAGTAAGTTATATTTAGCCGTATAAACAACAAGAAAAGATATCAAATAGAGATTCAAAAGCAAAGCTGTACAGAGCTGCAAACACTGCAACGGGCAGACAGGAGGCAGACAGGAGCAATCGATCAGGAGCAGCAAATGCTCCCGCTTTCAAACACTCCTTGTAGCCAATCAAAGACATATCTGATGAGCGCGTGAACACAATGGCCAATCACAGGTGTTTACGATTTGAACATATCTGTACCGACTTGGTGTCCCGAAGTTGGTACTTTTGACAACACTATCACAGAGATTATTTTATGCAATAATCCAAAAGTGAATGGGAAAATTCTATTTGTTTTTTGTCCAATGAGCCAGGGTAATGTTAACCTCCTGCCCACAAAACTACATCATCCATGCATTGCTCTATTGCAGACACCCTGCAATTCGAGACCTAAAATGGTGACACATGCTGTACATAGGGATATTTATATAAAGGTTTTCTGGTTGTCAACCTCTGTAAGAAGGATCACATGTACAAAGCTGAAAAACATGCTCATGGAAGTAGGACAAAGCACTCTGAGTTGCTCAGTACAGGTTGGCAGCTGTCAAAGGGCACACATATGAACTGACATGGACACACAAGCAAGTACACACTCTCCCCAAAGCCGTCTGTTGCTCTTTAAAGCGTGTGTCACTGCCCCAAGTGGTGAGGGGGAGTGTGGTCATCTGTCTGATTTTGCCTTGTGTGTGTGTGTGTGTCTTCCCCCACGGCCCCCTGTAGCGTTGAGAATGTTCAGTGATGACTGAGCTGGTGGGCTAAGACGGTTGTGTATGTAGCCTCAGGCTCGGCAGCGTTGTCTCTGCAAAGCACACTAAGAACAAAGGGCACTTATGACGAGGTGTGGCCTACTACTGTGTGTACAATATGTTTCTGCAGGCTGTGTGTCCCTCCCTCCATGGTCCCTTGCCCTAACCTTTGATTCGCAGCGATGAGTGAGCTTGTGGGTACAGATGAATGTGTGCGCTCTTGTGTGTGTATATGATATTCAGCATTTGTCATGTGATATTTCATAAGGTCCACTGAGAAAAACTGTGGGAGGAACACAAGAACTGTGCATATTAAGTGTGCATATCTGTACATACACATGGCATTTGGGTAAAGCAGAGTGTGTGTGTGTGTACATGTTTAACGTTAGGAGACTAAAATAATAGAAGGCGATGGAAAGTGCCCATAAAGATGTGTGTGTGTTTGCATGTGTCATGACATGGGGACACAGGTGTGTGTGTACAGATGGGCGGCGTCATGCTGAAGTTGGAGCGCACTGACCTCAGTCACGGTCAGGGAACAGAACTCTGACTCAGTGCAGCCCACACACGTGACACTCGCACACAAACACATCTCTAACACTTCTTTTACACAATCATTTGCACATGCAGCAGATTTTTGTTTTTGCAGTGTATAATTAGGGAAAGCAATAACTCTGCATTGCTATTGAGTCAATTGAGGAATTTCAGATTATCCAGCAGGATTGTCACGTTATGATGAAGAAGATATCGAGGTAAGCATAGCGGATCCAATTGCAGCATAAACTTTAATAAACAAAAGTGAGTAACCCATATACAAAGAAATAAACGAAACAGTGTGAAAGGCACAAAAAACACTAGACAAAGAACTGAAAGAACTAAGGACAACATATACACAAGATAATGAACTGAACATGAAACAGGTGTGAGATAATCAATGAACCAATAAATCACCATGACAACCAATGAAAACTAAAAAACCTTGTAAATTAAACTGGAACAACAACACAACGTGACAAGGATCTTATCGCTAGAATCCTATTAAATATGTTTTTATATTTACCAGAACCTAATGTTATTGGATTATAATAATATTTTTTTGTTTGAAGTTTAAAATAAATCACAAGGAGTCCTATAGGGGTTTAAAAATCAAAAATATTTTTCATAAAATATTTTACCTAAAATATTATGGTAACAATGTTAAAGGCTCAGGGAAGATGGAGGTGGGAACCGGTGAACAGTAAACGTAACTTTAATCACAAAATAATTGCAAAAGTTTGGAAAAGCTTTTGGGGCAGACCTGACCTGTTGAAAAGAGATGGTATCCATCCCTCCTGGGGTGGTGCCGCTCTTCTCTCTAGTAATTTGGCACATAGTCTTAAAGCTAAACCTTGACTAACTAGGGCCCAGGTCAGGAAGCAGACGGACTGGCTTACCCGACCGTCTGCTAGCTGTCTCGCGTCACAGAAGTCAGATAAATCCCAGCACATAGAGACTCTTTCACCTAGATATTATCACATAGAGACTGTGTCTGTTCCACGAATTTACAAAAAACTCTTAAACCCATTTAAGGGTAAAAAATTAATTGATGTCCAACAAATAAACAACAGATATAATACAGATGAACAAATGATAAAGCTCGGGCTGCTGAATATTCGATCCCTTTCCTCTAAAACGCTTATTGTTAATGATATGATTACAGATAATAATCTAGATGTGCTGTGTTTGACAGAAACCTGGCTAAAACCTGACGACTACATCACTTTAAATAAGTCCACCCCACAAGATTATTTTTATAAACACGAGCCGCGTCTGAAAGGTAAAGGGGGAGGTGTTGCTGTAATTTATAATAATATCTTCAGTATTACTCAGAAGTCTAGTTTCAAATCAAGTCAAGTTAACTTTATTTATATAGCGCTTTTTACAATGCAGATTGTTTCAAAGCAGCTTCACAGTGTTAAACAGGAAAATAATGAACAGAATTTGATTCGGCTGTACAGCCGCTCTGGAGAAAACGGTGATGTCATCAGCTCATTTCAATTATCATATACACTCACCTAAAGGATTATTAGGAACACCTGTTCAATTTCTCATTAATGCAATTATCTAATCAACCAATCACATGGCAGTTGCTTTAATGCATTTAGGGGTGTGGTCCTGGTCAAGACAATCTCCTGAACTCCAAACTGAATGTCAGAATGGGAAAGAAAGGTGATTTAAGCAATTTTGAGCGTGGCATGGTTGTTGGTGCCAGACGGGCCGGTCTGAGTATTTCACAATCTGCTCAGTTACTGGGATTTTCATGCACAACCATTTCTAGAGTTTACAAAGAATGGTGTGAAAAGGGAAAAACATCCAGTATGTGGCAGTCCTGTGGGCGAAAATGCCTTGTTGATGCTAGAGGTCAGAGGAGAATGGGCCGACTGATTCAAGCTGATAGAAGAGCAACTTTGACTGAAATAACCACTCGTTACAACCGAGGTATGCAGCAAAGCATTTGTGAAGCCACAACACGCACAACCTTGAGGCGGATGGGCTACAACAGCAGAAGACCCCACCGGGTACCACTCATCTCCACTACAAATAGGAAAAAGAGGCTACAATTTGCACGAGCTCACCAAAATTGGACAGTTGAAGACTGGAAAAATGTTGCCTGGTCTGATGAGTCTGGATTTCTGTTGAGACATTCAGATGGTAGAGTCAGAATTTGGCGTAAACAGAATGAGAACATGGATCCATCATGCCTTGTTACCACTGTGCAGGCTGGTGGTGGTGGTGTAATGGTGTGGGGGATGTTTTCTTGGCACACTTTAGGCCCCTTAGTGCCAATTGGGCATCGTTTAAATGCCACGGCCTACCTGAGCATTGTTTCTGACCATGTCCATCCCTTTATGACCACCATGTACCCATCCTCTGATGGCTACTTCCAGCAGGATAATGCACCATGTCACAAAGCTCGAATCATTTCAAATTGGTTTCTTGAACATGACAATGAGTTCACTGTACTAAAATGGCCCCCACAGTCACCAGATCTCAACCCAATAGAGCATCTATGGGATGTGGTGGAACGGGAGCTTCGTGCCCTGGATGTGCATCCCACAAATCTCCATCAACTGCAAGATGCTGTCCTATCAATATGGGCCAACATTTCTAAAGAATGCTTTCAGCACCTTGTTGAATCAATGCCACGTAGAATTAAGGCAGTTCTGAAGGCGAAAGGGGGTCAAACACAGTATTAGTATGGTGTTCCTAATAATCCTTTAGGTGAGTGTATATTTAAGTAATGTAGTTGATATAGTTAATTTAGTTTAGTAATTAAATTTATTTGGATATTTATTTGAAAATTTAGTGTCCCCAACTGAGCAAGCCAGAGGCGACAGTGGCAAGGAACCAAAACTCCATCAGGTGTCCTAATGGAGAAAAATAAACCTTGGGAGAAACCAGGCTCAGTCGGGGTGCCAGTTCTCCTCTGGCCAATTAACAAACAGTGTATGATTATTATTTTGGCAAATATAATTTATTTGAAGTGCTGGTGCTTAGTGTAACATTATCTAGTGTAAATAATAAATCCCATATGACTTTTGTGCTGGCTACTGTATACAGGCCACCAGGGCACAATACAGACTTTACAAAGAATTTGCTGATTTCCTATCAGAGTTAGTACTGGCTCCTAATGATAATGAAAAAGACGCATTGGGATTGGCATTTAGAGACATTCTAAACTCTATTGGAGTTAGGCAACACGTATCCGGACCCACTCATCGCCGTAATCATACTCTAGACCTAATATTGTCACATGGAATAAATGTTGATACCGTTGAAATTCTGCAGCAGAGCGATGACATCTCAGATCATTACCTAGTATCATGTATACTTAATTTAGCAAAGGCTGCAAAGCCGTCCCCTCGCTTCAAATAATACCATCGACCACAACATTCTTTTGAATAGACTCGAAAATTATGTTGGCATTAGTGGAATTGCATTGGCATGGTTTAAATCATACTTATCTGACCGTTATCAGTTTGTAGCAGTAAATGAAGAGATGTCACACCGATCACAAGTTCAGTATGGAGTACCGCAGGGCTCAGTGCTAGGACCGTTGCTCTTCACCCTGTACATGCTACCACTGGGAGATATCATTAGGAAGCATGGCGTTAGTTTTCATTGTTATGCTGACGATACTCAGCTCTATATTTCTTCACGCCCTGACGAAACTTACCAATTCACAAGATTAACGGAATGCATAGCTGATATAAAAAATTGGATGACTAGTAATTTCCTGCAACTTAATTCAGAAAAAACTGAATTTTTAATTATTGGACAAAAAAACTCCACATGTAGTAACCTAGAATACTGTCTAACACTTGATGGCTGCTCTGTCAAGTCCTCGTCGTCAGTTAGGAACCTGGGTGTGCTCTTTGATACCAATCTCTCATTTGAAAGCCACGTCTCTAGCATCTGTAAAACTGCATTCTACCATCTTAAAAATATATCTAAATTACGGCACATGCTTTCAATGCAAAATGCTGAACAGTTAGTTCATGCGTTCGTGACCTCAAGGCTAGATTACTGTAATGCTCTACTGGGTGGTTGCCCTGCTCGCTTAATAAATAAACTGCAGCTGGTCCAAAACGCAGCAGCTCGAGTTCTTACTAGAACCAGGAAGTATGACCATATTAGTCCGGTTCTGTCAACACTGCAATGGCTCCCTATTAAACATTGCATACATTTTAAAATCTAATTTTAATTTCTTATATTCATATTTTATTTATTGGAAACTATTTCTTCAGTCATGTCCTGTAGGAATTATTGTAATTATAACAATGTGGACAGTCTAGTCTGAGCTGTTAGTAATTATTGTAATTATTGTTTCCTATGGTGACACTCATAATGGCATTTTATTGTTGATGAGAAACAACAGAAAGTCCTGCACACAAAAAAGTCCCATGACCTTCATCAGGCATATACACACTATTCAAAACACACACATTTACAAACAACTCATGACCGATCACTGAGAAGATCCATCTGTTATCATCAGTTCATACATCATTATATCATCATCATATAAAAGGGGATTGAGAATTGTGTCAAAAGGTGATAAAGTCGACAAAAAACACTCTATAGCATCACAAAGAATGTTTCATTCATGACAAAAGAAGATAGAAAGAAAAAGAAAACATCAAAAGAAAGTTGTAACATTATGTAGCATCACAAAGGATAATGTTTCATTCATAAAAGATCAAATCTTTTTATAGATATACTTAAGATTTGATCTTTTGTCTTGAATGTATTTGCGATGCCACAGAGTGATACTGTTTCAATATATTTGTTTGATCTTTTGTTATGAATGATACATTATTCTTTGTGATGCTATAGAGTGTTTTTTGTCGACTTTATCACCTTTTGACACAATTCTCAATCCCCTTTTATATGATGATGATATAATGATGTATGAACTGATGATAACAGATGGATCTTCTCAGTGATCGGTCATGAGTTGTTTGTAAATGTGTGTGTTTTGAATAGTGTGTATATGCCTGATGAAGGTCATGGGAACCAAACGTTGCAAATAAAGCTGTTTTTGAAGTAGATAGTGTGCAGGACTTTCTTTTGTTTTTTGATTTTTGACCTTTTTTGCTCCTTTCTCTTACACACCTATTACCTGCAGGTGTGCGAGGGTAATTGTTCATTGATTGTTGATGAGCATAACATTCTTAAATTGGGTCCAAAATGATATCCTGTGCATGTGACTGATCTTACTCGCACCGCCTGAGATTCAGATCCTCCAGCATGGGCGGCGTGTTCACTAACAAGGGCACTAAAGACTCCAGCATCAGTCTAATGTGCTTTACCTGCTCATCTTTTACTCTTTACACAATACATTATGGGCTCTGCCACCTAGTGTATGAATATTAGAAGGGCATTGTCGTCTCTAATGAACACATTTTACTACCGTTTTATTCCTCTTCCACTGCATTAGGAAAAGATGCGACGACTTGAGAAATCATCTAAACTTATGTTGGGATCAGTAAGAAAATCTCATTCATATCTTTTGGGATAGGATCCATATTACGATAACACAGATTTTTGTATTTCTTTAGTATAATATATATTCCTATCATAATCTTATTTGTCATACCTGTATTCATTAATATTATCTTAGGATGTATACTGCAGTATTCCTCCTTATCTGTATCCTACACACTGATTTCATAAATGAGGCTGTTTACTAATACGCCTCTAGAGAAAAGAACAGTCATGTATGTAAAACAAGCCTTAAAGTTATTTAGTCATCCCCCTCACTACACTCACTCAGACACACGCTCCGGTTTCCTCCCCCCGCCTCCGCGCACTCGCCCGCGCGCGCGTTACGCACGAGAGATTCCGCCGCGCCGCGTCCGTGGGCAGCCGGTGCTGGGCTATAAACGCCGCGGGAGAGCGTCGCTCCTCAGTCGCAGTCGACTCGAGCACCAGAGCTGACCGTCAGAGCAGATAGCAGCCCGCGCACAGGCTAACTCGCTCTCGGTTTGGATTTTGGGATGGAAACTCGTGCGGCTAAGCGAAGCGCTCGCGCCTCCAACACTCTCACCTTCAAGAGTAAGTACCAACTTTGTATTGTAATTGTGATTAGGGGTGAATGCAGTGTGACTGGGACACTCTTTGCCATTGAGATGACTTGGAAAAAGTTTCCCAATCAACCTGAATTCAACCCTATGCTTAATTATATTTGGCATTTATTGTGTACACACGTTGCATTTTTTGTTGCATTGTGACACGTATTATTATATGTGTTTATGTTTGATAGATGCACATTTAAAGACATTCAATTGCATATCCAACTTTATAGACTATTGTGAATTTTACATGTTTAGTATGTTTTATATATATATATATATATACATTGTAGTGTAAAAAACATTTGGTAACACTTTAGTATGGGGAACACATTTACTATTAACTACGACTTTTGCCTCAATAAACTCCCAATTTACTGCTTATTAATAGTTCGTAAGGTAGTTGTTAAGTTTAGGTATTGTAGAATATGGACATGCAGAATAAGGCATTAATATGTGCTTTATAAGTAATAATAAACAGCCTATTTTCTAGTAATATGCATGCTAATAAGCATCTAGTTAGTAGCGTGAATTAAACCATAAAATATAGTGTTACCAAATATTTTTATGAACACTTTTAGGACACATTTCGATTAATCAACCATTTGTTTACAATGGGAAAATGATAAAGCAACTGTTAAAACGCAGGCACGCAATTACGCACAAAGGGTACACGGTTACATTTTCCACATTAGCACGCCTTGTTCTAGAAGGGACGTGGAGTGACTAGGTCATAGGTCAAGTAATAGGAAAATCTTGTGCTGTCACATGAATGCACGCGGCATGATTAATTCACGCCATGCGTGTCTTTAAGCACCATGTTATTGTGTAGAGTCACCGGACACCGTGTGCTCCCCTCTTGAATATTCATGAGCTGCGGTAATTGAATCAGGTTCGGTTTCACAAACCTGAAGTGAATCCAAGCTTTTTATTTTATGCACACTGTCCTGTCCTGGATGGACTCTGACTGGACAGAACTGCTTTCGTCAAGCAGGACATATCTGGATATCACATTTTGGTTACTTAACCGAGCAATGATACCTCAAACAGCATCTGTTAATCCAGCATGACATGTGTTTCTTCTTCTCACCACCGCACATGAACATCAGGTTAAGTCCAGCCTTTGCTCTCTCCACAGGTGGCTTGTCTCTTTGGCTGGTGGTATGGCTGTTGGCATGTCGCTGCGCACCGGGTCAGGCTTGTCCCAGGCTGTGTGTGTGCTACCATACGCCCATGACGGTGAGCTGTCAGTCTCAGAACTACACTGCCGTTCCTGCCGGCGTGCCCTACGACTCCCAGCGCGTCTTCCTGCAGAACAACCGCATCACCGAGCTCAGAGCCGACTCCTTTGGCTTCGAAACACAGGTCAGGGCGTATTCATGAGTAAACTATGGCAAGCCGTTCTCACTTTTAGTCCTTCACAGGTTATGAATTTGTGATATCAGGAATTAAATTTTCACTAGTTAAATGTCTCCATAGGCTGCCATTCAAATTCAATCGTTGATATCAATAATTGATTGCTTACTAGTTGAAATTCCAGTTTCACACCAGAAATACAATTCTTACTAGTAAAAATTTTCATTTTTGATCAATAATTCGACACTGGTGACAATGTTAATTTCTGATATCATGAATGTGATTGTTACTAGTAAGAAAGACATTTTAGAAATCTGAAATTATACTGATATCAGGAATAACAACATGTTGAAATACATTTATAAATATCAAGAATTAACATTTCAACTAGTGCAAATTATATCAGGAATTTATATTCTTACTAGTAACAAAGTAATTATTGATATCAACATTTTTTATTTTTACTAGTAAGAATTGTATTTCTTACTAAAGTGTGAAATTGTAATTTCAACTAATAATATAATTTCAGATATCTAAAATGACTTTCTTACTAGTAACAATCACATTCATGATATCAGAAATGTTTTACTAGTAACCACATAATTCTTGATATCAACAATTGAATTTGAATGGGAGCCTATGGTGACGTTTAAGTGAAAATTGAATTCTTGATATCACAAATTCATATTCTGTGAATGAATAAAAGTAAAAACAGCTTGCCATCGTAAACATCATTGCGTTTTTGTGTGAAGATATGCAGGAAGCCGAGATTTACCTCCGTCTTTACCTCCTGAATCCGCAGGTCCTGTGGCTGTACTCCAACAACATCACATGGATTGAAGCAGGGGCGTTCAGCAATCTGCGTGTGCTGGAGGAACTGGATCTGAGCGACAACCCATCGCTGCGCCGGCTGGACGGGGGCGCGTTCCGGGGGCTGGAGCGCCTGCAGAGCCTTCACATGCACCGCTGCCACCTGACCGAGCTGCCCGCCGACCTCTTCCACAAACTCTACAGCCTGCAGTTCCTCTACCTGCAGGAGAACCAGCTGAGCCACCTTCCCGACGGCCTCTTCTCCGACCTGGTCAACCTCACACACCTGTTCCTGCACGGCAATCGCATCCGCGTCCTGTCCGAGAATGCCTTCCGCGGCCTGGTGAACCTCGACCGGCTGCTGCTGCACGACAACCGCATACGGCAAGTCCATCGGCGGGCCTTCCGTGACCTGGGCAGGCTGACCATCCTCTATCTCTTCAACAATACTCTGCAGGAGCTTCCAGGTCAGGTGCTGAAGGATACGTCCTCGGTGCAGTTCCTCAGGCTCAACGCCAACCCCTGGACCTGTGGCTGTGAAGCCAGGTCGCTCTGGGAGTGGTTCCGCAAAGCTCGGATCTCCAGCTCAGACCTGACCTGCTCTTCGCCAGCCCCTCGCAAAGGCCAGGACCTGAGATTCCTGCGGGAGATGGACTTCGCCCTCTGCCCGTTGCCCGACCCGGGATCCATGGCTGGCACTACAACCACCACCTTCAGCACCAAGACACGCTGGTGGTTCTCAAAGAACAAACCGGCCTCGTCATCCAAGAGCCACTTTCACAAGAGCAGCGAGACCCTGAAGGCCTTTCCCTTCTCCTCCGTCAAGCATCCCTCATCTTCATCATCCAAGTATGATCTCACGGCGGAGGAGGCTGCGTTACCCAAGCTCGAGCCCGAAGAGTACTGGGCGAACTACGGCAATGAGGACGCAGCCGTCCGCTGCTTCGAGCTCGAATGCCCCCCGGGTTACGACTCTCCCGTTCTCCCGTCGTCCTCTTCGGCTTCACTTCTGTCCTTCCTCTCGCTCACAGCCCTGACTCTCTCCATCCATCTGCTCTTCGGCTGAGTTTTCCGTCTCCTCCTCTTCTTCTTTTGTTATGCTCCACTACCTTTCTCCTGCGATCGGCGTATGCTAATAGAAGCAGCCATGCAGAAAAAGGTGACAAGACTGACACACAACAACACATTACACACCAGAGAGCGGGCGACTGCATCCCTGCAGCAAACCTCAGGTCTAAAACAAGAGGACACAGGGCGAGTCGAGGGAGAAATATAGGGAGTGATGTGGAAAAGGAAACCAGAGGTAAAGGTCGGTCTCAACACGGAGAGGAAAGCTCTCATACCAGCAAATGAGACGATGTAAATCATCAATAAGCATCATATCATTGTGTAAATATGAACATACAGATCTCGACTTTCCAACAGGATCCCCAAGATCTCTTAGTCTTTTTGGTGATTCTCGGGTATACATCATCACATTCAGTGGCTCCGAAAACTATTTCAACTACTTAAGCTACACTTAAAACTTCAAGAAAACATTTCACAATTATAAAATCATAAAACAATAGAGCTGTTCTATTTGGAAACATTCTGGTTGTCATAGTGGGATGTGCATATATAGTTAATATAACGAACTAAAGGCAGATGCTACTTTATATATTTTATTATATAATGCACTGACATTAGGAGTGGTTTAAGTGTTTTGGGGCCACTGTAAATGAACTGATGAACAAATGAGCTAATGGAAGAATGGACTGACAGAGATCATCCCTAATGTTTTTCATTCGTTAAAACTGTGTCAAGTACTTTGGGTTGTGTTAGTTAATCTGAGTTGTGCCAGGTTCTTTGGATATCAGGTGAAGTTAGGGCAGGAAGTCAATGTTTAATTCAACCTGAGGAACCACTTGAGGTGAGAGATCTGTGTAAGATCTGTGTCTCTGAGTTTACAGAACAACACAATCATGCTTTCTGTCTAAACAAACTTGTAAATAAAAATCACCATGAATAAATATTCATTATCTTTGCATTATTATTAAGTGATCTCTTGGTGCAGTGTGTGTGTGTGTGTGTGTGTGTTAACGTAAGATGGTGATGAGAAGAGATAAATCAGATTTTTAAATCTGACCCCAGTATTAAATTAAATCCCTAATAGAGTATTCAGTCAGTGTGCATGTACACTTTATTTATTTGTTACACTGTAATTACACATTTAAGTACTGAGTAATATTAAGTATGTACTTACTATAGGGTTAGGGTTAGGTTTAGGGTTAGTTGCATGTAATTATGCATAATTTACTGATATTACTATGGTAAGTACATGTAACGTATGTAACATTGACACTGTAAAATAAAGTGTTGCCAAAACATTTTAGTTAAAATAATAAACACAAGCTAACATTAATACATCATTTTTTTTCTATTATCTAGAATTTTTCACTTGAAATGTCATAGGACGCCCCCCTCACCACTGAAACCCCTGGAGGAAACGCTGGTTACACTTTATTTTACAGTGTCATTGTTACGTATGTACTTACAATGACACCGTCAAATGAAGTGTAACCGAAACGTTTGCTCTTTCACAGTTCATTTAATGTCAAGGACTTAATGTTTAATTTAGGTAACGGCTTTGTCTCCAAAAAATCCTTAGAAGTAAACAACTGAGAAAGGACTGAAATAACAATTGTACAATAATGTAGATAGCAGATTATATATTATACTGAAATGTCTGACCATCACAAGGAGATACAGGAGAATTCTCCATGTATTCTCATCTCATTGCTGTCTAGGAGTAACAGTGGAGGATGTAAAGAGATATTTCCTATGGCCATATGTGTGTGTATACAAATTTTCAAAACAAACCAACCGGAAGCTACTGCCCCAAAGACGCACTTGCTCCATTCTCCCACAGTGTGCCGTTTGTTCTAGGCTTTCTGTTCGACATTGTTCTGCTGTCGTGTGTCAATCACTAGAGCATTCAGGCATTCATGAGCCGGCCATTCATTCATCTCTCGTTTCCTAAACCTCATCATCTCCTCATACGCTCGCTCCAGATGGTTCTGTTTGCATGGACGTGTGTTGGCGTAGCTGTGACGTGCATCATCGTCCGTGTGTCATGCCTGAGAGAGTACAAGTGTGTGTGTCTTAGACAGCATGAGTGTAAACAGTCCATCTGCAATATCATTAGCACTATTAATTTAGGGAGCGAACAGAATGTGGGGAGAGGCTAAAAAAAGATCAAGTTTGAACCACAAATAACAATGTTGCCAGGGACAAATAAGGCCATATTGAACAAACTCCACTGCCATGCTAGTGAATGCATCAGACACAGTGTACACTAGTGAGTATGTTTCACATTAAGTGTGTGTACAGTGCATCCGGAAAGTATTCACAGCGCTTCACTTTTTCCACTTTTATTTTGTTATGTAACAGCCTTATTCCAAAATGGATTCAATTATTCTTTTCCTCAATTCTACAAACAACACCCCATAATGACAACATAAAAGAAGTTTGTTTGAAATCTTTGCACATTTATTAAAAATTTAAAAAATCACATGTTGGGGACACTACATTTTCAAATAAATATCCAAATAAATTGAATTACTAAACTAAATTATATCAACTACATTACTTGAATATATATGATAACTGAAATGAGCTGATGACATCACTGTTTTCTCCAGAGCGGCTGTACAGCCCAATCAAATTCTGTTAATTATTTTCCTGTTTAACACTGTGAAGCTGCTTTGAAACAATCTGCATTGTAAAAAGCGCTATATAAATAAAGTTGACTTGACTTGACTTGACATGTCCATAAGTATTCCCAGCCTTTGCTCAATGCTTTGTTGAAGCTCCTTTGGCTCCAATCACAGCCTCAGGTCTCTTTGAGTTTGATGCTAAAGCTCGGCACACCTATTTTTGGGCAGTTTCTCCCATTCTTCTTTGCAGGACCGCTCAAGCTCCATCAGGTTGGATGGGGAGCGTCGGTGCACAGCCA
This sequence comes from Rhinogobio ventralis, assembly GCA_039654625.1. Lineage (NCBI taxonomy): Eukaryota > Metazoa > Chordata > Actinopteri > Cypriniformes > Gobionidae > Rhinogobio > Rhinogobio ventralis. The sequence goes on from CM077198.1 coordinate 39,510,594, forward strand.
TTTTCAGATCTCTCCAGAGATGTTCAATCGGGATCAAGTCTGGGCTCTGGCTGGGCCACTCAAGGACATTCACAGAGTTGTCCCGTAGCCACTCCTCTGTTATCTTGGCTGTGTGCTTAGGGTCGTTGTCCTGTTGGAAGATGAACCTTCACCTCAGTCTGAGGTCCAGAGCGCTCTGGAGCAGGTTTTCATCAAGGATGGCTCTGTACATCACTGCATTCATCTTTCCCTCGATCCTGACTAGTCTCCCAGTTCCTGCCGCTGAAAAACACCCCCACAGCATGATGCTGCCACCACCATGCTTCACTGTAGGGATGGTATTGGCCAGGTGATGAGCGGTGCCTGGTTTCCTCCATTCAGGCCAAAGAGTTCAATCTTTGTTTCATCAGACCAGAGAATTTTGTTTCTCATGGTCTGAGAATCCCTCAGGTGCCTTTTGGCAAACTCCAGGTGGCTGTCATGTGCTTTTCCTGAGGAGTAGCTTCCGTCTGGCCACTCCCACACAGGTCTGATTGGTGGAGAGCTGCAGAGATGGCTGTTCTTTTGGAACGTTCTCCTCACAGAGAAACGCTGGAGCACTGTCAGAGTCACCATCGGGTTCTTCCTCCCTGACTAAGGCCCTTCTCCCCGATCGCTCCGTTTGGCTGGGCGGCAGCTCTAGGAAGAGTCCTGGTGGTTCTAAACTTCTTCCATTTACGGATGATGGAGGCCACTGTGCTCATTGGGACCTTCAATGCTGCAGAAATGTTTCTGTAACCTTCCCCAGATCTGTGCCTCCATACAATCCTGTCTCTGAGGTCTACAGACAATCCCTTGGACTTCATGGCTTGGTTTGTGCTCGGACATGCACTGTTAACTGTGGGACCTTATATAGACAGGTGTGTGCCTTTCCCAATCATTTCCAATCAGCTGAATTTACCACAGGTGGACTCCAGTCAAGCTGTAGAAACATCTTAAGGAGGATCAGTGGAAACAGGAGCACCTGAGCTCAATTTTGAGTGTCATGGCAAAGGCTGTGAATACTTATGGACATGAGATTTTTTTTTTGTCGTTTTTTTATTTTTAAGATTTCAACGATTTCGAAAGATTTCAAACAAACTTCCTTCACATTGTCATTATGGGGTATTGTTTGTAGAAATTTGAGGAAAATAATGAATTGAATCCATTTTGGAATAAGGCTGTTACATAACAAAATGTGGAAAAAGTGAATGTATCAGATGCAGTGTACACTAGTGGATATGTATTACATTAAGTGTACATAAGTGAGTACTTCAGACAGAGTGTACATAAGTATGCATCAGACAGAGTGTACACCAGTGAGTATGCATCAGACGGAGTGTACACCAGTGAGTATGCATCAGAGGCAGTGTACACCAGTGAGTATGCATCAGACTGAGTGTACACCAGTGAGTATGCATCAGACGGAGTGTACACCAGTGAGTATGCATCAGATGGAGTGTACACCAGTGAGTATGCATCAGACGGAGTGTACACCAGTGAGTATGCATCAGACGGAGTGTACACCAGTGAGTATGCATCAGACGGAGTGTACACCAGTGAGTATGCATCAGATGGAGTGTACACCAGTGAGTATGCATCAGACGGAGTGTACACCAGTGAGTATGCATCAGACGGAGTGTACACCAGTGAGTATGCATCAGACGGAGTGTGCATCAGACAGAGTGTACACCAGTGAGTATGCATCAGACGGAGTGTGCATCTGACAGAGTGTACACCAGTGAGTAGGCATCAGACGGAGTGTACACCAGTGAGTATGCATCAGACGGAGTGTACACCAGTGAGTAGGCATCAGACGGAGTGTACACCAGTGAGTATGCATCAGACGGAGTGTAC
>CM077198.1:39517447-39522447 GCA_039654625.1 Rhinogobio ventralis
AAACGCCACAAACCATCATGAGTTTGGACAGAATTCATTTTTCAAATGTTTTACATCTTACACACTCTGTTGAGCAAACTGAGCAAACTGACGCTTTGCTGAGAAAAATTGCTACACAATATCTCATGGTCCTACCAGCTGTGCGTGATCAAGCGCTTGCTTCCTGTAGTCTAGTTCCTCTTCCAGGAAACCTTTCTGTTTACTGAACAGCTCCTGTTGATCACATCAGCACACACACACACACACGACACATGTAATCGACTGTCATCATGCCTCATCTATCACTCGACCGGCTGTGAGAGCAAACAGCACATTCATCTCCGACCTTCTCATTCTCCAGGTCAATCATTTTCTGCGTCAGCGCAGCTTCGGTGCTGTCGATCTGCTTCAGCCACTGGTCACAAAGACAAAACAATACAATAGAACCCATATAGAAGCCATATCATCTGTAAAGGATTTAAAGAATGAAGGACATGATACCTTTTCACATAACGACAGCACAGTGCCTGCTTGAATTACTGTCACCTGCTCCTCGTTTCGCAAGTTCTGCCAGCGAGAAAAGAGAAGTTAATTTCAGCTCTCTATCGTGAGAAACCGGAGTAACGCGTGCACATACAACAGTGACTCTTACCCCATTATCGCCAAGAATGTCAAGCTTTTTCATGAGGTCAGGAATGATGACGTCCTAAACCAAACACATGTGAAGATGAGGCCGCCATACAGTATGCTATCATACAGTACATGTATGCAACTGTGTGAAGTGTATATTGTATTTGAATAATTATATTGTATAAAGGATGGAACTGTGACATCCTATTGATTATGGAGTATCAATGGAGCTAAACTTGTTTTGAACCGACACATTCCTTCATCCGCACAATGGCCCTCATTTACAAAACGAACGTTCGTCAGAAAACTGGGTATAGGTTGTTTCCACGCAAATTATCAATATGGATGTGAGCGGCTCACGTCAGGTTTAGTCTTTGAGTTATCGTGAACTTACGTGCAGCAATTATTATGAGAGCATTTTGACTAGAATTAAATCATCTGAGGCCATATTCATAATTTAAAAATGTGTTGCCAATGGTAAAATGTTCTATTGACAGTGTGTCATATAGCCTATCCATAACATAAATTGATTTATTAGATTACTTCCTCTTCTTTGGCCAGGTTACGTTTCTCCATGTCGCAAACGTTTCGTGCAAACGAGCATTGGTACAGTAGCACGGCCAGCATACGCAATGCTTGTTCCCGTTATCTCAGGGAACCAAGGATACGGTTTTAACCAAAACATTCCCTTTCAAAACAGATCAATCGCATTGCCTCAGTTGCTGTTCAATCAACGTGCAGAACGGAAGAGCCCTCCTGCGAGCCTAGCGAGGGGCACTCAAGGTCAGGGCCCTTGACAGGCTAGCCATCAATCCACATTAGCAAGAGGCGAAACAACAATTCATACCTCGGCTCAGGCCTTCGAGGCCGAAGCCTTTGGTGCATGGGAGCCATAGACTGGTTCAGGCAGACAGGATCTGTGCATGAAGGGCTAAGTTATAGAACCTAGCAAAGGTAGATGGCAAGGACCACTGTGTAGATGTCACCAATGGACCCTCCGCTTGACCAGGCACAGGAGGAGGCCATTCCCCTAGTGGAGTGGGCCCTTACACCAATAAGGCATTGTAAGCCCAAGGAAGCATAGGTCAGCACTATTGCATCTACTATCCATACCCTCTGATTCTGAGGCTATCCCGTTGGACTGCGTACCAGTCGGAAAAGCCAGACCACTTGAGAGCATAAAAACGCTTAGTAGAAGGCACTCTCGCCTCTGAAATAGTGTTCATGACACTCTGAGAGAGGCGCGAAGGGGTTGTAGGGGTCAAGGGCTCGTAGATGGAGGCTCGACAACTCAGGTTGTGGGTGCCCGATTGTCCCCTTCGCTTGGGAAAGGAGGTCCCTTCTCAGCATCCCTGGGAGCCATGACTGGTTCTGCCAGAGTGGGGCCACCAGAAGGACCGAGCATCTGTCCTCCCTGATTTGGCTGATGACCTGAGGGAGCAGAACTACCGGGGGAAAGCATACAGGCACAGATTGGGCCACTCATGGGCTACCATGTCCTGCTCTTTTGAAAAGAATATTGGGCAGTGGAGGTTCGCCTCTGAGGCAAAGATGTCCACTGAACCGTCCTGGAGTGGAGTCTTCATTCCCTTGGAGATACCCTGCTCCGGGACAGCATGTCTACCCGCTGGTTCAGCCTGACTGGCACATGCATTGCCCTCGCTGAACGGAGGTTGTGCTATGCCCACAGTAGGAGAGGTCTTGTCAGTCTGTTCAGAGGGCACAACCTGAGCCCCCCCTGGTGGTTTATGTAGGCTACCACCGTCATGCTGTCCAGGACATGGTGCCCCTTCAGGTTCGGCAGAAAGCCCTTAGGTGCCAGAAGAACCACCATCATTTCCAGGCAGTTGATGTACCAGCGTAGCACCGGGCCTGACCAGGAGCCAAACGCCGGCCTGCTGTCACACAGGGCACCCCAACCCGAGTTGAAGGCATCCGTTCTGACTACCCTCCTTCTGGAGACTAGCCCCAGATCCAATCACGACCAGGGCCAGGGCTTTGACAGCCATGGGTTACCCTGAGATTGAAGCATCCCAGCTGCCATGCACAGGGTGGGTGGGACACAGGCTTTCAGCCAGTACTGTAGTGGTCGCATATGTAGCAGGCCCAGAGGTACTACTGAAGAGTCTGTTGCCATAAGGCCCAGCAGTTTCTGAACGCGAATCTCAAGAACATGAGAGTGTCTGTGACGAGGGGCTAAGGACATGAGCCTCGCTGCCCAAGACCAAAGTTTTGGGGTCTGCAAGCAAACTGGAGTGAGTAACCTTGTTTGATTGTTTCCAAGACCCAACCTGACACACCCGGGATGGCTTCTGGTCGGGCAAACCCAGCATTGGCAACAAACACAACGCCTCCATGATCCACCCGCGGTGGGACTTTGTTGAACACACTTCAAAATGGCAGCTGGGATTCCCCAGAGGGGAAGTGCTTAGGGAAGTTCACAAGTGTATGTCTAAAAATAGAGTTAAACGCAGCCTTTTTCTGAATTGAATACTATGGCCAGCTTCAGCTCCACACCGGCGTGATGAATCCATCTTCTAGCAAAAGGAACTGGAGGAATATTTGAATGCTCTGACGCGATGTGGCCTGAATCGTAACAATACCGCTTTGGTTCGTTGGCCAGAGGAGAACTGAGCGACTGAGCCTGGTTTCTCCATTCTGTCTCCTGATGGAGTTTGGGTTCTTGCCACTGTCACCTCTGGCTGCTGAACAACAGCCGAAATGCATTATTTTCCTGTTATCACTGTTGAGCTGCTTTGAAACAATCTGCATTGTATAAAGCACTATATAAATAGAGGTGACTTGACTTGACGTCCGAATTGTGAAGCAAATTGAAATATAGTACCTATTTAGATAGTATGTGATTTCGGATGCAACGCATGAATTTACGAGCGTGATATTTAACTGACGATTGTTTTCAGCCACTACATTCATCAACATCCGGTCATTCGTACGAGGGGATTGGCAGCATACGAATGTTTGACGAATCACACGTGAACCCCGTCGTAAGATGAAGTACCTTGACATTAGTCATTTTGGCATTAGATGGTTATATGCCAGTGTGTGTGTGAGCAGGTTTTTACCTTGACACCCTCTTGTTGGCAGTGTAGTTGTAGGCTACTGTTGTTTTCAGAGGCAGAGATTTGCAGGTTAAAGGCAGGAGAACGCCGTTCCCTCTCCTATTGGTTGAAAAAACAACTGGTGGTGAAATATACAGAGAAATCCTCTTTCGGGATGTAATAGTATCTGTAGAGAAACTGTTGTTTTAAAGGGATAGTTCACATTCTGGAATTGTTCAACCAAAAATATAACTTTCTTTCTTTAGCTGAACAAAAAATGTTTAAGTTTTAAAGATAATCCTGACAGCTCAACATACAAAAATATAATTCAAAAATTACAAAAAGCACATATATTCAATATATTCCATGTTATTATGGCCTACTTTTAATGGTGTATCTTTCGTAATGTTTTTAGCATTATCCCTCGTGGAAAAAAGCACTTGTAGTGTACTTCAAATAATAAAAGTATATTTTTAAAAACATAATATAGTATCATTACAGTATAAAATGCCACTCAAGTGCACTTTGTAATGATGTCAAATTTAAAGTTTTAAATCATGTTTTAATAAACCATTGTCTTGTTTTAAAGAAGTACTTACTCTAATGTGTTGACTAAAGACATACATTATTATAATTAGTATCTAAATATACAAAAATACAAATGGCATTCAATTATATTTTAGTCAACCATAAATGCTCGTCAGTACAGTAACTTTAACCATATTTCAAAGACGATATAAGGAAATGCATATGAAGATGTACTTATTAAAAAAGCACTAAAACTAACTGCACTTAATATAAACTATTACACGTTTTCATGTAATTGTGAATAGCATGCAATAAAGTGTTGGAAATCATTACATTGAGTTCGCACTTTTATAATTAAACGTATATATATTAATACTTCTTTTTCACAAGGGCAGCTTTCACTTGCATGTAAAAAGCGGCCAGGATATTCTTCAGACATTCACTATCTGCGTTTACCAGAATAAAGAGAGGAACACGGGTTTGAGGGATCCGGACAGGTTATTATATCACATAACGCAATCAGACAACATTATGGGACAGAATGTGTGCAGATCCTTTGAGCATCCTATGATATATATATCCATATAATAAATGCAACTGCTGATCCATTATCACGACGTCACGTGACCTAATCAGAATGTTTTAAAACGTGATTCTGAAAGTCAAATGCAGGTTTGAGGGCATGACGGGAGAATGCTCGTCTTTGGGTGAACTACCCCTTTAAGCACACTTATATAATCATATGTTTGAGCTGAAGAAAGACCTGTCATGTGTGCAGTGTATGTTGTCATCTGAAAGTTTCTA
>CM077198.1:39527447-39537447 GCA_039654625.1 Rhinogobio ventralis
TCTCACACACCTGTAGAACATGACTCATGATTATTCATGAGACTGTGTCCTTATCCAATGAGAAGACGCTTCTCTTGATTATTCACGGCATCACGTGATGCATGTTACAGAGTGTGACGAGCGTTTGTGTTCACTCTGTAAGAGTTTCTGAGTGGCATAAATGCTCTTCCATAGACCCGGAGTCTCCGGCACACGTGTGAGTGTCATTCATTCTCTCTATAGGGAATTAGATGTTTAACGATAACTCATAAACCTTCAAATGCAGACCTACGAGGTTGGTAATCGATGCTATATGCTTTTGTACATATCATTTCAATTATTTGTAAAATAATTACAAACTACATTACTCATGATGCTGTGAAAAATTCCACCAATCAGATTGTAGCGGAGAGAAAACACATGAAGCGCTGCGAATGACATAATAAAGCTCTCAAAATATGTAAATAGATTTATATATACTGTATATGTTTCTGTTCCTGTTCATGACCCTTTAAAAACAGCAGGCTAGTGTTCCATTATATTTGTGCCCTCGTTCGCCCTCAGCTTTGGGTCAAAGGTCAGGATGTAGTGTTACGGCCAAGCGGCTCCTCCCGCGGTCTCTCTTGAACACAGAAGTGACTTAAACTGCACTTCATCGACTGGCCACTAGAGACCGGCTCCAGAAGGGAGTCAAATCTGTATCTCCCTCATGTTAAAATGCCCAACTTTACAGCAGAAACACACGTTTACAGCCTGGTACAAACAGTAGTTTTGGTCTATACTGCTAATTTTGCCCTTCATGACAACTGTGAGGGGGTGAATTACTTTATAACTCATCTGTTTAAATTATATTAAGCCTTAAAGTTCTGCATAATTAAGGGCGTGGCCACTTGAGTGACAGGTGGAGCAACCAGTCACCTCAGCTCCACCCACATCCTGCCTCTTTGCCCATATTTTCAGTTATCCGGGAGTGACGTCCATATTCTTTTCCAGTCTACGGTTACGGCAGGCTGTGGAAACAAGCTTACGCTATAAAGGACACAAATAGTGGAATCTTTACACAAACTGTGCCGAGTGATCTGATTAAAATATACAGCATAAAGCCTGCATAATTGTTATTAACACATAAGAGTCTTGCATTGGTCAAGCGAAGTAAATGTAAATAAATGTGACTGCGCTGGTCCTGTGGGTGAAGTCACATGATTTGGCGCCATATCCTCTCTGTGCAGCGCCAGCACACAAGCATGGCTGTCAGAAAGACAAGCAGCGAGGCCAATGTGACCGGAGTCAGGGGTGTCTCTCTCTCATTTACCTGCCCCTTCTCTGCCAGGCTCCGCTCCAGGTCGGCAATCCGTGCCTGACAGCCAATCAGCTCCGTCTGCAGCTGCTCCCGCGTCTGACGGACAGAGCACAGAGCCAATCAAAGAGCCAGCCTAGGGCATGCGTATGCATAGACAGTCTATATGGCTTCATTTGAATTTCAAATCAATTACAAATTTCGGTAAGGAATTTTCGGAGGCAGGAATTGTCGGCCATGCTTGCTACAATGCTGGCGTATCAATGGGGGGGATTCGGGACAGGTCTTGAAGTTCAGTCTAAACATTGGGGTGATTTGATGGAGGTTTGAAATAAAGGATCCTTCAGGATGTCTGGAGTGGGCGGGGTTAGGCATGCGTCTGTGGCGCCGGGGTCGCGACCTCACCCTGAAGTGCCTCTCGGGGTCCAGCGGGCCGGCGGTCTCCTGCAGAAGGGCGTACGCTCGCTGCAGAGCCTGGTACTCGCGCGTCAGCTGACGAAACCGCAGCTCCGCCTCCTCCCGGGAGAAGCCCTGCCCAATCACACAATCTGTCATTCACAGCGATTAACATATGCACTCGTTTACAGAGCCACTGTTATAAATCAGGATAAAACTAGTTTAGTAGTTCCTAAACATCAGAAAACACTACTGACACATACATTGACTGTTATTATTATTGGCATATAAAAGGCGAGTAATAAGCCGTGTTTCCATCCACCTATTTTTATGCGTATTTTGGGATATCGCATAAAAAAACGCTGAATGGAAATGGGAAGATGTATATTGAGTACTCAAATGAGGCAGATTTATTTTTATCCGATAAGAAGACATTAGGACTGCCCCCTAATAGTCGACTAACCGTTAGTCCACTAGAAGAGGCTTGGTCAGTTAAAAAACTCCACAGGAAGTGATGAAATCACGCAGCCTGTGACGGACAGATCGCTAACGGCAGGAAATCCAAGCGTTCGCCTATCAATAATCAACCTCAAATATGGCTTATCACTTGAAACATGCAAGTATAGCAACTTTACAAGTCTGCTCGCTGTAATGTTAACCTAGATAAATGTGTGCTATTATTAGCCGCGTATCCGTGTTTGTGTGGAGAGCCCACCTACTGTCAATCAGGCGCCGGCGCGATCACTCGCATTTACTTTACTCCGCCATTTTGATAAGAGTAATGCACACTGTAAAGGGTCTACTTTCATTTGTGTGCACTCACAATAACAACTAAAGTTGTGCTTTTGTTCTGCCATCTCGGTCTCTGTGAACTGGACAAAACTGAACCGAAACTCAGCGAATCACAGACATGACAAATATATCTATCGAAAGCTTGAAATGTCTACTTTTAAATGAACAAATTCAAGTGAAAAGACGAATATTCTCAGATTATTACACTGCGGAGATGAGAGTCAGCATCGTCGACATAAACTCCGCAGACGAGAACACAGAAAACATCAATAAATGATTCAAATGTTCCTTCTGTTTTTTCGCGACACACTCATGATCATCACGTCTGCCGGTGCGCAGTAGCGAGCTTTATGTGTGTGTGTTTGAGCGCTGATTAGACTGTGTGTTATATATAGACAATTAAAGGCTGATTATTATGATTTATGGCTTATTAATATAAATGCGCGATTAGTCGACGAATCGCTCTGAAACGCCAGAGTCAAAGTCTGTTATCAGAATGATTTGGTTCAATTCCTCCAGAAGCGTGTGTGTGTGTGAGTGTGCGAGCGTGTGTGTGCGCGTGTTTTTGTGACATATCAGGTCACAAATGTGTATAATGACATGGGTATGACACAGGTATTACAAGGAGAGGGTGACTTATGAGGACATTACCCATGTCCCCATTTTTCAAAAGGCTTATAAATCATGTGTGTGTGTGTGATGGGTTGGTTTAGGGGTAGGGGTAGTGTGTGTGTGTGTGTGTGTGTGTGTGATGGGTAGGTTTAGGGGTAGGGGTAGTGTGTGTGTGTGTGTGTGTGTGTGTGTGTGTGTGATGGGTAGGTTTAGGGGTAGGGGTAGTGTAGGGGGACAGAAATAAAACCATTACGCCTACGGAATGTCCCCACAATTCACAAAAACAAACATGAGTGTGTGTGTGTGAGCGTGTGAGTGTGTGTGTATGTGTGTGTGAGCGTGTGAGTGTGTGTCAAGCGTGTGAGTGTGTGTGTGAGTGTGTGTGTGTGTGTGAGCGTGTGAGTGTGTGTGTGTGAGCGTGTGAGTGTCAAGCGTGTGAGTGTGTGTGTGTGTGTGTGAGCGTATGAGAGCGTGTGAGTGTGAGTGTGAGTGTGAGCGTATGAGAGCGTGTGAGTGTGTGTGACCGTGTGAGTGTGTGTGTGAGCGTATGAGAGCGCGTGAGTGTGTGTGTGTGAGCGTGTGTGTGTGAGCGTATGAGAGCGTGTGAGTGTGTGTGTGAGCGTATGAGAGCGCGTGAGTGTGTGTGTGTGAGCGTGAGTGTGTGTGAGCGTATGAGAGCGTGTGAGTGTGTGTGTTTTGCCTGATGCTCTGAGACGACACTCATTTATGATGGAGGGAAAAACAGCAACTTACAGTTTATTACTGATATTTTGAGCCAGGAAGTGATGATTTTGTTCTCTTGAAACGTTGCTTTATTCACAAATTACTTGGGCAATATTCCAATTTTGCACGTAAAATTTACTTTAAATACAGAATGTTATTTTTATTCAAGTCAAACTGATTTGTACAGCACACCATTTCAAAGCAGCTTTACAGAAAATCATGTTTATAACTTATCTATAAAATAATGCCAGATATGGACGGTAATATAGTTTACATTCTGTGACGATACAAACAATCAAGCCGTTGAGATTTGGTATATATCGCTTTACTGTATGTTTGCAAGTAGAGTTGGATATAATATACATGACGACTTTATACAGAGCTGTCTGATAATACAGGTTACACTTTACAGGTTCAGTCAGTAACTCTTTAAAGTAAAGCTTTTGATTTTTAAGATATTTAGTGAGTGCAATCTTGTGAGATGAAGAGCGTACACTAGAGGAACACACTGTTAAGGGACGGATACTGACCCGGCGCTCATTAACCAGCTCTACAGGAACTAATGAACTCATCAACAGCACATCTGACCTAACAACACGCCTGATACACATCAACACACACGTCTGATGCCACGCAACACTCTCCTGGGCTGACTCGCCGTCTCATGCTTTCAGAAGAACATCTCATTATTCAGGCGCTGCTGAAAAACTTGTTTAGGCGTCTTGTTATGTTTATAGCGTGTTCTGGGTTACTGCAAGATTATTTCTTACATATGGTCAAAATAATCTCACGTTTCTCCTCAATAAGCCACACTATTTGAGTCTGTCCAACAAAAGTGCAGGGCTTACAAACAGTAGTAATAGTGATGACTGCCTTTAAAAGTAAGACCAAAAAATCTTCTCAGGAACATTGATCGATAGTCCACCATGGGTTCAGAAGTTTGGGGTCAAGAGAAGAAAGAAATGAATACTTTTATTCAGTGAGGATGCATTAAATTCATCAAAAGTGACATTGATAATGTTGCAAATGCGGTTCTTTTGAACTTTCCGTTCATCAAAGAATCCTGAGAAATAAAATGTATCAGTTTCCACAGAAGTATGATATGAGAATGATTTCTGAAGGATCACTGAACTCTGGAGTAATGATGATAAATTCAGGAATAAATGACACTTTACTATATATTCACACAGAGAACAGCTGCTTTACACTGGAGTCATATCTCACTGTTTTACTGTATTTATGATCAGATTAATGAGCAGAAGAGACTCTTTCAGAAACATTAGAGTGTGTTAGTGCAGGTATTGAAGTAAATCATGACGTACGTCTTCCAGATCCTCTTCGGGGGTGGCAGGGGTGTGATCTGTGTTATATGACGTCAGGGACGACGTTTCAGAGTCCACAGATTCTTCATCAAATCCAAAATATGTCTCCACAACATGCCTCTGAAAGACAGAACCAGCTCTTAAACATCATATGCATGTGCCTCACTAGCCTAAAATAACTCTCACAGCATCCGCCAGTAAACCCAAAAGAGACGTGCCATAACCCTTCCGTTTACACAGAGAGAACAGCCTCAGGATTACAACACCGGATCTTTCCTCGCATTAAGTGCATTACTGCAGAAGGAATCAAGGTTATTGTCAGAGATGCCGGAGCCATAACAAACATTAAAACTGTTTCAAGGGCTTCACGTGTCACTCAGATGAGCGGCAGACGTGGCTCTTACCATCGTGTTTGTAGGTCATCTCCTGACAGCCGGAGAAATACAGACACACCAGACCGCACAGACACAGGAACAGGGACAGATACAGCACCAGCAGGAAGTACTCGGGCATACTGCACGGGAATCTGCTCAGTCCAGGCTCATGCTTTCAAACACACCCCAAACACTCTCTAACCAGCATCATCTTCCTCAGTCACAGATGTGTGTGTTACGGCAGTGCCTGATGAGTTTTAGTCAAGTCTGCTGACTCCACCTCCTTAGCAACAGTTCTGGAAAACCAACAACGAAAGCGCCTCACACACACACACACACACACCTGACCCCCATCAGAACACACTGACAACTCTGGGACCAGGTATCCAGCTACATGTACTAATCACACACACACACAAACTCATTATCTCATTCATTCTTTTTTTTTTTTTTTCTAATTCAGGACATTCTCAAATGTTCCCAAAGGAGGTTTTGTCAGATTCAGGGGACAATTTTGTACCCAAAATATAGTAAGTAAATCCAAACACACAAACTGAGGGATGGTGACTTCTGCGTATAAAGACTTTTCAGTTGTTTGGATGACTGACGTATCCTTTTAGACAAGAGAAGAAATCTGGAGAATGCATGAGAAAGAGAAAGGAAAGGTCCCGAGAGCCCAATTAATGTGCCGATGTAAGCGGCGGCTCGCGCTCCTCAGAGGAGACCGTTGCTTAGCGACAGTGTGCATTCGCTTTAAGAGCAAAACTTCCTCAAGCATGTTTCTGTGAACGAGAGGACCCGCTCACCTTGGGTAACTTGATGTTTTTCCGCCGGTTCTTTTTGTTGATGATCAGCCTGTCCCGTTCCTGAAAGCACATTAAACACAGAAACACACAGCTCATTCACACTGGATCAGTAGGAGCCTCACATTCAAAGAGTTTGGGCTCGGTAAGATTTTTAAGTCTCTGAGGGTATGTTTACACGACAGTGATGTGCTAAAAATGGAAAAGTTTTCCGCGTGAGCGCTGTATTCTGCTGCCAGGCCAGTAGGTGGCGATGTCACTGTAAAGAAACGCCACGTGTCCATAGACTTTATTTATTTATTTATTTGTTTTAAAAAAACATTTTAGAATTTAATTTACATTCAGTCATCACAGTCTGTGAACAAAGATTATACATCAAATAATTACAAATAACATAATATGAAAAACAAGTATGAAATTAATAAATTAACAAACAAAAAAACTAATATTGTTTTGTTTTTGTTTTTTTACCAATTTAAGAGACTCAAAATATATGTCAGTTTCAATTTGGAATAATTTAAAACATGGTCTTGATTTGGACAATTTTGCTTTATGAATATGGAACTTGCCTAATAAAATAAAAAGATTTAAAATATTACATGCATTTCTATCTTTAGTCATGTAGTTTACAATAATCGTTTTCAAAAGCATTTCCACTTTTAGTTAAAAGTAGCATTGTGTAAACGGCCCCTCAGGCTACGTCTATATTAATCTGGATTTTCTCCGTTTTGGACTTCCGTCAACACTGAGACGCATTCTTCACCTGAGCGTTTTGAAGGCAAACGCAGTATTGAGGACTGTGGCATTTGAAATCGATGAGGCACGTTTAGTCATGTGACAGACAGATATGTGTTTATACTGGCAAGTGCTGTTGAATTTCACAGTGCTGCAAAACATACATGTTACTTTGTTCAATCTTCAAACAATCTTACTGACCCCTAACTCTTGAATGGTAGTGTACAGTATGTAAACACTTCATGCGCTCTGTTTCGGTAATACTGTAATATCAGCATGTGTGTAATCAGAAGCCATGAGGGAAGGGAAGAGAAAATGAGGCTGTAATTCATTTCTAATTAGGCTTCGTCTTAATGAAGTAAACAAACTAATTAACAGACACAGCACTGATTACCGAACACAAGTAATTACAGGGTAAGGCCAACTAGAGAACAAGCGCACAGTGACACACAGGCGAAAAACAGGCGAGGACAGACTTTGTATCTGGAAATAGATTTAAAAACAACATGAAATCAAAACTGGCCATCTTTACTTTATTAATAAAAGTTTCTGGTCTTATTGTGTGCTTATTGTTGAAACAACCATCTATTAAGCATTTCAACAAACCTTTTCCTCTCTTCTTTGTCCTCCTCCTCCTAACAGCTGACGACTTTGCCACATTCTTCATTAATGAAACAACAACCATCAGCGGCCAATTCTCCACACCACAAACACATCTTAACAGCAAACACACACATTCTCCCCTCCGTCTCTCCACTCTCAGAGGCAGAAGTCTCCAAACTCATCCTTTCCAATCACCCTACCACCTGTCCGCTTGATCCTATCCCCACTCAGGCCATCTCTTCTTCAGTTGTACCCGCACTCACTCACATCATCAACTCCTCTCTTCTCACTGGTACCTTTCCCACAGCATTTAAGCAGACTCGAGTAACCCTTTGTATTCACAGCCTTTGCCATGACACTCAAAATTGAGCTCAGGTGCTCCTGTTTCCTCTGATCATCCTTGAGATGTTTCTACAGCTTGACTGGAGTCCACCTGTGGTAAATTCAGCTGATTGGACATGATTTGGAAAGGCACACACCTGTCTATATAAGGTCCCACAGTTAACAGTGCATATCAGAGCACAAACCAAGCCATGAAGTCCAAGGGATTGTCTGTAGACCTCAGAGACAGGATTGTATGGAGGCACAGATCTGGAAGGGTACAGAAACATTTCTGCAGCATTGAAGGTCCCAATGAGCACAATGGCCTCCATCATCCGTAAATGGAAGAAGTTTAGAACCACCAGGACTCTTCCTAGAGCTGCCGCCCGGCCAAACGGAGCGATCGGGGGAGAAGGGCCTTAGTCAGGGAGGAAGAGCCCGATGGTCACTCTGACAGTGCTCCAGCGTTTCTCTGTGGAGAGAGGAGAACCTTCCAGAAGAACAACCATCTCTGCAGCTCTCCACCAATCAGGCCTGTGTGGGAGTGGCCAGACGGAAGCCACTCCTCAGGAAAAGCACATGACAGCCACCTGGAGTTTGCCAAAAGGCACCTGAAGGACTCTCAGACCATGATAAATAAAATTATCTGGTTTGATGAAAAAAAAGATTGAACTCTTTGGCCTGAATGGCAAGCGTCATGTCTGGAGGAAACCAGGCACCGCTCATCTCCTGGCCAATCCCATCCCTACAGTGAAGCATGGTGGTGGCAGCATCATGCTGTGGGGGTGTTTTTCAGCGGCAGGAACTGTGAGACTAGTCAGGATCGAGGGAAAGATGAATGCAGTGATGTACAGAGACATCCTTGATGAGAACCTGCTCCAGAGCGCTCTGGACCTCAGACTGAGGTGAAGGTTCATCTTCCAACAGGACAACGCCCCTAAGCACACAGCCAAGATAACAGAGGAGTGGCTACGGGACAACTCTGGGAATGTCCTTGAGTGGCCCAGCCAGAGCCCAGACTTGAACCCGATTGAACATCTCTGGAGAGATCTGAAAATGGCTGTGCACCGATGCTCCCCATCCAACCTGATGGAGCTTGAGCGGTCCTGCAAGAATGGGAGAAACTGCCCAAAAATAGGTGTGCCGAGCTTTAGCATCAAACTCAAAGAGACCTGAGGCTGTGATTGGAGCCAAAGGTGCTTCAACAAAGCATTGAGCAAAGGCTGGGAATACTTATGGACATGTGATTTTTTTTTTTTTTTTATAAATTTGCAAAGATTTAAAACAAACTTCTTTCACGGTGTCATTATGGGGTGTTGTTTGTAGAATTGAGGAAAAAAATGATGAATTCAAATCTATTTTGGAATAAGGCTGTAACATAACAAAATGTGGAAAAAGTGAAAGCGCTGTGAATACTTTCCAGATGCACTGTACCTAAACTCATTACTCCAGACCTATGTGCCCTCCAGAAACTGGTGTTCTGCAAGTGAACGGCGCCTTGTGGTGCCATCTCAAAGAGGCACAAAATCACATTCACGGGCCTTCACCTGGACTGTCCCTGCTGGTGGATTGACCTGCCCATCTCTACCCGAGTCTTTAGCCACTTTCAGACACATCTTTTTTGTAACACTTGACCCATTATTACTAACACAGACTATTATATATATATATTAAAAAAATACACCTTGCTACGCAACTGGGACTGGTCTCGGCACTTCACATATTGTTGCCCTGTTGTTGGTCTGATTGCTTCTATTGTTCTCCTCATTTGTAAGTCGCTTCAGATAAAAAGCCTCTGCTAAATAAATGTCAACAAAATGTGATATCTTCTGAAACCTGCTGATGTAACCAAAGCTGTGTGAGTGGGGAAAAGTAATATTAACCAATAACATCATAGCTTCACTTTACATTAGCCAATCAAATCATGATGGATAAAATCTCTATTATTCTAGTTTCAAACAATGCACACACGAATCACATTAATATGGACGGCAGATATGTTGTGAATGCAGTTTCATGTATCTGACAAGGGCAATTCGCACA
>CM077198.1:39547447-39568734 GCA_039654625.1 Rhinogobio ventralis
CGATCCCTGCTCTTCAGCTCCTCCATCTCTCTCACACACACACACACACACACACACACACACACACACACACACACACACACACACACACACACACACACACTCTTCACTACATGCTTCTCTGGTCCATTTTACAAAATCCCCTCCTTCCTACTGTATATTCGCTTTTGGTTTGGCCAATACGTTGTGCATACCAATAACTCCTCTTTTGCAACATTTTATAAAAATGTATAATACTTTTTTTTTAATGGCAGCCAGATCTACCAGATCTTTTCATGATGCTCTGATGCTGTACTGAATATATCCAAGGCCTTTATTATAAGGGCAGTAGGGCACTAATATCAACATTTGTGAAACTTTCTATTTGCTGCCTGTTACTGTGTTATATAATAAAGACATATAACGATAGGTATAAATTATACTTTAACAAGGCTTTAGGTTCAGCTGATGTTTAAAAGGTGATGCATGTCATTCTTTGGTGTTTTGCAATATTTTCTTCTATTCAAGATTAATACGCAGAGAAGTTTCAAGTTGATGTCGGGACGAGGTGATCTGTCTGTCTGGTCAAACGGCAGAAGGGAAACCTGTTTGAAAGCCACTCTCACCTGAACCTTTAAACCCTCCTGTCGCATTCAGGTCAGTTTTGACCCGGAAACTGTACATAAAAATCCAGTTTTTAGTATGGGAAACTAAAACGTTGCATATGGAATAACACTATCTTTAAAAAAAAAAAAATTCTATTTATAAACAGAAGAAACAGTCTTTATCATCTGACAGAGGAAGAGTTCAAACGGCAGCACGTCTCTCTGCTGACCCCTACTGATGGAGATGTGCACATTCAGCCTGAACTCTTTCATCTGAAAGTTGATTCAAGTACAATTATTATATTTTGTTTAAAAACATTCCAGAGTTGTTTATGTTGTTTTGATGTTGTTTTGTTTGTTAGAAAAATAATCAAAATGTTTTAATTAATAAAAATTTTGTAATAACAGTAAAACACGGTAACATTCAAAACTTTGACATTTTTGCACATTGACTCATTAATGAGAAGTTACAATATGGTTTGAGTTGAAAAATATTAGAGACCCCCTGTGGTGAATGTGGTGTTTTTAATATGCTTTGAGACAAACCATGTGCAAATTCATCAGTCAACACCATTGCTGAGTATTTCAGTCAGTGAACCAAAGACAGTCTCAAAAACACGGTTTTTCGCTGGTGTTTCTGACGTCACAAATTACCTTGTAACCAATCACGTCACGAGGGGGTGGGGCTTTAGCATATCATTAACTATGCTCTGAAGCAGGGAGTCTCATGAGAAGCAGGTTATTCTGCTATATTTTTCTGTGATGTGAAAAATCGGGTACATTTAGCAATATAGCGGGTGAATTATGTATATTACGTACACCGATCAGGCATAACATTATGAGCACTGACAGGTGAAGTGAATAACACTGATTATCTCTGTTAGTGGGTGGGATATATTAGGCAGCAAGTGAACATTTTGTCCTCAAAGTTGATGTGTTAGAAGCAGGAAAAATGGGCAAGCGTAAGGATTTGAGCGAGTTTGACAAGGGCCAAATTGTGATGGCTAGACGACTGGGTCAGAGCATCTCCAAAACTGCAGCTCTTGTGGGGTGTTCCCGGTGTGCAGTGGTCAGGATCTATCAAAAGTGCTCCAAGGAAGGAACAGTGGAGAACCGGAGACAGGGTCATGGGCGGCCAAGGCTCATTGATGCACGTGGGGAGCGAAGGCTGGCCCGTGTGGTCCGATCAAACAGACGAGCTACTGAAGCTCAAATTGCTCAAGAAGTTAATGCTGGTTCTGATAGAAAGGTGTCAGAATACACAGTGCATCTCAGTTTGAGGAGCACAACAACGGGTTTGAGGTGTTGACTTGGCCTCCAAATTCCCCAGATCTCAATCCAATCGAGCATCTGTGGGATGTGCTGAACAAACAAGTCCGATCCATGGAGGCCCCACCTCGCAACTTACAGGACTTAAGGGATCTGCTGCTAACATCTTGGTGCCAGATACCACAGCACACCTTCAGGGGTCTAGTGGAGTCCATCAGAGACGGGTCAGCAAAAGGGGAACCAACACAATATTAGGAATGATGTTATGCCTGCTCGGTGTATATTATGATGTTATGATGAACTATAAGCCTTTCTCCACTGATGCTTTAAGATGTTCAAAGCGTTTCTAAGGAAGGACTGAGATGGTGAACAGGAACGTGGTTTGTGTGACATTAGCAACACATTATTAGCTGTTTAATAATGTAGTCAAGGAAAAGACTAATCATTTTAATTACCGTCATGTGTAAAGAGTAATCGTGCAGCATTTACTACAGTAACTTGAGTAAAGTTGAGCGAGTGAATCTCTGAGCTGGAGTGAGTGAGTGGAGGCGGGGCTCATTTGCATATAAATGAAGCAAGGGTGTAGAGTTACACAAGCTATTTTAAGGCATGAAGAATTTTTTTTCACAGGACAAAACATTTTGGTGATCAAAGATGAGTTTATTATTGACTACAGGGGGAATTTAAGTTATGACTGTCTTATAAGCCAGCGTTTGAATAAGAAAGATGTATGCCGGGTGAACCGATCTTACCAGTCTCCGGATTTCCCTCTCGCTCTCGCGTTTGATTCTCTGGATCTCCTCGTGATGGGCCTGATGGGCCACCCTGAGATCGGCTGCTCTGGCCCGGTCCGCCTGCAGGGCGTTGGCCAGCGCCTCCTCCGCCTGCCGCCGCGACGTCTTGGCCTCCTGCAGCTCCTGCGAGAGCCTGAGCTTCTCCGCCTCGTAGCTCCTGCGCGCCTCCTCCCGTGCCTCCTCCTTCAGGGCATTGCGTAGCTCGCTGCTGGCTCCGTCCCGTAACACGCACACCAGCGCCTGCAGCCGGGAAAGCTCTGTCTCGCGGAGCCGTGCCGCCCGGGCCAGCTCGGCCTCGTGCTGTCGGGACAGGCTCTCTCGTGTGGCCGCCACCTCACGCTGCTTCTCCTCATGGAGCTTGACCCGCAGTTCGGTGAGAGCAACCGAGTGCTTGTGCTGCTCCGTCTCCCGCTGGGCCCGCAGCTCCTGCAGCCGCTCCCGTAACTTACCCACCTACAAACACAACACAGCTTTCATATTATGGTTCCCATAATGCCACAAGTTCGACAATCAATCTCCAGCAAGTTTATAAAGCATTTTATCGAGATTCATAGGGCAGATTTCCATTTTGTAACCTTCAGGGTTTTAGACAGAGTCGTGAGCAAGCAATGATCTGGAAGCGCATTACTATAGAGCGGTGCAGTGTGACGTCACTCTGTAGGCCAACACTGTTAGCGTCGCACTGGTTCCCTCAAGAGAAACAGGACTTTCCCACAGACTTTTGGACTATCGCTAAAAAACAAGCTCTGTGATCAACACAAGTTTATGATACTTACACATTTAAACCATCAAGATAATTATCACAGATGAACACAACTTCTATTCATTTTGATGCCTAAATGCAGTCGCCAGAAGTAAAAAGCTAAAGGTAGGCTGTAAACGGACTACACCACAGTCGCTCGACTTCAGCGTCACCATCACTAACTCTTTCAGTTTTCATCTCAAAACATTTCCCCAGAGCGTTTGAGTTAGATTAGCTTATAAGAGCTCAATTATGAGCATAATGAGGCAGTAAAAGCGGACTGAGTTTAATCTCCTCGACAGCCACTGTAGTCCATTAGCCACTTGTTAGCATCCGCCTTTTTCAAGATACTGATGTGTTTTATATCATAGAATAAAACATGAAAGTGTCCTGAGCTTGTGTTCACCACAGACTTTATTTCAGCCAAAATCCCATTAAAAAAAACCCATTGACTTCAGGATGAGAGAACCGGAAAGTGCTAAAATGCTAACTCGCGTCCACGTACAAAGTGATGTCATCCCTGCACCAGTCTATAAGCTCTGTGTAAAACATTGGTTCTGAGATGTTTAGAGGGCCTGCATTAGTGGCAGAATGACTGGGTTTAATAGGGGAAACTGCGAAAACAGGAGTAAAGCAAATGAGTATCAGTTTAAACTAAAGGTTGGACTCGATAGCGTTCCTTACAACTTTCCAAAGGTCCAGTGATCCATGGATACTGACATGCAGCCAGGAATCGTGTTTCCTGACATTTATAAGAGCATGAATTAGACACCGGGGAAATAAATAAAGCAAATGTATAGGTATAAATATATACTACAGGTAGGTCTAAATCCGGGAGATCACTTATATCAATGTTATATATGTGACATGGAGTTCAACACCAGTCCTGCGTCTCACGGGTGTATCTGTGGCCAATAATGCATTGTATGGGTCAAAATGATCCAATTTTTATTTTATGCCAAAAATCATTAGGATATTAAGATATGTTCCATGAAGATATTTTGTAAATTTCCTACCATAAATATATCAAAAATATATTATTAGTAGTAATATGCGTTGCTAAGGATAGTTGTATCTCGGCCAAATATTGTCCTAACAAACCATACATTAATGGAAAGATTATTTATAGATGATGTAATCTCAATTTCAAAAAGATTGACCCTTATGACTGGTTTTGTAGTCCAGGGTCACATATATTGCCCCTCAGTGTTTCTGCCCCTCTGCGTTTCTGCCCCTCTGCGTTTCTGCCCCTCTGCGTTTCTGCCCCTCTGCGTTTCTGCCCCTCGACGTTTGTGCCGCTTGCCGTTTCTGCCGCTCAGTGTTTCTGCGTTTCTGCCCCTCAGCGTTTCTGCCGCTCAGCGTTTCTGCCCCTCAGCGTATCTGCCCCTCAGCGTTTCTGCCGCTCAGCGTTTCTGCCGCTCAGCGTTTCTGCCCCTCAGCGTTTCTGCTGCTCAGCGTTTCTGCCCCTCAGCGTTTCTGCTGCTCAGCGTTTCTGCCGCTCAGCGTTTCTGCCGCTCGGTGGGCGTAACCGCAGTCACGTTCGGAGGGTGTGGCAGTGTTTCCTCTGGCACATATCACTGCAGATATGATTCATAACGCGTGAACTGAAGCTTTCTTCAGACAGGCAGCAATCTGAATCCGTTTTGCTGTTTATAGCACAGAGAACGCATGCAAATCTGATTCAAACCACATTCATTTATGAGAACAGGTGAAGTGTGTGTGTCGTACCTTGCCTCTTTCCTGCTGCAGTTCATTCTGTATGTCACTCAGTCTGCTCTTCAGCTCCTCATTAGCTGTCTGCAAAGTCTCTGCTTCCTGTTTCCCTCGGCTCTTTTTGGGAGGCGGGGCCGAGGTGGGCGTGGTCGCAGCCATCCTCCCCAAATGCTGATTTTCCAGTCAAATCTCAGTCTGACCCGTCTGTGACTGCGCCGCCGGCATCTTGGTGTGGTTCTGCTGGAGCAGAGGGTCAGGATTCAGTGAGAGGAGGGTGTTGCCCTCACACATGCTCACACAATCCCAAACACACGGTCCCGACACTCACACACACGCACGAGATACAGTTACACACACAATCCCACTCCCGACACTCACATGTGCCATTTGTTCACTGGAATTCATCTCCAATGTGTTTGGTGTGTTTGTGCCTCCATCTAGTGGAGCCTCATGGTACTACTATAGATGAAACAAGTGTGTGTGTGTGTGTGTGTTGCACAATGATCAGGTGATGCCCATTGTCTTAAATTGGCAAATATGAAAGGAGAGAGGAGAGCGGAGAGCGGAGAGAGGAGGGAGGAGAGTAGAGAGGGGAGAGGGGAGAGAGGGGAGAGAGGGGAGAGGAGAGAGGGGGGAGAGAGGGGAGAGAGGGGAGAGGAGAGAGGGGGGAGAGAGGGGGGAGAGAGGGGAGAGAGGGGAGAGAGGGGGGAGAGGGGGGAGGGGGGAGGGGAAGGGAGGGGAGAGGGGAGAGAAAGGGGAGAGGGGAGAGGGGAGAGAGAGGGGAGAGAGGGGAGAGAGGGGAGAGAGAGGGGAGAGAGAGGGGAGAGGGGAGAGGGGAGAGGGGAGAGGGGAGAGGGGAGGGGAGAGGGGAGAGGGGAGAGGGGAGGGGAGAGGAGAGAGGAGAGCGGAGAGCGGAGAGAGGAGGGAGGAGAGTAGAGAGGGGAGAGGGGAGAGAGGGGAGAGAGGGGAGAGGAGAGAGGGGGGAGAGAGGGGAGAGAGGGGGGAGAGAGGGGGGAGAGGGGAGAGAGGGGGGAGAGGGGAGAGGGGAGAGAGAGGGGAGAGGGGAGAGGGGAGAGAGAGGGGAGAGAGAGGGGAGAGGGGAGAGGGGAGAGGGGAGAGGGGAGAGGAGAGAGGAGAGAGAGGGGAGAGAGGGGAGAGAGGGGAGAGAGAGGGGAGAGGGGAGAGGGGAAAGGGGAGGGGAGAGGAGAGAGGAGAGCGGGGAGAGGAGAGAGAGGGGAGAGGGGAGAGAGGGGAGAGAGGGGAGAGAGGGGAGAGGGGAGAGGAGAGAGGAGAGAGGAGAGCGGGGAGAGGAGAGCGGGGAGAAAGAGGGGAGAGGGGAGAGGGGAGAAGGGAGAAGGGAGAGGGGAGAGAGAGGGGAGAGAGAGGGGAGAGGGGAGAGGGGAGAGGGGAGAGGGGAGAGGGGAGAGGAGAGAGAGGGGAGAGAGGGGAGAGGGGAGACGGGAGAGGAGAGAGGAGAGCGGGGAGAGGAGAGAGAGGGGAGAGGAGAGAGGAGAGAGAGGGGGGAGAGAAGAGAGGAGAGACGGGAGAGGGGAGAGAGGGGAGAGGGGAGAGGAGAGCGGGGAGAGAAGAGAGGAGAGAGGAGAGAGGAGAGAGGAGAGAGCGGGGAGAGGAGAGAGGAGAGAGAGGGGGGAGAGAAGAGAGGAGAGAGGAGAGAGGAGAGAGCGGGGAGAGGGGAGAGGAGAGCGGGGAGAGGAGAGAGAGGAGAGACGGGAGAGGGGAGAGAGGGGAGAGGGGAGAGGAGAGCGGGGAGAGAAGAGAGGAGAGAGGAGAGAGCGGGGAGAGGAGAGAGGAGAGAGAGGGGGGAGAGAAGAGAGGAGAGCGGGGAGAGGAGAGAGGAGAGAGGAGAGGGGAGAGAGGAGAGAGGAGAGCGGGGAGAGCCCTACACCGACCCCTAACCCTACCCAATACATGCTTTTATTATTATTGAACATTTTGTTAGGCACTTTATTTCCACTTTTAGAGCATTTTCTTAATTTTTATTGAAAGTAAATGCCTTTCCGATGTGATATGTGATGAGAAAAGAGAGAAGAGCGAGCTCAGCAAAAGGTGGATTTGAACCCGGGTCGATCGCGTCAAAACAAAGATCCTTAAGCCTTACGGTTTACTCACTACACCACTCTAGACGATGAAATATCCATGTTTTTTTTTTTTTATGTTGTGTGGCCCAACCAGGCATTGTTAGGTGGAGCTAGTGCAAATAGGCACGCTAATTGCACTTGGTGTAAATAGACACTCCACATTTTTTTTTACCTGTAATGTAAGACAGGCATGGAGGGATTAAACACATTAATGGGTGGATCCAATGAAAAGGGTGATCGCTCTGCAAATAACAGCCAAACTTTTATTAATGATTTGAATAATTTTGACTGTAGATTTGATACTGTGCATGGCAGGGTGGAATGTGATGACATATGCAAAAATCTCCCTGTAGAAACATCAATAATGAGGATGATGTCATCAAGTGTTTTAACTGAAGCTGAACAAGACCTCTGGTCTTAAAGCCCGTGTTCTTAAAGATTTTGCTCTTCAGCTCCTCAGACACATGCACAATGCCAAAACTAAGGAAATTCTCAATAATTAGGCCTGTGCCAAAAAAAGTGTGCTAAATGATTTTCGGGCCTATCACAATAACTCCTATATTGAGTAAAACCATGGAGTGAGTTTTGTCCAGATCCTCTCCAGTAAACATATAAGAGAGATAGAGGTGTACCGGAGGCCAGCTGTAGTCGCTGTGCGGGTAAACCTCACTCCCCTGATCTCAAGAGACGCTCTAGCGACTGACGCTAGAGGCTGCGGATAGAGCGTCCGACTCCCACGACGGAGACCCGGGTCAAGGGGCGAGTAGGACCTGGGTAAGGGGTTACAGAGGCACAGATGATGCTTCATACAGTTACAGATCATCTTATCCTAAAGTTTTATTCATAGACTTTTAATTCAATGAAGACACATATTCAGTATCAACACAGGGTTAGCTTTCCTTCCTGCCGTGTCAGAGGGGGTCACGTCTGATGTGTGTTCTCTCCCCTGAGCTCTTTTTACTAATGAGTTTATGATCAGAAAAGACACACTTTTGATTATTAAATGATGCTGATGACAAGAGAAAACAGCACCCTCACTCGCCTCTGGCTCACTCTTCAAACATGGCGTCGCTCCAGACAGTTAGAGATTAATGTTGCCAAGACAAAGGAATTAATTATTTGCACAAAACAAGATACGATAATTGAGCCAGTTTCACTCGATGGCCAACATGTTGAAATTGTGTAAAACTTTACATATCTTGGTACAATTCTGGACACCCAGGTGAGCTTCTCTGAAAACACAGAGTAATATCTACTGCTGAGAGTCCTGTACGGTCACTGGAGATCTAATAACACACTTTCTAGACTTGTGTTAATAGCCAGTAAAATAGTTGGTAAACCCCAGAAGTCCTTAACACATCTAACACACACACACACACACTGTCGCACACACACACTCACACACACTCACGCGCACACACGCACACTCACACGTAGACACACATGCACACACACACACACGCACGCGCACACACACACGCACACGCACACACTCGCACGCACACACTCGCACTCTCACACACTCGCACTCTCACACTCACACACTCGCACTCTCACACACTCGCGCTCACACACACACACTCACACACACACGCTTACACACACACGCTCACACACACACGCTCACCACACACGCTCACACACACACGCTCAGACAAACACGCACACACGCACGCACACACACACGCATAGACACACACTCACTCTCACACAAACACACACACGTACATGCACAGACACACAATCTCACACACACACACACTCACACAGACACACTCACACTCAGACACACTCACACTCAGACACACTCACACACGCTCACACACACACGCTCACACACAGTCACACTCAAGACACACACTCACACACACGTACATGCACAGACACACAATCACACACACACACTCACACAGACACACTCACGCTCACACACACACGCTCACACACACACAGTCACACTCAAGACACACACTCACTCTCACACAAACACGCTCACACACAGTCACACTCAAGACACACACGCACACACACGTACATGCACAGACACACAATCACACACACACACTCACACACGCTCACCACACACGCTCACACACGCTCAGACAAACACGCACACACGCACGCACACACACACGCATAGACACACACTCACTCTCACACAAACACACACACACGTACATGCACAGACACACAATCTCACACACACACACACTCACACAGACACACTCACACTCAGACACACTCACACTCAGACACACTCACACACGCTCACACACACAGTCACACTCAAGACACACACTCACTCTCACACAAACACACACTCACACACACGTACATGCACAGACACACAATCACACACACACACACTCGCACAGACACACTCACGCTCACACACACACAGTCACACTCAAGACACACACTCACTCTCACACAAACACACACAAACACACACGCACACACACGCACATGCACAGACACACAAACACACACACACACACTCACACTCAAGACACACTCACACTCAGACACACACACAGTCACACTCAAGACACACACTCACTCTCACACAAACACACACAAACGTACATGCACAGACACACAATCCCTCACACACACACAAACACGCACACACTCACACTCTCACACACACCCTCACACACACTCTCATTTGTCTCCCAGATGTCCAGCAGATACTGAGAGAAACATCAAAGTCAAGTTCTCTAGAAAAACTGCAGGGGAAAGTCAAGCCTCTTTAGAGCAGTCTGAGAAGCTGAGAGTCAAACACAAAACGACTATGAACTCTTTTCCTCACAGACAGAGAACAGAGAGCGTCTCATCAATGTGCTCTTTAACGCGGTGTTTTAACAGTGCAGAATCACGCAAACACAGGGTTATTATTGATAACGTACATTAAAACTCTACAATGACTTACTGTGAACAAAACTAAAACTGAACTTAAGCTGACACAAAAACAAATCAAAACTAAATGCATGCATTTAAATAAAAACTGAAACTAATACAAAAATGACAAATGTCACAATAAAAAACAATTAAGGCTAATTCAAAATATTGCTATAAACTATGATAGTAAATCAAATAAAAAACTCATGAAAATATGAATGGCATTGCCATAAAACATCAAACTGAGTGGCATATGCAAACAAACACCCTTTTCTCAGAAATAATTGCGACCACAAATTCTGCATTTTAAAGTGTGATGTAAGCGTCTACACACTGTCTCTGTACAGGCCGAGCAAATGCACATCACCTTCACCCTTCAGAAGGACACAGATATTATACACACCCTGGGAAAGCCAGCCAAACTCAGTCCAGTCAAGCACTAGCAGAGAACACCATCACCAGTCATTCCTGCTGACCTTTGAAACGTTTAATGCCCTGATATCTTAAGAACTTAAACAGCAGTGTGTTATCTCAGCATATTCAAACGAATGAAGCCGCTCGCTGGTCATGGGTGAACGGGTCATGTGACGCTGTGGAGACATGCAGTCTGTCTGTAAACCTCTCGTGGAGAGTTAGAGTAAGCAGATTAAAGCTTTTCAGGTTTCAACTGCTATGGAAAGTTCTGTTAGGGCGTAACAGTGTTGACACTGCAAACGCCACTGTGTGTCTGAGGGCTGTGACATCCGGGAGTCACTCAATGAAATGAAATCAAGTAAGGAAGCGTAAAGAACACTGGTTACATATTTGACAGTCAGAGATGATCAAACCAGGCGCATCTGAATTACGTTACATTAACCAGACTAAATGTTCATGGTCACCACCAAAATACCATATTTATTACAGAACTATGTAAGAGATACACTATATTGCCAAAAGTATTGGGCCGCCCCTCCAAATCACTGAGTTCAGGTGTTCAATCCCTTCATGGCCACAGGTGTATAAATCAAGCACTAGGCATGCAGACGCTTCTACAAACATTAGTGAAAGAATGGGTCGCTCTCAGGAGCTCAGTGAACTCAAGCGTGGTACCGTGATAGGTTGCCACCTGTGCAATAAGTCCATTCCTGACATTTCCTCACTACTAAATATTCCACGCTCAACTGTTAGTGGGATTATAACAAAGTGGAAGCGATTGGGAACAACAGCAACTCAGCCACGAAGTGATAGGCCACGTAAAATCACAGAGCGGGGTCAGCGCATGCTGAGGGTCACAGTGCGCAGAAGACGCCAACTTTCTGCAGAGTCAATAGCTACAGACCTCCAAACTTCTGTGGCCTTCAGATGAGCTCAAGAACAGTGTGTAGAGAGCTTCATGGAATGGGTTTCCATGGCTGAGCAGCTCATCCAAGCCTTACATCACCAAGAGCAATGCAAAGCGTGGGATGCAGTGGGGTAAAGCACGCCGCCACTGGACTCTTGAGCAGTGAGACGTGTTCTCTGGAGAGACCAATCACGCTTCTCTGTCTGCAATCCCATGGACGAGTCTGGGTTTGGCGGTTGCCAGGGGAACGGGACTTGCCTGACTGCATTGTGCCAAGTGTAAAGTTTGGTGGAGGGGGGATTATGGGGTGGGGTTGTTTTTCAGGGGTTGGGCTTGGCCCCTTAGTTCCAGTGAAAGGAACTCTTAATGCTTCAGCATACCAAGACATTTTGGATCCAAAAGGATCTTTATAGTGGAAAATGTTCTTTAGATTATTAACATGTTCTTTACACTGAGTTTGCTCTATTTTGCAACTAAATAGTTCCAATGAAAGCCACAGCAGAAGTGCGTCTCTGTTGTGCGTCTCCTACACAGTGGTTATTATACAAGTCAATGATTCAGCCACTTGCTTCTTTACTGAATGAATGAATGACTTGAAGAGACATTAAGTCATTAAGACAGTGACTTTTTAAAAGTATCACTTTGATTTTACCACTACTTCGTATTTCTCTATTGAACATTTAAAAAGGTATGCCTCTGAGCAGCATTAAACCATCTAGATGCAGCTTGTGCCACTGTGTAATTCATTGCTTTATTTATTTTAATTAATGGAATTTGACATAAAACATGACACATTTAATAGGGTTAGAAAAACTCTGCCTTTATAAAAGAAAAAAATCAACAAATATTGTCCCTTCGTGGAAGAGGTGTGCCTGCAGTGGAAGTGGAAGAGAGGGATGTGAAACGCCTCTTACAAAGCAGCTTCACAGTGTTAACAGGAAAATAATGAACAGAATTTGATTGGGCTGTACAGCCGCTCTGGAGAAAACGGTGATGTCATCAGCTCATTTCAGTTCTCATATAGTGTCAATGCGGGCAGATCAGTGATATAGCTGAATATTTAGTGTCCCCAACTGAGCAAGCCAAAAGCCAAAGGCGACATAAGGAATGTTTTGCACGCCTGGACCAGCTTGGGATGCTGGTGGACCTGCATATGTTGTCTTTTAGGTGCTGGTGTGATCCCAGCTAGACCACAACAAAACCTGTGTATGTGTTACATATGACATTTCTTACTGTGTGTTCGTAGTTAAGACCAAGACAATTTTCCAAATTAATTTCCCCAATCCATACAGAGTAAAAGTACCACTGAAACAATGTTGCAGTTAGTGAAATAAAGTAGATTCACACTACACGAGGGTGTCACGAGCCGCGTCTGCAAGGTAAAGGGGGAGGTGTTGCTGTAATTTATAATAATATCTTCAGTATTACTCAGAAGTCTAGTTTCAAATATAATTATTTTGAAGTTTTGGTGCTTTACGTAACGTTATGTAGTGAAATTGATAAATCCTGTTTAACATTTGTGTTGGCTACTGTATACAGGCCACCAGGGCACAATACACACTTTATCAGAGAATTTGCTGATTTTCTATCAGAGTTAGTACTGGCTACAGATAAAGTCCTAATTGTTGGTGATTTTAATATCCATGTAGACAATGAAAAAGACGCATTGGGATTGGCATTTAGAGACATTCTAAACTCTATTGGAGTTAGGCAACACGTATCAGGACCCACTCATCGCCGTAATCATACTCTAGACCTAATATTGTCACATGGAATAAATGTTGATACCGTTGAAATTCTGCAGCAGAGCGATGACATCTCAGATCATTACCTAGTATCATGTATACTTAATTTAGCAAAGGCTGCAAAGCCGTCCCCTCGCTTCAAATATGGCAGGACTATCACTGCTGCGACTAAAGATTTCTTTATAAATAAACTTCCTCATCAGTTTCATCTCCATCCCAGATAGCCCAGAGGAACTTGATGTTGCAACAGAAACTATTGACTCTCTCTTTTCCAGCACTTTAGACACAGTTGCTCCTTTGCACTTAAAGAAGATTAAAGAGAATAGTCCAACGCCGTGGTACAACGAGCACACCCGGGCCCTTAAAACAGCAGCCAGAAAAATGGAGCGCAGCTGGAAGAAAACAAAACTGGAAGTTTTTCGCATTTCGTGGAAAGAGAGCATGATTGCATACAGAAAGGCCGTAAAAACTGCTAGATCTGCTTATTTCTCGACTCTCTTAGAAGAAAACAAACACAACCCTAGGTATTTATTCGATACAGTGGCTAAATTAACCAAAAATAAAGCTTCAACTTCTGATGTCTGCCAACAGCACAGCAGTAATGACTTTATGAACTTCTTTACTTGTAAGATTGATAATATTAGGAAAAAAATTATAACCATGCAGCCGTCTACTACTGTATCACATCAGACAGAGCATTGTAGTGTCACTGAGGAAAAATTACACTCATTCACTGCTATAGGAGAAGAAGAATTGGCTAAACTCATTAAATCATCTAAATCAACAACATGTATGCTCGACCCTATACCGACTAAACTACTAAAAGAGATGCTTCCAGAGGTCATAGATCCTCTTCTTAATATCATTAATTCATCCTTGACTTTAGGATATGTACCGAAAACTTTTAAGTTGGCTATTATTAAACCACTTATTAAAAAAACGCAACTTGACCCTACAGAATTAGTCAATTACAGGCCAATCTCAAATCTACCCTTTCTGTCAAAAATACTAGAAAAGGCAGTGTCCTCACAATTATGCTCCTTTTTAGAAAGAAATGGTATCTGTGAGGTTTTCCAGTCAGGATTTAGACCACATCATAGTACTGAGACTGCTCTCATTAGAGTTACAAATGATTTACTCTTATCATCCGATCGTGGTTGTATCTCTCTGTTAGTGTTACTCGATCTTAGCGCTGCATTCGATACCATCGACCACAACATTCTTTTGAATAGACTCAAAAATTATGTTGGCATTAGTGGAATTGCATTGGCATGGTTTAAATCATACTTATCTGACCGTTATCAGTTTGTAGCAGTAAATGAAGAGATGTCACACCGATCACAAGTTCAGTATGGAGTACCTCAGGGCTCAGTGCTAGGACCGTTGCTCTTCACCCTGTACATGCTACCACTGGGAGATATCATTAGGAAGCATGGCGTTAGTTTTCATTGTTATGCTGACGACACTCAGCTCTATATTTCTTCACGCCCTGACGAAACTTACCAATTCACAAGATTAACGGAATGCATAGCTGATATAAAAAATTGGATGACTAGTAATTTCCTGCAACTTAATTCAGAAAAAACTGAATTTTTAATTATTGGACAAAAAAACTCCACATGTAGTAATCTAGAATATTGTCTAACACTTGATGGCTGCTCTGTCAAGTCCTCGTCGTCAGTGAGGAACCTGGGTGTGCTCTTTGATACCAATCTCTCATTTGAAAGCCACGTCTCTAGCATCTACGCTAATGTTAGTCTCTCTGTTTATCCCGAGGTTTACTGCAGTCAGCCGGATCCAGCCCGTATCCAGATCAGATGGTGGACCAGCGCCTAGACATTACCAACACATCCCTGAAGTGTCTGCAGAGACCGTGTCAATTAGTCTCCCCTCTGAAATTGCTCATCGACATGGCATCCTCAATGGATCCATCTCCGGCGTGATGACTCCGATATTTCAAATAATCCGATCTAATATTACTTCTGACCTATAAGGCTGGCAAAATAATAAACATACACTGTTTGTTAATTGGCCAGAGGAGAACTGGCACCCCGACTGAGCCTGGTTTCTCCCAAGGTTTATTTTTCTCCATTAGGACACCTGATGGAGTTTTGGTTCCTTGCCACTGTCGCCTCTGGCTTGCTCAGTTGGGGACACTAAATTTTCAAATAAATATCCAAATAAATGTAATTACTAAACTAAATTAACTATATCAACTACATTACTTGAATATATATGATAATTGAAATGAGCTGATGACATCACCGTTTTCTCCAGAGCGGCTGTACAGCCGAATCAAATTCTGTTCATTATTTTCCTGTTTAACACTGTGAAGCTGCTTTGAAACAATCTGCATTGTAAAAAGCGCTATATAAATAAAGTTGACTTGACTTGACTACACGTAATGATTGAGCATTAGTGATGAACACCTGCGGTTAACAAGCAGAATCACTGAAGAGAAGAGCAGAAACACAACAACTCCAACTGACTTACAGCCACACAGCCTTAGATGAAATCAATATCTCACCAGAGGATGATTAAACAACTCCAAAATTACAAACCAGTTTGACTTAATTTCTTTCATATGGTACATGTACAAAAGTTGTAAAAGTCTGTTTGAAGTCACCATTATGGTGATCAGTGTTCTTTTAGTTGGGCACTTGGCCATTGACTTCGGTTGAATTAATTCTCTTTCAGCAATTGTTGAAAGTGTATGCTATCACTATTTTCAAAAATATTTCATGCTCCCAAATGCACTGACATATTATGGAGGGACATGGTGAAGGGGGAAAAAATAATGGGAGGAAAAAATATTTGGCAGTGCTTTCGCATTCTTTCACAAATGTTTTGCATTCCCCCCAAGAAATGCAAAGTTATTGAACAAACTACCTATGATTATGCTTTTATTAGGCATTTTGTCTTGGTTTTCATATCTGTAAATGTTTTTGTTTTGTGATGAACACCAGCTCTTTTTAACTGTGTTCAAATCTTTTGAAACAGGAGACAATTCTTTTAATGCTTTGAAACGTTTTACCAGTGTCATTGATTAACAATGTAATCAAAATAAGATTTTAGGGAGCAAAAGAAATGACAAAGTTATAATCATATAATTCAATAAATCATAATT
Source organism: Rhinogobio ventralis (assembly GCA_039654625.1). Classification (NCBI taxonomy): domain Eukaryota; kingdom Metazoa; phylum Chordata; class Actinopteri; order Cypriniformes; family Gobionidae; genus Rhinogobio; species Rhinogobio ventralis. The sequence goes on from CM077198.1 coordinate 39,563,743, forward strand.
TTAACCTTGTATTGTTTTTCCTTTACAACATTAATGTGTATATAGAAATATGCAAGCAAAAACAATGCTTGTCCCCAAAACACTGCTTGCATACAGACAGCTGGCCTATTCACACTCAACCCGCAAGACCAGCTCCATTTTCCACCAGCTAGACCAGCACTAACCAGCATAAACCAGTCTGGACCAGCCTGGAATTCATGCTGGTTGAATTTTCAGCAGGGACGACACTGATCTATGACTTCGTTGCATGCAAAACCCCCTTTGGAACCGTTATTTTTAAAGAGGATCTATTGTTACTTTTCTCAAAGTCTTGATGTGTGTTTGGGCTCTACTAGAGCAGGTTTTCCTGCTTGAATGTTGATTATTTCCTCATATTCTCCATTGTTGCGGCTCCTCTCTTCCCAGTCTGTCAGTAACGCTCTGTTTAGTTCCTGTATCTATGAAGCCCCTCCTTCTGAAAAGCACACTGTGCTCTGATTGGTCGGCTGGAGCAGTGTGTTGTGATTGGTGTTTGGGAAATGTCCCGCCCCTTACCATAAGTTTCAACCAGACTGTCCTCCAAAAAAACTACAACTCTATTAGTCGTTTTTCAAGCACCTTATTACAACCTTTATTTATGTTTTTAAGTCATGCGCCCTCTAGCTGGCGTAAAAATAATGACAGTGTCGTGTTACGTCTGTCATGAAATGACGTATGACTGTCGTTACCAATCAAAATGCGTGTTCATTTCAATGCAATGTGTAGACTTTTTACCACCATTTGTCATATTTCCATTTAACAAAAATAAGTTTTTATTAACAACTACACCCACCCCACCCCTAAACCCACCCAGTGATTTATAGTGCATATACACTTTGAGCACATGCGTTCCCTGCGATCGAATCCACGATTGCATGATCACATGATGTTGTATTTTGCAATGCTCTATCAATTGAGCTACACAAAACCCGAAATATGACGCAAATAAAAGGAAACAAAGCATTAAAATGAACGTGTCCTGTTGTCGATAGAGGCGCAACTTTAGTAAACGCTCATATGGGTCGTATTTCAGGGACGTGACAAACTACCTATATAGGCGTATTGGTTGGAGGACATGTCGGTTTCAACACACTACTAACTCAACCAGGCCCGCCCCTTTATTCTGCGTATGAATTATTATAATGAGGAATATTGTGATGTGTTGGTTCCTGGAAGAAAACTCAAGACCACAATGGAGGCTGTGTTTCAGTTCAAAAACACTGACACTGATAGAGAGAAGAACTGGAACTTTGCTTTTTCATGCTCAAACAGCAACATAACACACTACAGACAGATCAACATGGGAAACAGCAGAGTAGGTGCTCTTTAAAAGGTAGAGTAGGCAATTTCGGAGAGGCTATGAAATCCCACCCTCCCTTCAGAGCATCCCTAAAGCCACACCTCCGTCAAAACACATTCACATGCACAGCCAAAGTCTGCAAAGTGTCACAAGACGAGAGATGGCGATTAACTACCTCAAGTAATAATAATAATAATAATAATAATTTGTTACATTTATATAGCGCTTTTCTAGGCACTCAAAGTGCTTTACATGGAAGGGGGAAATCTCCTCAACCACCACCAATGTGCAGCACCACCTGGATGATGATGCGACGGCAGCCATATTGCGCCAGAACGCCCACCACACACCAGCTGATTGGTGGAGAGGAGACCGAGTGATGAAGCCAATCAGGATATATATATATATATATATATATATATATATATATATATATATATATATATATATATATGGGGATGATTAGGAGGTCATGATGGACAGGGGCCAATGGGCAGATTTGGCCACGATGCCGGGGTTACACCCCTACTCTTTATCAAAGGACATCCTGGGATTTTTAATAACCACAGAGAGTCAGGACCTCGGTTTATCTCATCCGAAGGACGGTGCTTTTTACAGTATAGTGTCCCCATCTCTACACTGGGGTGTTAGGAACCACAAAGACCACAGGGTGAGCGCCCCCTGCTGGCCTCACTAACACCTCTACCAGCAGATACCTAGTTTTCCCAGGAGGTCTCCCATCCAGGTACTGACCAGGCTCAGGCCTGCTTAGCTTCAGTGGGAAAAAAAACAATAACATTACAATAATCATGAATATAAACAACTTACAGAGCTCTAGTTGTACCACCTGACTGCTGCAGATTCATTTCAGCGTTGATAGTGTGGACATAAATCTGAGGAACAGCTCAGAGTATAACGTCACGGGTTGCGTCTCTAGATGACGGCTGTTTTGGCTCAGGAGGAACAGGTGGCTGCTGTTTGTTTCGGGCTTTACCTTACGACCACACTGATGACGTGAACTACATACACTGACAGACAGGTAGGACATCTGATCGAATCCAATGATTGGACACACATTTTTTTGGTCCTGAGACTTCCACAGAAGATACACTCACCTAAAGGATTATTAGGAACACCTGTTCAATTTCTCATTAATGCAATTATCTAATCAACCAATCACATGGCAGTTGCTTCAATGCATTTAGGGGTGTGGTCCTGGTCAAGACAATCTCCTGAACTCCAAACTGAATGTCAGAATGGGAAAGAAAGGTGATTTAAGCAATTTTGAGCGTGGCATGGTTGTTGGTGCCAGACGGGCCGGTCTGAGTATTTCACAATCTGCTCAGTTACTGGGATTTTCACGCACAACCATTTCTAGAGTTTACAAAGAATGGTGTGAAAAGGGAAAAACATCCAGTATGCGGCAGTCCTGTGGGAGAAAATGCCTTGTTGATGCTAGAGGTCAGAGGAGAATGGGCCGACTGATTCAAGCTGATAGAAGAGCAACTTTGACTGAAATAACCACTCGTTACAACCGAGGTATGCAGCAAAGCATTTGTGAAGCCACAACACGCACAACCTTGAGGCGGATGGGCTACAACAGCAGAAGACCCCACCGGGTACCACTCATCTCCACTACAAATAGGAAAAAGAGGCTACAATTTGCACGAGCTCACCAAAATTGGACAGTTGAAGACTGGAAAAATGTTGCCTGGTCTGATGAGTCTCGATTTCTGTTGAGACATTCAGATGGTAGAGTCAGAATTTGGCGTAAACAGAATGAGAACATGGATCCATCATGCCTTGTTACCACTGTGCAGGCTGGTGGTGGTGGTGTAATGGTGTGGGGGATGTTTTCTTGGCACACTTTAGGCCCCTTAGTGCCAATTGGGCATCGTTTAAATGCCACGGCCTACCTGAGCATTGTTTCTGACCATGTCCATTCCTTTATGACCACCATGTACCCATCCTCTGATGGCTACTTCCAGCAGGATAATGCACCATGTCACAAAGCTCGAATCATTTCAAATTGGTCTCTTGAACATGACAATGAGTTCACTGTACTAAAATGGCCCCCACAGTCACCAGATCTCAACCCAATAGAGCATCTTTGGGATGTGGTGGAACGGGAGCTTCGTGCCCTGGATGTGCATCCCACAAATCTCCATCAACTGCAAGATGCTATCCTATCAATATGGGCCAACATTTCTAAAGAATGCTTTCAGCACCTTGTTGAATCAATGCCACGTAGAATTAAGGCAGTTCTGAAGGCGAAAGGGGGTCAAACACAGTATTAGTATGGTGTTCCTAATAATCCTTTAGGTGAGTGTATATGTACCTCCTATAATGCCCCTTTTTACACAATGTAAAATAAGTCTCTGAAAATAAGTGTGTATGTGAAGTTGTAGCTCAAAATACCCCACAAATCATGTTTTATAGCATGTTAAAATTGTCACTTTTTGAGGGTGAGCAAAAATGCGTCGTTTTGTGTGTGTCCCTTTAAATGCAAATGAGCTGCTGCTCCCGCCCCCTTTCAAGAAGAGGGCGGAGCTTCAAGAGCTCATGTTAGCAGCTCCGATTACCTCACGCAGACACACACTGAAAATATCAGAAACTGTTCAGCCTTTAATGTTCAAACCGGAGTCGGACAATGATGAATGAGACAGGACGTTTCTGAAGGGATAGTTGACGCATTTATGAGTTAACGATCTTCAGTCATTGATTAGCATGTTCTGTCATGATAATCTATAAACCGCTGGTGTGGGAACTGTTGTGAGATGAGCCAGAGAATATCTGCTGCATGAAGAGAGAACAGGGATAGTTTAGTATTAATAAATGTGAAAGACGGACGACAGCTTGAGCGACTCCCAAATGTGCTCGACTACAACAATGTTCCTGGGGGCGGGTTATGTAAATTTAGGGTTAGTGATGTCATGTGTTGTAGTCCTTAAAAAGCGATTTATGTGAAACTCATAATCAACCACCCCTTTAATATTTACACCACTTCTATTATTGATTGCTATCAGGACGTGAAGAGAGAGTTCAACCAGCATAACAGAGTGTAGTTCAGTTTCATGGAGAGAAATATATATGATAACAGAATTCACAAACATTATTTCATTTGATCTGGGCTTCTGAAACCAACACACAAAACCATAGAGAACACACACATTTGAAGGCTAATAGTTACTGAGATGTAGACCCAGTGTGCTTTATTCTGAAGCTGAGCATAACTAGGCAGAACAAATATATTCATAGCCTGCACAAATTCAAGGCCTGGGAATCACAATTCCAGGTTTCCCATCACCGTGGGAAGCAGAGCAGCGCATCCCGAGACAGAGGCAGAACCACACCCACAGCACCAGCCATCACAGAGCCACTGCAGAGAAACATCTGCGCGCATCTGGACTCAAACACACACAACACACCGCCGCGTCATCATGACTGATGGAGAGACTGGATCAGAGTCGCGCTGTCCATTAGACATGGGTGTGATGTTGCAAGCGACGAGCGCGAGCAGGATCAATAAACTCTCTCCGGTGAAAGTGATGAGACAACCAAACTCATTCATAACGCTCATCCAACCATTCGCATTCAATTATGTATTCTATCACGATGATACTCCCACATAGCAGTGCGAGTGCCGGCGAATCAAACGGAAGTGAACACCGATC
>CM077198.1:39569234-39626734 GCA_039654625.1 Rhinogobio ventralis
CAGAGAGAGAGAGAGAGAGACAGAGAGAGAGAGACAGAGAGAGAGAGAGAGAGAGAGACAGAGAGAGAGAGAGACAGGGAGAGACAGAGAGAGAGAGAGAGACAGAGAGAGAGAGAGACAGAGAGACAGAGAGAGAGAGAGACAGAGAGAGACAGAGAGAGAGAGACAGAGAGAGAGAGAGACAGGGAGAGACAGAGAGAGAGAGAGAGACAGAGAGAGAGACAGAGAGAGAGAGAGAGAGAGAGAGAGAGACAGAGAGAGAGACAGAGAGAGAGAGTCTCTGCTGAGTGAAGTGGAAAATCAGCCTCAGCCTCAGAAACATCACTGAAGTGCATCTTTCTGACCCAGATTCCCTCACTCTGACTCGCCCCTTGTATAGTTAAACACAGACATTACAACATGCATGATTAACACCATATGTGGGCCACTACCCCAGGCCAAACACACACACACACACATTGTGTTTTTGTTTTATGGGGACGTAATGTTTTTATACTGTACAAACTGTATATTCTCTCCCCTTACACTAACCCTACCCATCACACACACACACACACACACACATCAAATAATCATGCTAGTTTTGTGTAGATTTGTGATACAGTCCTACAGTGTGACTATACTCATGTATACAGCATTTGATCAATTTCTTTATAATTGATACCCATGCAGATCATATGAATTGAGAGACGTGGAAATGTGTGGAAATATTAATGTGAGTGTGCACATCGACATGCAAAATGCCAGGCATAAAAGCGTCATTAAAAACTGGCAAACCAATGAGATTGGCTCTTTTGTTCACGTGCCTGGAGCTGCTGAAGATACAGTAAAACACGTCTTGGTGCTGCTCAAGCACAAAACGCTCTTGCCAAGCACACACTGATACCCAAGAAGACGACGAAGAGGAAGTAGATGAAGAAGAAGAAGATGCAACGAGGCCAGATGCAATATAGAGCTGCTGCTACCTTTGGTGTCTGAACACACAGAACTTTATGACAAACGCCACGGCGACTGCAGAAATCTCCATAAGAGGGAGTTATTACGGAGAGGAATTGCAGATCAAATAGGATTTGATGCTGAGTTTCCATCTGCAATCAAATCAAAAGCGCCATCTACTGTCAGGGAGTGAATCTGCACGTTCACTCGGCACATCGCTTGGGTATGAAAGACGCGAAAAACACTGGCGATAAGCACGTGCGCAATAATCATCCCGGTGTGCACGAGGCTTTAGTCATTTAAAAAAAAATATTCGTCAGGTCGCAGGGTCGGGTCAAATGAACTACAGCGAAGATAAAATGGTGGCAATGGGAAAGAGTGAGCAGTCACGTGACCAATATATATTTTCCTCATACATTCATATAATTTTTTACTTAAAATCTGTATGTTCATTTGAAACACATACATGAGGAACACATTGGTTTGAATATGCACTCCCTCATTCTCAGCATGTAAAACTCATAACAAGCTCCTTATCTTAAACCTGCGGTAAGCTGTGTTACTCAGCGACGCTTGTGAATTGTGTGTGTGTGTGTGTGTGTATGAACCTTCTGTTCAGTTAAACCCTACTACAAAGTCCAACTCAAATGAGGCAAAGACGACATCTCTTGATTTGCCCTGACCACAGAAAAACTCACCTATAAGACTCGAGAGGAACAGTAAGAGTGAGTGGAAATACATACACCACGTCGTCATACTTCACTGGCTGATATGACACGCCACTTGAAAGAGAGTGAATAAAGAAATATGCCACACTGGAAAAGTGATAAGTACATTTCTCTTACTAGCACATTTACAAGGGAAAGCGATCCTGCCTTAAGAGAAGGGTTGCTCTGGCTTATCTGTTCAGTAATGCAGCGAGCTCGGTCACCATGGTTACAGCACACATCTCTCATCAGCAGAAGATCACACACACACACAAACACCAAACACTGACCCACAAGGATGCAATACCAGAAGTCTTTGACATGTTTTGGTCCCCATGAAATCATACAGAATGAGTTTCTGAAAATGTAAAAGTCCAGAAAGTTGTGTGTGTGTGTGTGAAATGGGTAAGTTTAGGGGTAGGGTTAGCGTGTGTGTTGTGTGTGTGAAATGGGTACATTTAGGGGTAGGGTTAGTGTGTGTGTTGTGTGTGTGTGTGTGTGTGTGTGTGTGTGAAATGAGTAGGTTTAGGGGTAGTGTTAGTGTGTGTGTGTGAAATGGGTAGGTTTAGGGGTAGGGTTAGTGTGTGTGTGTGTGTGTGGAATGGGTAGGTTTAGGGGTAGGGTTAGTGTGTGTGTGTGTGTGTGATGGGTAGGTTTAGGGGTAGTGTTTGTGTGTGTGTGTGTGTGTGCGTGTGTGTGTGTGTGATGGGTAGGTTTAGGGGTAGTGTAAGTATAAGGGGAGAGAATATACAGTTTGTACAGTATAAAACCATTACGTCTATGGAGAGTCGCTATTAAACATGGATTATATGTAACCTGGTTCCCTGAGAGGGGAACGAGACGCTGCATCATGGCATCAACACTATGGGAACATTAATGCCAACGCCGCCACACTGAGGAAGAATGCCTGACAGACAGGACAATGTCAAGCTCGAAGGACCAGTGATCCTGGGGTTAAGTCCATGTCCAGACTGTAAAACCTGATGAATGTGTGTGGAGAGGACCAGCCCACCGCAGCACAAACTTCATGTAAAGCCCGGGACACATCAAGCCAACAATCGGCCGTCGGGCAACGTCGGACCGTTTTTGAGCGCCATTCAGCATAGTTTTTTTTGTGTGTTCTGCACCGCTGGCTCAAAACGGTAAGCAAGCGCTGCTTTGTTTATTGTTTGTAAACCTGCACTCGTAGTTTCACTTTCCCTTTTTGAATGACAAATATAGACCTTTTTTTTTTTTTTTTACACATTTTTGCCCCGACGCCGGTGACAACACAGTTTGGTGTGTCCCTACCTTAAGGGTGCACCCTTGGAAGATACCAAACTCCTAGTGGAGTGGGCCCTGACTCCTTAAGGCAAAGATTTACTGTGTGTCTTATAGGACAGAGCGATAGCATCCCAGTAATGGGAAAAGCGCAGGTTGCGACCACCGAAGCAGAGCCCAGACTGGACACAGTAGAGCAGCCTCTCTTGCTCCGGCGATGCCTCAACAACCACAGATGGAGTCTATAAACTGGGGCCAGACCCAAAGTTTCCAAATCTCCGGCCGGGGGTGAAAGATTGACCCCTGAACTTGATACAGAAGGCCTCTCCGAACAGGAAGCTCCTAGGGAGTGCAGTCCAGGAGAGACACAAGATCTGAGAACCAGACTCAGGGTGGCCAGAACAGAGCCTCTACAAAAGGTGGACTCGGTCTTGGCAAACCCTCACTAGAACTCCCGGGAGCAGAGCTATCAGAGGGAAGACGTACAGACGAATGTCTGTTCCCCAATGGAGCTGGAGGAGGGAGGGCGAACCAGAGGGGACAGTGGGTCGACTCCCCGGAGCCGAACAAGTCCAGTTCCGGTCTGCCAGACCTCGGCCATATGGACTCCAGCACCAGTGGGTAAAGTCTCTGTTCCCCGGGCCTCACAGGACATCTGCCCCCAAGATCAAATGCCCTGGAATATAAAATGTCCCAAGTATAAGCCTGCCTTTCTTCTCTCAAGAAAGTCGAATGGAAGCAGAGCTTAAACCGAAACTCCCAATAGTGCACATATGGGATACGCAGATCGTGCCTGAACTGTTGGTTTGTTTTTATTTTCACACACATTGTGAGCATCATCCCTCTTAGATAGCAAAGGCTGGGCGGGCACACATCTTGTTTCTTCTTTTTTTTAATAGGTCTTGGATCGGCACTTTTACGGCATCTTAAACGGTTCGCACGCACATGAACCTAGGACCGCTTTTCGGTCTCAAGAGTGACACTACTCATAGGGGAGGTCCAGTGTTCATTTGTCAGGCATTATTTATACGTTTTTGGTTACACAAACTATTTTATTACATTCACATTTAATACATAGTCAGGAGGAAAGACCAAGAACAGTATGACACATTATTCAATAAAGTATCAGGGTTATAATAGTTCACTAAAACCATTACAAATATTCATTACTTGAAATAAAAGAAATGTTATCTAAAATAAAAAAAAATAAACAAACTTATTTGAAGCTTTAGCTTAACCTGATATACTAACTAAAACAGAAATATAACATTATAAAAACTATACAGATGTTTTAAAAAAAAACTAACAAAAGTGAATTGATCTCTCGTGTATTTTTGCGCTTGAATGTCAAAATGTCAGTTTTGTCATGTATTCAGTAACAGTCAGAGATGTAATGATTAAATACTCAATGAATGCATTACAGTTCAACTAAACTCATTCGATTTTAGTCGACTAAACCTAAACAATTCAGGTGACTAAAACAATCAAAATTTACTGGAAAAATGAACACTGGGGAGGTCTGAGCTGGACCTGTCCGAGAGGCGAAGAGTTGCGGAACAGGCTGGACAGGCCCCAGTGAGAGATGAATATGCTGCCGCGGTTCATCCAAATTCTCCAACAGGGAGCTTGTCTTCCGTTGAAGAGCCAAATCCTTTCGAGGGGGCACCACAAAAGAAACCTCTTTTCCAGATGGGTGCAGCTCTTCCATCTGGACTGGATACGGACTGGATCTGTCTGACTGCCGTTACCGTGGGATGAGTCTTAAATATAGATTTAAGCTGACAGAGTGTGTCTGCTTCCCGAACAATGCTAGGAAGGCTGTTCCAGAGTTTAGGTGCTAAATAGGAAAAAGGATCGACCGCCTGCAGTTGATTTTGATATTCTAGGTATTATCAACTGGCCAGAGTTTTGAGACCGCTATAGACGTGATGGAGTATAATGCGTTAAGAGCTCGCTCAAGTACTGGGGAGCTAAACCATTTAGAGCTTTGTAAGTAATTAGCAAGATTTTAAAATGTATGCAATGTTTAATAGGGAGCCAGTGCAGTGTTGACAGAACCGGGCTAATATGGTCATACTTCCTGTTTCTAGTAAGAACTCGAGCTGCTGCGTTTTGGACCAGCTGCAGTTTATTTATTAAGCGAGCAGGGCAACCACCCAGTAGAGCATTACAATAATCTAGCCTTGAGGTCATGAATGCATGAACTAACTGTTCAGCATTTTGCATTGAAAGCATATGCCGTAATTTAGATATATTTTTAAGATGGTAGAATGCAGTTTTACAGATGCTAGAAACATGGCTTTCAAATGAGAGATTGGTATCAAAGATGTCACATGTCTGTCCTGTCTTGTTTTGCACATGTGGTGTTTTGGTTTGTATCTGGGCCAAGTGCTCTTGTCTTCTGTCTGGACCCCACCCTTCTTGTTATCTGATTATTGATATGTCAGGGGAAATGGAGGAAAACTAAGGTGAGGACTCAAATGCAGGAAAAAGGATTTAATAAGAAAATAAACAGCAAAACAAAACCCACGTGGGGGAAAAAACAATCAAGATGAACAAAAAATAACTCAAAACATACCATAAGGACCACAGGAGACGTTAGACAACGATCTGACACAGACTGCAAACACAATGGGACTTAAAAAGGGAAAATAATCAGGAAGGAACAGGTGGGAGAAATCAAACACTAATCAGATAACAAGGGGGAGGGATCAGACAGAGACACGAGCACATGGCCCAAAACAACAAAACACCACATGTGCTACACAAGACATGACAGGCATGTGACAAAAGAGCACACCCAGGTTCCTCACTGCCGACGAGGACGTGACAGAGCAGCCATCAAGTGTTAGACAGTATTCTAGGTTACTACATGTGGAGTTTTTTTGGTCCAATGATTAAGTTGTCTTCTGAATTTAGTAGTAGGAAAAAGCATGTGTCGTTCAATATTTTATATCAACTATGCATTCCATTAGTTTTGTGAATTTGTGTGTTTCGTCAGGCCTTGAACTATAGTATCAGTGTAACGGTCAGGAAATACACACTGAGAAGGTATCAAGTGAATCCAGACAAACACTTTATTGAGGGCACACAGAAGACACACAGTGAACTGGTGAGTAGAAGTAAACAGTGTTTGGTGGGGAATGAATGATGGATAATAATAGTGTCTTTATCTTACAGGTCAAGCAGGGAGCAGATGATGAGCTGGCAGATGGGCGCGCACACACCTCAGTATGGCAGCGCTGGGGCAGGTAATAATCCACAGGCGAAACACAGGGTACCACAAGAGAACTGTGATCACAGAGCATCTCTCCTAGTTCAAGGCCAGACACTGAATGAACTGAGTGCTTTTATGCGGTGCTGATGAGTGTATTGATTGGTGGCAGGTGTGTGTGATTAATACTCTGGTGAGAGGGATCGCTGAGTAGTGGAAGTGAGAGAGCCAAAGTCAGACGCACAGCTTTGCAAAGTATACTTTATTTCAGAGGTCTTCAACCCTGCTCCTGGGACCTGGGACCTGCCTGTGTATTTGACTCGTACACAGATGCAATTCCTCTCCTGGCCTTACTCCAAAAAAATTTAAATGTGCATGTGCGACCTGCGCATACAAAGTAGTACTTTAGTACACGTGTACTGTTCTGATGATGAAATCTGCGTCTCGCACACTGTACGCTGACCGTAAAAAGTGAAGTATATACTTTGGCCTTAACAGTGAAAACTAACACCATATTTCCTAATAATCCATCCAGCTTTTTTTGGGACATATCCTAATGACAATGATTAATTAATTATATTAAAAAGAGGCTCTATGACTTCTGGAAGCATCTTCACATTTCATAAACTGAATTAATGAAAAGTATTTACAAAGAACATAACTTAATAATCAACACAATAAAAGCCAGGAAAACTTAAGCTGTGAGCGTGCTGGAATGCTCAAACCCCAGATCTTACAAGTAATGTGAAGAATACTAATTACTGCAAGCAAAATACTTGGCATATGTTATTATATTTCATTATTTCATTATGGGTAAATGAAATTCAACACACACACACACACACACACACACACAGCCCTTTTATTTGTACACATAACATTGCAACTCTGGAGTGTGTGGTGGCTGCTTCATCTGGTAGATCTTCTTCCACAAGTTTTTAGCTGCTTTACTAACCAGCAGGTGGCGCTGTTTTCCACACTCGAGAAGCTTTGAATCTTCCTGGAACAGACAGGGGAAAGCCTCATTGACAACACCAATGAAGTTACTTCTGGAAAGATAAGTACATAGGGTACATTTACAAAAAGGGGTTTTGTGGAAATTGATCTAATATTCAGCAAACTGAGCTATTTATCATTTGTTTGTATTATATCAGTTTTTTTTTTTTTGGGATATCAAAAAGAGTCACTATGTTCTGAGATTTGTCTGATTTCTGTGATGCGAGCCGACTAGTAGGCATCAGAAGAGGGGCGTCGATTACGAGTTAGTCGAAGAGAAACTGCATAAACAGAACAGACCAGAACGCATGCAAACTACAGCGACAATGGAGGTTAGACAGTATCCTCAACTCTAGCATGAAAGAATACAAAGATATTTACATGGGCATATTTACAACTCGTGGCGAGAGATTGCTCAAAACTGTGCATGCGTCGAACGCCTGTGTACGCATACAAGTCAAAAGTAGTATACTTTGCAAGGCTGTGCGTTCGACTGAGTGTACGTGTACTTTTGGCTTAAGACTGTGTGCCATATTTCTAGAGAGAAGAGTGGCACCACTGTAAGGGAAACAGGTACATTTAGCTCAAAGGGGACATTCAACACATGCACCATAACACTTTTTATACAATGTGCAATATGTTTTTAGAGTTTCCCTTATGTCATTTAATGTCTATATTTAAATAAAGTAAATGTTTCATTTGTTCTGAGAGCTGCCACTCTAAATGTTCTTGTACTTGTACTGATGACAATAAAGTACCTTACATACTCTTACTTAAGTTGCAGAAAGAAAGAGTGTCACGGCTGATATAGGGAAGAGAACAGGCTTGTATCTAATTGCAGCAGTCTTTATTATAGTAACACAATAGGGTAATCCATACAAAGAAAGCAAACATGGATAACAATCGAGGGAACCAATGAAAAGATAGGACTACAAAACGATCACAGGAAACTAACGCATTAAAACAACACAATAAGAGTCCTAAGATGAATAAGAGTCCAGACGCTCCACAAACAAACACTAAAGTCCAGGAGGAGGGTGGTGGAGGGGAGGCGGATCAGAGGGAGGCATGGCGGTGGGAGTGAGGAGGAAAAGGTGTGCAGCCCAAACACACAAGATGGCGGTGGCCATAGATGACACCAGGACCAGCGGACTAGGGAGCACAGGGAACACCAGACATGGCAGCTCAGAGAGCCACTGGAGCTGGAGATGCGTATACAATGTTTATATAAAATATATACATAAAACCAAGGAATATACAAAACTGAGGCATTAAACATAACACAATAAGAGGACATACAGGGAACTTGTGACAAAGTGAGGAAAAAATTACTTAGAGAGAATAAAACCCCAATTTTGTAGCAACACTGTAAAAATTTAAATCACACTTTAGTTATTTCAATGTATTTTTCATTACAAGTTGACAACTTGCACTTTTTAATTTAACTTAAGTTCATTTTTCTGCCTTAAAGTGGTCATGAATTGATTGTTTTTGACATATAAGAGGCCATCATACTATAAGAATAGAAAAACAGTTGTTAGGTTTTTTTAAGTAGTAAGCACGACCCATATACACCGATCAGGCATAACATTATGACCACTGACAGGTGATGTGAATAACACTGATTATCTCTTCATCACATTATCCTGCTGGAAGAGCCAACGGGAATACCGTTTCCATGAAAGGCTGTACATGGTCTCAACAATGCTTAGGTAGGTGGTACGTGTCAAAGTAACATCCACATGGATGGCAGGACCCAAGGTTTCCCAGCAGAACATTGCCCAAAGCATCACACTGCCTCCGCCGGCTTGCCTTCTTCCCATAGTGCATCCTGGTGCCATGTGTTCCCCAGGTAAGCCATGCACACGCACCCGGCCATCTAAAAGAATGGTCAAAAATTCCCAAAAACACACTCCTAAAACTTTTGGCAATATAGTGTATTTTTTTTAATCAGGGACAATACACATTAATAATACAACCAGCACTGATTTAACCAGCACTGGCTAATTTTCATCCACAGTCCCTCGGCAGGTTGATGTTCAGGACAGGGACAAGATGAAAGAAAATGAAAATGAAAATACTTTACCAAAATGTATAAATAAATAATCACAATTTTGATTTAACAGTAACCATTTTTAAGCTTTTTTGAGAAATCAGAATGACCTGTTATGTGTTTTAATTCGTTCAGCTCCGTTGGAAGACTCATGAGTTCCTCTGAAAGCAAAAGATATCGGACCAAAATCAGTTCTTCTCAGTGGAACATTACAATCACTCTCGTACCGGCTCATGTGCACCGTCCTGTTATCTGACCAGTGTAATCCTTAAAAACAGGTGGAGCACAACCATCTATAATCTTAAAAACAAGTACTAAGTGTATCAAATGTTCCCAACTTAAAATGGTGCAAACTGCAATGGTGAAAACGAGTGGCTTTTCATCTAGAACCTTGAGAGTTTCTTTATATACGATTCCAACCGGCTTCAGAAAAGACTTGCATGTTTGTGTCCAGGTCGTCATACAGTACGCAATGTGCGGAATAACCATCGAGTTCATGAATAAAACTGTGTTTACCACTTTCTTTACGGAGAGCTGAGAATCCATTATTATTCCTAGGTATTTAAATTCAAGTTTCTGTCCCTGGACGAATACTTCTGCTTTCACATCATGATCTGGCCTTTTTGTAAAACACACAGACAGTTTTCTTAACATTAAGATGTAAACATGATTTGATAAGCCATTATGAAACGTATCATGGTATCAGTTCATTTCTGTGCCGCATACATTAGACAATAACATCTGGAGGACAGACATTTGCTAAATCATTTACATGCTAAACAACAATGGACCTACAACAGAACCTTGTGGAACTCCAGCATTATAATCTAGTTTTCTCTTTTCTAAATAAGATTTAAACCACATAATTGTCTCCGTTGAAAAATAAAAATGTGATAACCTAGAGTAAAGTGTCGTGATTTACAGTTTCAAAAGCTTTCTTAAAATCCAAAAACACAGCACCAACTACACCTCCTTTATCCATCTTAGATTTGATATTTTCCAGCAAAAGCCAAATGGCATAGGATGCACTATTATTAAGATATGTAATTAATTGTTCTGCTACCCATTTTTCAGCGACTTTAGGAAGAATACTTATCGGTCTATAACTGCTCATTTCTACTTGACTTCCAGATTTATGAATTGGTGTAATTACTTCATATTTCCATGCAGACGGAAAAATTCCTTACCGATAAATTAAACCAGTCCTATGATTGATTCTTTATGATTTAAAAAAAAAAAATAGAATCTAGTCCATATTTATCTCGAGAATTTTGAAGAGAATGAATTATTCTGTCAACTTTTGTACTGGACACCTGCTTTAGAGTGAATGTGGAAATATGGAGTAATTACACCAGTTCATAAATCTGGAAGTCAAGCAGAAATGAGCAGGAAACTGTGGGCAGAATCAGGCCATGTAATACATGGGTGCTACGATTACGTGTGGGAGATGAGCGCACGGAGACGAAGGAGAACAGGAACTTTGATAATAAAACTCAGGAACACTCCTTGACACGTATGACATGAACGAGAACCGACAAACACTGAGGGCTTAAATACACAGAGCAAATGAGGATAACGAGGAGCAGGTGAAAGACAGAACTGACCAATCAAACGAGGGAAAACGACGTTAATCAAAACACATAAGACGACGGGAGCGCTGGACAAACAGCCTTCCTGAGAACACGATGTTTCAACAAAATAGTTATTAAAAGTGTTTGCTATCGTGCCATGATCACTGATACGTTTCCCTTCTAACTCAAGTTAACATCATTTCCTGTTGAATTTCTCTAATTTTCCCATATCAATTCTGTATGACCTTTTTCCTCACTTTATTATAGAAATATAAAAGTTTGCTTTTGCTTTTCTGATTTCTTATTTCTTAATTTACTAACATTGTGTTTCTCATATTCCATCCTAGATTTAAGAAACTTCTTCAATGCATAATCTCTTTGATTCATTCGTGATTTTCCTTTAACAGGCAGACAGTTTAGCTTCCTCGTCTATTTTTGACGTGCCTCATAAAGATATTTACAGTGTTTTGAATAATATCCGTTAACAAGTCCTCGTCGTCAGTGAGGAACCTGGGTGTGCTCTTTGATACCAATCTCTCATTTGAAAGCCACGTTTCTAGCATCTGTAAAACTGCATTCTACCATCTTAAAAATATATCTAAATTACGGCATATGCTTTCAATGCAAAATGCTGAACAGTTAGTTCATGCATTCATGACCTCAAGGCTAGATTATTGTAATGCTCTACTGGGTGGTTGCCCTGCTCGCTTAATAAATAAACTGCAGCTGGTCCAAAACGCAGCAGCTCGAGTTCTTACTAGAAACAGGAAGTATGACCATATTAGCCCGGTTCTGTCAACACTGCACTGACTCCCTATTAAACATCGCATACATTTTAAAATCTTGCTAATTACTTACAAATCACTAAATGGTTTAGCTCCCCAGTACTTGAGCGAGCTCTTAACGCATTATACTCCATCACGTCTATTGCGGTCTCAAAACTCTGGCCAGTTGATAATACCTAGAATATCAAAATCAACTGCAGGCGGTCGATCCTTTTCCTATTTAGCACCTAAACTCTGGAACAGCCTTCCTAGCATTGTTCGGGAAGCAGACACACTCTGTCAGTTTAAATCTAGACTAAAAACGCATCTCTTTACTATGGCATACACATAGAACATTTTAATTTATATTTTATTCAAATTGTTAGGCTGCATTAACTAGGTCAGCCGGAACCGGGAACACTTCCCATAACACCTGATGTACTCGTTACATCATAAGAGGAATGGCATCTACGCTAATGTTAGTCTCTCTGTTTATCCCGAGGTTTACTGCAGTCAGCCGGATCCGGGCCGTATCCAGATCAGATGGTGGACCAGCGCCCAGACATTACCAACTCATCCCTGAAGTGTCTGCAGAGACCGTGTCAATTAGACTCCCCTCTGAAATTGCTCATCGACACGCCATCCTCAATGGTTCCATCTCCGGCGTGATGACTCCGATATTTCGAATATTCCTATTTAATAATTGTTTAATTGACACGCCATCCTCAATAAACCCGTCTCCGGCGTGATGCCTCCGATCTTTCGAATAATCCGATCTAATATTACTTCTGACCTGTAAGGCTGGCAAAATAATAAACATACACTGTTTGTTAATTGGCCAGAGGAGAACTTGCACCCCGACTGAGCCTGGTTTCTCCCAAGGTTTATTTTTCTCCATTAGGACACCTGATGGAGTTTTGGTTCCTTGCCACTGTCGCCTCTGGCTTGCTCAGTTGGGGACACTAAATTTTCAACTAAATATCCAAATAACTGTAATTACTAAACTAAATTAACTATATCAACTACATTACTTGAATATATATGATAATTGAAATGAGCTGATGACATCACTGTTTTCTCCAGAGCGGCTGTACAGCCCAATCAAATTCTGTTCATTATTTTCCTGTTTAACACTGTGAAGCTGCTTTGAGACAATCTGCATTGTAAAAAGCGCTATATAAATAAAGTTGACTTGACTTGACTTGACACATTTGCATCTTTTTCAGTATAATTTTGAGAGAAATGTTCTTCCCAATGTATGTTGTCCAATGCCTTTTTTAAATGATTGAATGCACTTTTTGGTATTCTAAAGTTTTTCTATTTATAGCCTGATACCCAAACTTCCTCTTCTTTGTCAATTTTCTCACGATGAGTGTTAAATTATGATCACATATTAAAAGGCTTAACTACATGAAAATTAAGTCAATTTGTGTTTCAGAAGATCTAGTTATTCTTATTAAGTTATGTTTTCCTACCATTTTTATCTAACCAATTTACATTTAAGTCACCAAGTAGAATAACTTCAGTAAAATCACATACTTTAAGAAGATTATGTCATTTATCATAAAATTCATTATTTGTCGATGGTGGTCTATACACAGCTATAATTATAAAAGACATTTGTGGTGAAAGATCTAAAACTATACATTCAATATCAAAATTGCAGGCTAACTTTAACTCTGTACACCTAATACTATCCTTAATATAAAACATGATACCCCCACCCCTGCCAACCTATCTCTTCAAAAATCTTATAACCAGGATCATTGCTGATGGTGAAGTAAAACTCAACCATGTTTCAGGCAAACATAATAAGTCTTTATTACAATAAGAAGGCATACCGAACATTCCTCAGAGTGATAATATTTTGTCTCGCTAACTCATAAACGCACACACACACTATACAAACAGCGCGGTGGGTCTGCATTATATCCACGTAGCCCACAATGCTCTTTGACTCCATCTCAGTCTCTCTGTCCGTACTGGAATAACCAGACCTATTTAGAAGAAGAGTATCCACAGTCCTACTTTTGGCCATAAAGGTGCATATTCAAATACTGATGCAAACGTACAGAGTGCCACACCTTGTCCCTTTATCAAGATCACATTTCAGAATGATTATCGCGTGACTCCTTTTCCTTAGGGAGTGTCTTTAAATCCTCATTCTAGAGGGATTCATCACTGAATCTCATCAACACCTGAGTGACATCGCACAACACCGCTCTTAATCCTAACGTCTCTTACAACCACCCAGCTTCAGAAAGGTATGTGAGATATTTTATAATATGTAAGTTTGTGATCACACACAAAATGATTGTTGTTAGTTTGTTTTACAATCCGTATAATGGGAACTCAACCCAGAGGAAAGCATTGTTGCTTTACACACACTCTTTTGCTTCGGTCTGTTTGTGTGTATAGGGAAGTCCTTGCGTTTATCATCAAATCATAACGTGTGACCAAAACTATGCTTGTGACGTCATTAAAAAATGCTGTTATGAATTAGTCATAGGAGTGCCTGAGGATAGAAGACGAAGCTGTGCTTGCTTGTTTAGTAACAACGCAGAATTCTTTACATTATTTAATGGATAAATGGAGTCCAAAATGATTTTCCATTCATTATTATGTCAGAATGCAAAATATAAATATTGATTAATATTATTAATGTGATATTCATTAAATAAGACTTTAATATTGTTGTGACTAATTTTTGTCTTTTAGGTCATTTTTCAAAATGAGCAAACACATGATGAAGGACTCTTTAGATTAATTGTGTGCATTTACTGTATTAGTGTACATTTTAATATGTCATTCTTATTTATTTATGAATCTTTTTCCAGAGCATCATATAAATAATGGAACCACCAAAACATCGGCAACTTCGTTTTGTCTCTTGGAACACTCTGGGAATCAGGTTCACAAAAGAAAAAAGCCCCAAGCACCCGCTTGTGTTAGAAGAACTCAACAACCTGAAGGCTGATGTTGTCTTTCTACAGGAGACACACATTGGACTTCAGTCTTACGAAGTACTAGAGGACATAACAGGCTGGAGGTCTTTCTTCACTGTCCACCATCCTTGCAGCAAAGGAGTTGCTATCTTGATAAACGATAAAACAATATTTCGCTACATATGCCACGATGAGGACTACAGTGGAGGATATATTGTCCTCTTCTGTCGTATCTCTTCTCAGTTGTTTACTCTTGTGAATGTGTACAACCACAAGGAAGACAGACATATGCTGAAGAGACTGGGAGACTACCTGAGAGCTATTGACTCTAAAGGTGTGCTTGTGGTTGGTGGAGACTTCAACACTGTACTGGACCCAACGATTGATAGGAGATCAGCAGCAGATCAGACGTACCATTCCTCTCTTAGAAGCATTCTAGAAGAGTTCACAGAATCTCTGAGTCTCACAGATATATTTGCATCAATGCATCCAATGGAGGAAAGCTTCACACGATCTCAGAGTCAGAGTCATTCAAGGTTGGATATGTTTTTCATGCCGACCAACACAGTGCCTTGTGTCATAGACTGTGAAAATTACAAAGCAAAACCGAGAAAATCTACAAGTGGGGACTTGAAGAGAATTTCTGATCATGATCCTCTAGTTTTAGATATAAAAGTTCCATTACTTTCAGAACCGGCAGTGCTGGAAGTTGCCTCAATGTTGCGTGAATTTGGATATAGTGGAAAACCAGACAGAAGAGCAGGGAAAATAAATGGTGCAGAAATACTGAGTGCCATCAGATCTTTGCCTGACTCGCAAGAACAAACTCCTGATAATCTCAGAGTTTGTGACTACAAGAAGAACGACCTTCCAATGACAGAAATATTGAAGAGAAACTACAACATGATGCTGAAGTTTAAACGTGTTCCTAGACGTTTTGTAAAATCATTGCCTGCTTCAGACAGTACACGTTCTTTCAATGTTGACTATTTGATATTGGCTCACATTTTAGCCAAACGCCTTAAAGTGTTTCTAAGGCCATCTTTTAGGAGAAGAAAAAGGGTAGCATGCAATGGTCGCATTTGTGTGACTTTTGCAAAGGGTCCCAAAAACATCAAGATGTCTTTCCTCAAGCGATGTCTCTCATCACTCACGTCTCTTAAACATCTAACCCCTAACCCACCAAATGACTTCAGCATTCTGGAGAATCTCCTCCCCAAGGCCAAGCGCTCCACTGATGACCACAGAGATCTCCGTCAGGGCTGCCCTCTGACCTCATCCATTCTCACAATGGCATTGAAACAACTGGAAAGGGACATCATGGAGACAAGCAAAACCCCTGGCAACACTAGTGTCTGCTCCTTCAGACAGACTCTGATCATACATACAGACAAACAGGCCATTGACAGCATTACTGGATTGTTTGAACCATTCGAGAAATCTTCTGGGATTAGACTTTCCTTTAGAAGAAAAAAGACAAAAATGACTAAATGACATTTGTTTGGCTTTTCTACAAAGTCTACTTAAATACTTTCTCATTTTGTCATTAAATCATCATTTTCAATAAGTTATAAATGTTAAATGGAACCTATTATGATAACCTTTCTGTTAATGTGTAAAGGGGAATATAGCTGTGTGTGCATGTACACAATCTGCAAAGTTACAAAGCAAACAGAAGAACAATTTCTCATATTTCTAGACATTTAAAAAAAGTGTATATATATATATATATATAAAAACCAATAATCCATTAAGCATTATGTATTTGTTACTGATTTAATGGAAGTTATTATAAATTGTTAGAGATCCATTTTTGAAAAATCCTTATACAAACAAATGAAGTATGATTCATAATATAATTCATGTATAATAAACAGTGATGTATATTGTTACCATGTACAATTACTACAATTACATTTTAATTAAAATTAGTTCCTCAAGTCATTGAAAAGTGTCATAATGTACTTGCTCCAAACTATTTGATGAAATAAACTTCTGAATTCACAGTAAATGAATCTCCTAAAGCTGCAAAAACGATTTGAGTACTTATCAATCGAGAGGTTTTTAACATCTGTACTGTCGGCGGACAGAAGGAGACAACACAGGCAATGTAGGCTATCCCGCGATTCCTCCACTCTGTAATCAGTGTAAAATGTCACACTGTTTCATTCTTTATGGTCATGTATGGACATTCAATTCCCTTTTGGAAATGTATATTTAAATATCTTTCTGAAGCACATTCTATTGATTTGGAGCCTGAGCCTTGTATTGGACTTTTATGAGCAGAGAATGATTTTTGTAGTAAGTATCAAACACAGGCCATTTCTCTTTGTATGATCCGTGCAAAAAGACTTATTTTACAGACGTGGAAAGCAGATTCTGTCCCTACTTTTGAAAGTTTAAAATATTAAAGGGTCAGTTCACCCAAAAATGTGAACCCTGTCATTAATTCCTCATGTCGGTCCAAACCCGTCAGACCTTCGCTCATCTTCAGACACACATGAAGATATTTCTGAAGAAACCCCTCCATAGACAGCAATGTAATGAACACTTTCAAGGGCCAGAAAGGAAGTAAAGACATGGTTTACTTGAATAACACAATTCAACAATCTCTTTGTAATCTCTACCACAGTAATAAATCTGTTGAAATCACATGAAATACTGTCATTTAAAATTTAAAATGGTCTGTCTCCCTTCTTCTGCCACATGTCTGATAGAGACAGTCATTTACTGTTACAAGTAAAAGAACCAATACACTGTGATGTATTGTTATATACAGTAAACAACTATGAAAATATGGAAATATGTAACGCAGCCTGCATCAGAATAACTGGTTGAACAGGTTGTAATAACAGGTTTATGAACAGTCATTATACTGGATTCAATGGACTGTCACAGAAGTCAGATAAATCCCAGCACACAGAGACTCTTTCACCTAGCTATTATCACATAGAGACTGTGTCTGTTTCACAAATTAGTAAATACAAAAAAATATGAATATTATATTAATATTATATAATATTATATATAGCTGAATATTCGATCCCTTTCCCCAAAAACGCTTATTGTTAATGATATGATTACAGATAATAATCTAGATGTGCTGTGTTTGACAGAAACCTGGCTAAAACCTGACGACTACATTACTTTAAATGAGTCCACCCCACAAGATTACTGTTATAAACACGAGCCGCGTCTGAAAGGTAAAGGGGGAGGTGTTGCTGTAATTTATAATAATATCTTCAGTATTACTCAGAAGTCTAGTTTCAAATATAATTCTTTTGAAGTTTTGGTGCTTTACGTAACGTTATGTAGTGAACTTGATAAATCCTGTTTAACATTTGTGTTGGCTACTGTATACAGGCCACCAGGGCACAATACACACTTTATCAGAGAATTTGCTGATTTTCTATCAGAGTTAGTACTGGCTACAGATAAAGTCCTAATTGTTGGTGATTTTAATATCCATGTAGACAATGAAAAAGACGCATTGGGATTGGCATTTAGAGACATTCTAAACTCTATTGGAGTTAGGCAACACGTATCAGGACCCACTCATCGCCGTAATCATACTCTAGACCTAATATTGTCACATGGAATAAATGTTGATACCGTTGAAATTCTGCAGCAGAGCGATGACATCTCAGATCATTACCTAGTATCATGTATACTTAATTTAGCAAAGGCTGAAAGCCGTCCCCTCGCTTCAAATATGGCAGGACTATCACTGCTGAGACTAAAGATTTCTTTATAAATAAACTTCCTCATCAGTTTCATCTCCTCAGCATCCCAGATAGCCCAGAGGAACTTGATGTTGCAACAGAAACTATTGACTCTCTCTTTTCCAGCACTTTAGACACAGTTGCTCCTCTGCGCTTAAAGAAGATTAAAGAAAATAGTCCAACGCCGTGGTACAACGAGCACACCCGGGCCCTTAAAACAGCAGCCAGAAAAATGGAGCGCAGCTGGAAGTTTTTCGCATTTCGTGGAAAGAGAGCATGATTTCATACAGAAAGGCCGTAAAAACTGCTAGATCTGCTTATTTCTCGACTCTCTTAGAAGAAAACAAACACAACCCTAGGTATTTATTCAATACAGTGGCTAAATTAACCAAAAATAAAGCTTCAACTTCTGATGTCTGCCAACAGCACAGCAGTAATGACTTTATGAACTTCTTTACTTGTAAGATTGATAATATTAGGAAAAAAATTATAACCATGCAGCCGTCTACTACTGTATCACATCAGACAGAGCATTGTAGTGTCACTGAGGAAAAATTAAATTCATTCACTGCTATAGGAGAAGAATTGGCTAAACTCATTAAATCATCTAAATCAACAACATGTATGCTCGACCCTATACCGACTAAACTACTAAAAGAGATGCTTCCAGAGGTCATAGATCCTCTTCTTAATATCATTAATTCATCCTTGACTTTAGGATATGTACCGAAAACTTTTAAGTTGGCTATTATTAAACCACTTATTAAAAAACCACAACTTGACCCTACAGAATTAGTCAATTACAGGCCAATCTCAAATCTACCCTTTCTGTCAAAAATACTAGAAAAGACAGTGTCCTCACAATTATGCTCCTTTTTAGAAAGAAATGGTATCTGTGAGGATTTCCAGTCAGGATTTAGACCGTATCATAGTACTGAGACTGCTCTCATTAGAGTTACAAATGATTTACTCTTATCATCCGATCGTGGTTGTATATCTCTGTTAGTGTTACTCGATCTTAGCGCTGCATTCGATACCATCGACCACAACATTCTTTTGAATAGACTCGAAAATTATGTTGGCATTAGTAGAATTGCATTGGCATGGTTTAAATCATACTTATCTGACCGTTATCAGTTTGTAGCAGTAAATGAAGAGATGTCACACCGATCACAAGTTCAGTATGGAGTACCGCAGGGCTCAGTGCTAGGACCGTTGCTCTTCACCCTGTACATGCTACCACTGGGAGATATCATTAGGAAGCATGGCGTTAGTTTTCATTGTTATGCTGACGATACTCAGCTCTATATTTCTTCACGCCCTGACAAAACTTACCAATTCACAAGATTAACGGAATGCATAGCTGATATAAAAAATTGGATGACTAGTAATTTCCTGCAACTTAATTCAGAAAAAACAGAATTTTTTATTATTGGACAAAAAACCTCCACATGTAGTAATCTAGAATACTGTCTAACACTTGATGGCTGCTCTGTCAAGTCCTCGTCGTCAGTGAGGAACCTGGGTGTGCTCTTTGATACCAATCTCTCATTTGAAAGCCACGTTTCTAGCATCTGTAAAACTGCATTCTACCATCTTAAAAATATATCTAAATTACGGCACATGCTTTCAATGCAAAATGCTGAACAGTTAGTTCATGCGTTCATGACCTCAAGGCTAGATTATTGTAATGCTCTACTGGGTGGTTGCCCTGCTCGCTTAATAAATAAACTGCAGCTGGTCCAAAACGCAGCAGCTCGAGTTCTTACTAGAACCAGGAAGTATGACCATATTAGCCCCGGTTCTGTCAACACTGCACTGGCTCCCTATTAAACATCGCATACATTTTAAAATCTTGCTAATTACTTACAAAGCACTAAATGGTTTAGCTCCCCAGTACTTGACCGAGCTCTTAACGCATTATACTCCATCACGTCTATTGCGGTCTCAAAACTCTGGCCAGTTGATAATACCTAGAATTTCAAAATCAACTGCAGGCGGTCGATCCTTTTCCTATTTAGCACCCAAACTCTGGAACAGCCTTCCTAGCATTGTTCGGGAAGCAGACACACTCTGTCAGTTTAAATCTAGACTAAAAACACATCTCTTTACTATGGCATACACAAAAAACATTTTTAATTTATATTTTATTCAAATCAGTTAAATGATTGTTAGGCTGCATTAACTAGGTCAGCCGGAACTGGGAACACTTCCCATAACACCTGATGTACTCGTTACATCATAAGAAGAATGGCATCTACGCTAATGTTAGTCTCTCTGTTTATCCCGAGGTTTACTGCAGTCAGCCGGATCCGGGCCGTATCCAGATCAGATGGTGGACCAGCGCCCAGACATTACCAACTCATCCCTGAAGTGTCTGCAGAGACCGTGTCAATTAGACTCCAGCCTGTAAATGCCGCATCGACACGACATCCTCATAAACCCGTCTCCGGTGTGATGACTCCAATCTTTCAAATAATCTTAAGAATATCTATTGATCTAATATTACTTCTGACCTATAAGGCTGCCAAAATAATAATCATACACTGTTTGTTAATTGGCCAGAGGAGAACTGGCACCCCGACTGAGCCTGGTTTCTCCCAAGGTTTATTTTTCTCCATTAGGACACCTGATGGAGTTTTGGTTCCTTGCCACTGTCGCCTCTGGCTTGCTCAGTTGGGGACACTAAATTTTCAAATAAATATCCAAATAAATTTAATTACTAAATTAACTATATCAACTACATTACTTAAATATATATGATAATTGAAATGAGCTGATGACATCACCGTTTTCTCCAGAGCGGCTGTACAGCCGAATCAAATTCTGTTCATTATTTTCCTGTTTAACACTGTGAAGCTGCTTTGAAACAATCTGCATTGTAAAAAGCGCTATATAAATAAAGTTGACTTGACTTGACTGGAAATGGCCTGACCAGATTACTCAGTCCTTTCTTTCCTTTCTTACAAACAGGAAAGACAGAATTTGTTTAATTGATGAGGGATGATGCAAATTCCTTTACAAATACAGCCCATCACACCTCTCTTAAAAATGCAACCCTAAATGAATCACTGAGAACATTTCTTTAACCCAAGGCAGACAATACTGATGTTTTTCTCGTTCTGTGGTATGTAAGAAAACACCACAGCATCAGCATCAGCATCAGAATGACAAATATGCCCCACCTGTGACGTGGCTTTATAAGTACTGTATGTCTGTCTGGATACACCTGAAAGAGGAAAAAACACGAGCAAACGCTTTAAAGAGAAATTGTTCCAGAGGTGTCTTAAGGTAAGGTATATTTATACTTCTATTTTACGAATAAAGTTTATGTGCACTTTACAAAAAGATATGATCAGTAAGTCATGCCAGTGTGTGTTTAATTAACTCATCAAAATAGTTTAAGCAATTTCAACTTTAAGTTATACAGGTAACACTTTACAATTAGGTGTAATTAACATTATAATGTGTACATTTGCAATGATATTACGCAGCGCCTGAGTCCCCAGCACACTCTATGTGCAAGCAGGTTGTCACGTTGGTTATGTTGATGGAAGTAATATCATTGCGCCGCTGCACTCATGGGACGGCAGCAAAGCTCCTGGATTATTATGCAGGAATGAGAGTATAGTTCCTAGCCATATCGGTCTGGACAATTGCAACTTTTCATTTTCCGTCGGTCTTAGTACACGATGTAACTATACACATCACAACATGTAAATAGGAAAATGTTGGCGTTATTTTGTCACTTATTGAGCAGTAGGCTAGCTGGAGCTGTTTACCTCCAGTCTTTGTGCTAAGCTAGGCTAGCTGGAGCCATTTACCTCCAGTCTTTGTGCTAAGCTAGGCTAGCTGGAGCTGTTTACCTCCAGTCTTTGTGCTAAGCTAGGCTAGCGGTGGGTGCGTCAGACAGAGTTATGGCACGCACGGAGATGAGAATGGTATGTATGTGTAGCAAAGTTCGGTATAGGAAAGGAAGGAAGAAGACAGGGTCGGCTTGACTGAGACTTGTGGTATTTATTATAAAAAATAAACAACTCAAACAAAACATAAACAACAGCTCAGTAAGTTTGTATCTCTTTCAAAAAGTGCTCTCCAGAACTTCCTCAGTTCCTCTGTGCCACAAGTCTGCAGTCAGTCTCTCTCCCACGCATGTCCTCTTCCAGGTGTCTTTTATCCGGTTTCTCCATGCCCATTACTGGAACAAGACACAGGTGTTCATCATTTGCACTTAACCCACTTATGCCACACTCATTTCCCAACTCTCTCTCCCGTCACAGACCATGCTAAACCACGGCCCCCCTGGCACAGTATGGACTGATCTAACTCTGGGGGATACAGTGAATAAGCTAAAGTCCCAAAAAGTTGGCGTGTTCCTTTAAACCACTGAACTGATACGCAGAAGGTTGCTTGTTCAATCCCAGCAGTCGCCACCACCAGTGTGTCCTTGAGCAAGGCACTTTACTCCATGTTGCTCTAGGGGGATTGTCCCTGTAATAAGAGCACTGTAAGTCGCTTTGGATAAAAGCGTCTGCCAAATGCATAAATGTACCTTGACAAAGTCCTTAACTCAATTTGTTAGCGATCACATCATTCTCTAAAAAACTCAACAAATTGAGTTAAGGACTTTGTCAAGGTACATTTATGCACGGGCAGATGCTTTTATCCAAAGCGCACTTATTATAGGGACAACCTATCGCGGTACCACTTCACTGAGCTCCTGATTCTTTCACAAATGTTTGTAGAAGTGTCTGCAGTGCTTGATGTGAATGTAAATACTCAGCATTCAAATACTTGGCACTGTTTGCTGTTAGCAGTTGCAGCACGCTTTCAGAAACCCTCCACCTTCCCCAGCTCCACCTGTATAGCTCTGCTACGGGGCTGCAGCAGCATGTCTGTGAATTTATTGGCAGTAGCAAGTCTCAGTTCTTCCTCTGCAGTAGCGTAGCAGATCTATTCCAAGACCAAACACATTTACATTGCCATATCCATTACTATGTCAATCTCTCCGTGAGTTGTCATGACATAAATATAAATGGCTTTAGGACAACTGTGCATGGCAGGGAATGTGCATTTAAAGCAGATAAATGTAAAAGAACTGCGTAATTTCACTGTGACCATGAACCACAACAGAAACATCCATGAGATCATTTAAATTTAGATTAATTATAGGTCACTTTCACATGAGTGTGTGTTGTGATATGGTTAAATACAACCGCTAGTAGGGAGTTTTTCAGGAAATAAAATTGTATGTCATCATGTCTGTCTGACCTGCCTTACTTGCCTTACTTCAGCATAAAATATTGATAAATAGCCATCCTAACACAACATGGTGTCAGAAGTTTGCACAAGAACGTTGTAGGAGATCCTGAACTCACTCTAGAGAAGGCGGTCACACGTGTACACCAAAGTGAGATGCGGAAACAGCAAGAGGAGCTGAAAGCTAACTTCAAGTGTGACACAGCGACACATGTTGACATTGCTCATGCATTCTGAGGTGCCGTTCATGTGGACATGGGAGCAGACGTCACGGTGGTTTCTGAAGAACTGTTCAAGGAGGAAAACTTTGGTAAACTTCCTGTTGGGCTAGCGTATGAGTGTGAAAGTTGTTTGGCCCAATGAGATCTATAACTGTATGAAGCTTGGTTACTGTGTGTGAAAAGGGCTGCGCTATAGAGGACCTCAAATACAACCATATAAAAGGGTTCAGCACAGAACCCCCCCACGACAACTTGTACCCAACACGGATGGCCGGTGATTCCAGCATGTGTGTAAAGTTGAGATTGTTAAGGGCCCCAAAACTGCCGGAATGTTTGAATTGAATTTTTACCCAAGAATATAAATATAAAAATGTATCTGAACACAATTCAAGCTTTCAATAATTTACTGGATTTACAATTTTTCACGTTAAATGAGACTGAATTACATCAAACAGAATTGCAAAATACCTGTGCTATCGCTGCAATGCTTTTTAACAAATTTTATATGCAGAAGAAGCATTATTCATCTATGTTGTTTTCACCTACAATGGGATCATGTAAAAACCTTTCTATGTTCTTTGCTCCACAGAGCCTCCATGTCAAATCAGTAATGGAACCAAACGAAAGAAAACAACTTTGCTTTGTCTCATGGAA
Organism: Rhinogobio ventralis; assembly: GCA_039654625.1. Classification (NCBI taxonomy): domain Eukaryota; kingdom Metazoa; phylum Chordata; class Actinopteri; order Cypriniformes; family Gobionidae; genus Rhinogobio; species Rhinogobio ventralis. The sequence continues at coordinate 39,593,537 of CM077198.1, forward strand.
TATTCGTGGGCTTGACAACAGAACATATCCAAAGTTTGACTGTATTAGTGAAGAGCTCAGAAGACAAGGTGCTGAAGTCGTCTTTTTGCAAGAGACACATATTGGGCATGAAAATTACAGGACAGTATCACGTATTAAAGGCTGGAAATGTCACTTCACAGTCTATGATTCTCTAAGCAAGGGAGTGGCAATCCTGATAAAAGATGGTGTACCTTTCCGGTACTTGTGCCATGATGAGGATTACAGTGGAGGGTATCTCGTACTCTTCTGTCATCTCCATGGTCAGCTGTTCACTCTTGTTAATGTGTACAATCACAAAGATGAAAAAGATATGCTGAACAGACTGCAGGATTACTTGAAGGAAACAGCTGAGGGTGTGCTTGTGGTTGGAGGAGATTTCAACACAGTTCTGGACCTTAGCTTTGATCGAAAATCCACAGCCAAAGCTCCAAAACATACACCACAGTGGGGCATATTCAAAGAATTCACTGCTTCTCTAAATCTCATGGACACTTGGGCATATTGCAACCCGACTGCCCAGGAATTCACATATTCTCAGAATAAAAGTTCCTCTAGATTAGACATGTTCCTCATGCCAGAAGACATCATAGAACACGTACATAATGTCAAAATTGAAAGCAGTGCAAATGAGAGGAATATTTCAGATCATAAGCTTTTAGTTTTAAGTCTTACTCTTAGTGAACAGCCCAGAAATGACACGCCAATCATTGCTTCTGGGTTGAATGAACATAGATACAGTAGAGATGAAAGAACAGGACAGATTAATGGAGCAGAAATACTGAGTGTGATCAAGTCTTTGACTGATTCTGGGCAGCAATATTGTAATGGCATAAGATTACAGACAAACAAGATATCTTGCGGTCCAAAAACAGAAACCTTAAAATTATCTTTTAACAATTTGCTAAAATGTAAAGAGATACCTGAACATTTCAAAGAGCACACCACCACAACAGGTTTGAGAAAACTCCATATACTCAATGTGGAGTATGTGATATTTACTATGATCTTGGCCAAACGTCTCAAGATGTTACTGAAGGCCTTCCCTGAGAAAAAGAGCCTACCAAACACGGGTGACTGTTACAGTGTGGCCTTTTCAGAAAAACCTAAACAAATCAGATGGACCTTCTTGAAGCATTGTCTCTCAGTCCTGGGCAAAACTTGCAGGTCTAACAAAAATATCCACCCAAGGGATTTCAACATTCTTGAGGGTTTAGTTCATGGTGTTGTAGATTTGAGAAAGGATTTCAGCATTTTAGAGAGTATTCTCCCTAAGAGCAGCGATCCTTCTGATGATCTCAGAGAGTTACAAGAGGGCTGTCCTCTCACTAAAGCCATCCTCAGTTTGGTCCTGAAATTTCTGGAGATTCGTATAAATGGGAATGGCTACACAACTAATATTTGCTATTACAGGCAAGCAATAGTAATACATAGAAAAGTGGCGAAAACATCTCTACATGCGGAAACATCTTCAGATGCGGAAACATCTCTACATGCGGAAACATCTCTACCATCTCTACATGCGGAAACATCTTCGGATGCGGAAGCATCTCTACATGCGGAAACATCTCTACCATCTCTACATGCGGAAACATCTTCGGATGCGGAAACATCTCTACATGCGGAAACATCTCTACATGCGGAAACATCTCTACATGCGGAAACATCTCTACATGCGGAAACATCTCTACATGCAGAAACATCTTCAGATGCGGAAACATCTCTACATGCGGAAACATCTCTACATGCGGAAACATCTCTACATGCGGAAACATCTCTACATGCGGAAACATCTTCGGATGCGGAAACATCTCTACCATCTCTACATGCGGAAACATCTTCGGATGCGGAAACATCTCTACATGCGGAAACATCTCTACATGCGGAAACATCTCTACATGCGGAAACATCTCTACATGCGGAAACATCTTCGGATGCGGAAACATCTCTACCATCTCTACATGCGGAAACATCTTCGGATGCGGAAACATCTCTACATGCGGAAACATCTCTACCATCTCTACATGCGGAAACATCTTCGGATGCGGAAACATCTCTACCATCTCTACATGCGGAAACATCTTCGGATGCGGAAACATCTCTACATGCGGAAACATCTTCGGATGCGGAAACATCTCTACATGCGGAAACATCTTCGGATGCGGCAACATCTCTACATGCGGAAACATCTTCGGATGCGGCAACATCTCTACATGCAGAAACATCTTCGGATGCGGAAACATCTCTACATGCGGAAATATCTTTACATGCGGAAACATCTTCGGATGCGGAAACATCTCTACATGCGGAAACATCTTCGGATGCGGCAACATCTCTACATGCAGAAACATCTTCGGATGCGGAAACATCTCTACATGCGGAAATATCTTTACATGCGGAAACATCTTCGGATGCGGAAACATCTCTACATGCGGAAACATCTTTACATGCAGAAACATCTTCGGATGCGGAAACATCTTCAGATGCGGAAACATCTCTACATGCGGAAACATCTTCGGATGCGGAAACATCTCTACATGCGGAAACATCTTCAGATGCGGAAACATCTCTACATGCAGAAACATCTTCGGATGCGGAAACATCTCTACATGCGGAAACATCTCTACATGCGGAAACATCTCTACATGCAGAAACATCTTCGGATGCGGAAACATCTCTACATGCGGAAACATCTCTACATGCAGAAACATCTTCGGATGCGGAAACATCTCTACATGCGGAAACATCTCTACATGCGGAAACATCTTCAGATGCGGAAACATCTCTACATGCGGAAACATCTCTACATGCAGAAACATCTTCGGATGCGGAAACATCTCTACATGCGGAAACATCTCTACATGCAGAAACATCTTCGGATGCGGAAACATCTCTACATGCGGAAACATCTCTACATGCGGAAACATCTCTACATGCGGAAACATCTCTACATGCGGAAACATCTCTACATGCGGAAACATCTTCAGATGCGGAAACATCTCTACATGCGGAAACATCTCCAGAGGATCTACGTCTTTGGGAGGAGTTCAGAGAAGCCTCTGGAATTAAGGTGCACATTTCAAAAATGAACTAAAGCTATTTTTATATAACAAAACCCATGCAACTAACTTTTGCTCTTCTTTACTGAATGATAGCAATAAGAAATCAATTCTGGATTTAACTGCATACTACAGATGCACTCATTATTGCTTGACTAGTCAAAGCACCTGGTCAACTTTTTTATTTTATTTTTACACATGTACAATATTGTAATATATTCCAATAATGGCACAGGGAACAATACTCAACAAACTGACAAGGCAAACATGAGGGCTATATATACACAGAGACTAGGGGAACACATGACTATGACAACCAGAACCCAACCACATGACAAGACCATGAACCAATGAGAACTATGGACACATGACTAGACCAACCAATCAGAACAAGACACATGAAACTAGGGAAGCACATCACATGATCACATAAGGGCAAGGAGGTCACATGACAAGAACCAGGAAACATGACTGAGGCAAAATTACAAAATAAAAGGCATGAAGAATAAACATGAACCAAATCCCAAAACCAAATGTGACAAGTATGTAAAAGTATAGGCCTAAAAATGAAATTGAAATTCCTAAATGAATGTAAAGATTTGAAACGAAAAATGTAATATAAGTAATATGTTTTGTAGTTGCATCGCTTTGTTTTATTATGCGTTGGGTTGTACTGGTGTCCTGTATCATGCTATACTGGGGAATTTTAATGAAATGTATAAGATTCAAATGAATTCAACTTGAAGAACCAATAACTTTATTACAATTTGTCCATTTACTGGCATTAGCATTTGTATGTAACATTTAAATTTAGTCTGTATTTTTAAACAGTTGTTGTTGTATTCTAATAACTAATATATCTTTAAAATTTATCCAAGGTATAATAAAACAAGGGTGCCACTCATGTTCTCAACTGAATAGAATTCATAACTTCAGTGTTTAGTATGCACCATGTGTACTATACACACATTGTTCTGGGGGACTCGAGCTCCAAGCGGGACTCGAACTCGGGTCCGCCGGCATGAGAGGAGGCTAAAGGCTGCATCCCCTAGCGTCAGTCGCTAGAGCGTCTCTTGAGATCAGAGGAGTGAGGTTTACTCGCACAGAGACTACTAGCTGGCCTCCGGTACATTATACCAAAACAAATTACTGCTTCACAATACTGACCTGACACTGAACAGCTTGAGATGGAGACATTCCCTCATCTACAATCCAACTTGTGACTGTACAACAAAAAAATATTATATACAGAGACAAAAAACAAAAACAATGCAAAAAACACAGGTATGTTTCCGCTTTTGAAGTCGCATATATATCACTATTAAGAATTAAAATTACATCCTTCATTTGAAAAGAGTTTTATGTCTGAAAAAAAATTTATCCTAGGCAGTAGCAGATAGTGTTGCCAAGAACTGGGCTGATTAAACCCCCCGGAATGCGTAATCCCAGTAATGGGAACAGCGCAGGTTGCGACCACCGAAGCAGAGCCCGGACCGGGCACAGTAGAGCAGCCTCTCTTGCTCCGGCGATGCCTCAGCAACCTCAGCTGGAGTCTATGAGCTAGGGCCAAATCTCCAGCCGGGGGTGAAAGGTCGAGACAGAAGGCCTTTCCACTAACAGAACCACTAAAATAGGTGGAGTCAGTCTTGGCGAACCCTCAGAACCCATCAGAGGGAGGACGCAGAGATGAAGCCTCGCTATGGCATGGGTAGGGCGGACCAGAGGGGACGTCCAATCCTGCTCGGCCAGAACTCTGCCAAATGGACCCCATTTCCCGGGACTCACAGGACGCCTACCAAACAGTAGCTTGTTTATAAATTTAGTGATGCAATATTACTGTAAACAATTGAGACAGGTTTTGTCCAGGCTTCATGTTCATTTATACCACAAGGAGACAAAAATAGTCTGCTGTTGTTTTATTGCAGACTTTATATTGGTCGGACCGGTCCGGTGGACTGCTAATCTAACAATGAAACATCGTGCTCAACTTATTTACTGAGAAGAAATAACAAATATGAGAATTGTAGATTATTGTAATGCTGAGAACAATAACTAATAATAATAAGAACTAAACGAATAATGCATTGGCTCTTGTGCAGTAAAGGACATTATTATAATGTTTCTTTTGACAGCACAAATGGAGCAGAAACAAGCGACACCGGTCTGGAGTGATCTGGACAACGAATATACATTTATATAATAAGTAATAAGTATTACATTTATATATTTGGAATTTTGAATGCAATTGTTTAATTATTATGATTATTACAGCTGTGATTGTATGAGTACTTGATGGTGATTTGGCATGAGGGAGATGTAAAGTGTTTTGCTTGTACTTCCAGCAGGTGGCGATAAGCATCTTTATATTACTCTAGGAGTCAAATAACTGAGCATTTTATCCCCTCTGGTGTCTGGAAAATATACTCAATTAAAGATTAATTAGCCAATAGATGTGTGCTGTTCTTATCTGGACTTTTACACAAAGCTATTGTTACACGTGACCTCAAAGACATCGGCTGCGTCCGAAACCTCACGAGAGTTTAAGAGAGTTTGTCCAGCAGCCACAGGGGGTATCAGCAGTAATCTAATATATATATATATATATATATAAAACCCTATTTTCCACTGCAAAGGTATCTATATAAACTGAATAATTTATACTCCTAAAAGTGTACATATATTCAGGGTTGGGAAGGTTACTTTTAAAACGTATTTCACTACAGATTAAAAAGTGTGTAATGTATTTTGTTAATTACACAAGTTTTGTAATTTAATCTGAATGCTTTATGATACTTTGGAACGCTAATAAGGCATGAAACACAAACACGGGACTTCCTCTGAATATTATTTTAAACATCAGTTGTCCACAATATATCTTAAAGCAAAAAAATGCAGACAATCTTAGAAAAAAATAATAAAAAACTACTGAAGCTCAAGAAGGAGACACGATGCATTGAGATCTGGGGTGTGTACAAATTTGGAATTGGGTGAACAGGAAAATTGTACTTGTTTTGTCTTCTGGGAAACGTGGTTATTATCTTCTGAAGAAATCTTATGTTGGAGAGTGAATTTGAATGCTCTAGTTGCTGCGAGAGAAGTTCGGATCTCTTGACACATAAGATCATCCGAACTTGCCTTGCAAAAAGGCTTTGCATAATATTCTGTTTTGCATCTTTTATTCTTGTTATACCTTAAATGAAGAAGTGGGGTTTTCTCTTTTATCTAGAAGTGTTGTTAACACGGCTGGCTTAACAAGTCTATATTTTTTCCTACTAACATGTCAAACAAAGAAGGGGCCTGTCTGAGTGTAAGGTGTTAAAAAATGAGGAAAAAAGGGAAGTTCAACTTAGCTGTCAAACCATATGTATAGGATGTGTGGTTTTAACAGAGGACCCTTGACCTCTAGATATATACACGTGAAACATAATCTATTAACTCTTTCCCTGCCATTGACAAGTTTTTCTGTCCTTCCGTGTTTTCCCTGTTATACGGTAGGGGGCACTATGACATCTTCTACAGAATCTCCTGGAGAAGCAGCAGAAACAAGTGATATCATATAAGCAGATGCATATGTAAAATAACATGATCATCAACATCATAACAGCATATAAATCAAAACTGCCTAATGTTGCTGAATGAAAAGTCGGCCCATGAAGTGTGAGGTGATCATCGCTCTGAATCACATCCAGATGGAGTCTTTGACAAAAAACATGATATTTCAGCTGTTTGCTCAAGATGTTGCTTTTTTAATTAAACTTACCCACATTCAAGTGTGATAAAAGAATGCATGAAGCTAGAATAAAACAGTTATATATATATATATACATATTGCATGTCATACAACAAAATATTGTGGGGGCCATGAAACTTTTGTGAAAATGACCAAAAACAATTAATAAACTTAATTTCTCTTTATTCTTCTAATTCGTTTGGGACTGTTTTACTGTTTTGATTTTATTATTTTGTCAAGGCTGTCTGGGTGGAAGAGGTTGAGAGAAGGGAGAGCGATCTCGTCCGGGATATTCCCAAGAAACACGGGTAGAGTCAGTCCAGGAAGATTAAGGCCAGAGTACACTTCACTTTTTCCGTGTATGCGAGGGTCAGCGTACAGTGCAAGTGACGTGGATTTCGGCATCAGAAGAGCACATGAGTACTGAACACACACCGCCAGAGTTTCGTAACATGCCCATGTTTTTGCAGTATTTACATGGGTTGTAAAACAAAATTGCGTGTGCATTGAACGCCTGTGTACACGTACGAGTCAAAAGAAGTGAACTGTGCACGGCTGTGCGTTTGACTGAGCATACGTGTAAAAAAACAAAGCTTTTGTCTGCAAGGGTACCGTTTAAACGCAGTTACCTGACAAATATTTTGTTCTCCCTTTTCTTCCACTCCAGATAGGAGCACTCCGAACTTAATGATTCAGGTTATATTTTATTTATTATGAATATTTTAATTCCTTTTTTTGTTTAAAGCACTTTGAATTACCATTGTGTATGAAATGTGCTATATAAATAAACTTGCCTAATTTTAATGCTGTCTATTGGCAACATCATGTGCAATATAATACAGGCCTAATATAGTACTATAATATAGGTTCAATTCTTTATTCCGCACTTTTTTGTCTCTTAATTAAAAATGAAATATGAAGTTATTAATAACTTCAATTTCTAATAATCCCAGGTTGCTATGGTCACGCAGGCTTGTTTATGCATTAAAGTTATGGCCACAAGGAAAAATATGTTGTTCCCTCAACATAGGATCTCAAGACTTCACATCACCTTCCCACAACATAAGGACAAACTGATCGCATACTCATCTGATCACTGTCATATCATCCCTGTCATATCATCACTGTCATATCATCTCTGTCATATCATCTCTGTCATATCATCCCTGTCATATCATCCCTGTCATATCATCACTGTCATATCATCTCTGTCATATCATCTCTGTCATATCATCCCTGTCATATCATCACTGTCATATCATCACTGTCATATCATCACTGTCATATCATCTCCGTCATATAATCCCTGTCATATCATCCCTGTCATATCATCTCTGTCATATCATCCCTGTCATATCATCACTGTCATATCATCTCTGTCATATCATCTCTGTCATATCATCCCTGTCATATCATCACTGTCATATCATCACTGTCATATCATCACTGTCATATCATCAATGTCATATCATCACTGTCATATCATCTCCGTCATATAATCCCCGTCATATCATCCCTGTCATATCATCTCTGTCATATCATCTCTGTCATATCATCTCTGTCATATCATCCCTGTCATATCATCTCTGTCATATCATCTCTGTCATATCATCCCTGTCATATCATCTCTGTCATATCATCACTGTCATATCATCTCTGTTATATCATCTCTGTCATATCATCCCTGTCATATCATCCCTGTCATATCATCTCTGTCATATCATCACTGTCATATCATCCCTGTCATATCATCCCTGTCATATCATCACTGTCATATCATCTCCGTCATATAATCCCTGTCATATCATCCCTGTCATATCATCTCTGTCATATCATCTCTGTCATATCATCCCTGTCATATCATCACTGTCATATCATCACTGTCATATCATCCCTGTCATATCATCCCTGTCATATCATCACTGTCATATCATCTCTGTCATATCATCTCTGTCATATCATCCCTGTCATATCATCACTGTCATATCATCACTGTCATATCATCAATGTCATATCATCACTGTCATATCATCTCCGTCATATAATCCCTGTCATATCATCCCTGTCATATCATCTCTGTCATATCATCCCTGTCATATCATCCCTGTCATATCATCCCTGTCATATCATCTCTGTCATATCATCCCTGTCATATCATCCCTGTCATATCATCCCTGTCATATCATCCCTGTCATATCATCAATGTCATATCATCTCTGTCATATCATCCCTGTCATATCATCTCTGTCATATCATCACTGTCATATCATCACTGTCATATCATCCCTGTCATATCATCCCTGTCATATCATCTCTGTCATATAATCTCTGTCATATCATCCCTGTCATATCATCTCTGTCATATCATCCCTGTCATATCATCCCTGTCATATCATCAATGTCATATCATCTCTGTCATATCATCCCTGTCATATCATCTCTGTCATATCATCACTGTCATATCATCCCTGTCATATCATCTCTGTCATATCATCACTGTCATATCATCCCTGTCATATCATCCCTGTCATATCATCCCTGTCATATCATCACTGTCATATCATCCCCGTCATATCATCCCCGTCATATCATCCCCGTCATATCATCTCTGTCATATCATCCCTGTCATATCATCTCTGTCATATCATCCCTGTCATATCATCCCTGTCATATCATCTCTGTCATATCATCTCCGTCATATCATCTCCGTCATATAATCCCTGTCATATCATCTCTGTCATATCATCCCTGTCATATCATCACTGTCATATCATCCCTGTCATATCATCCCTGTCATATCATCGGAAAGATGACCAGAGTCTCTCACTGTTTTACAGGTGATGGTGAAGAGCACACACTTCCAGGGATCGTCCACACAGGTAAGGATTGCGTTGGGGAATCGGAGACACAGGGAACAGGGAGGAGATCGTTGGAGAAACGATGGAGAATAGCGTTCAGGTAAGCAGTCCTTCTTGTAGACAAATCTTGAATGTGAAGTGTGTGCTCTTGATATCTGCTGATTGGTGTCAGGTGCAGGTGAGAGCCAGGAGGCATGCTGGGAAATATAGTCTTGGGTGTGATAGAGGGAGGAAAAACCTCCTGTCACCAAGACAAACTCCTGTGCATGTAGCATTAAAGCTCATTCAGACTCTGATATTGCTTTGAACTTATTATAAAAAATTTAATTAATTGGAAAGAGAAAATCAAAACACATTTGACCGTTTATTATAATATTAACAAATGAGTGATTAGCAATAAATGAACTTGATAAAAGATGAAAACGGGCATATAAAAGTAAAGGGGATAAACCCCTTCAGAATGATTTAGAGGGCTTTCCCATAATCTGAGGAAGGTTACGTGCCAGAAAGGGCCTGTAACAACATATTTAAGAGAATTAGGCGGCCCTCGTGACCTGGACACAAGCCTTTCCAGGCCGAGACAATGGACCCATTGCTGCAGTTGAGCATTTGGTGCAGCACCAGAGAACGGTCTTCACATGAGACACAGTTTCTGATATCCCACATGCTGTGAACCAAACTCACATAGCCAGTGGAGGATATGTGTGTCCAGCTGCTAATTCACTTATAAGACAGAACAATGCTTAAAAATGATGGATGTCGGACTGAATAATGAATGATTTTAGTCAGTTTAGTCAATCTGAGGTGGTTTTAAACAGGTGTGTGAACTCTCAAAGGCCATGTCAGACACTCGAGGCTGTGATATACAGTCACACTGAACACAAACAGTAGGGCTGTGTATTCCCTAGTGGCTTGTACATGGATATACACTGAAGTCACTGCTGGATTTAAATAGGCAAATGCTAAAGTCTATGACTGGATCATTATTGCAGTGATTATTATGTTTCTAGCACATTACAAGTTTGGCAACCGTTCAAATCAGACCCTAAAACAGAGACGAGCAGTTCTGTTCCTACAGGGCCGAGTTTATCTCAGGTTATGTTCAGAGAGTCAGTAGCTACATCTTACCCTGAAAGCTACTCCAGATTTTGGAACAAAAATTGAGGCTATCCATTTACTCTGAGTAAATGTATCTATGTCACATAGGGTTAGGGCTAACCCTGCTTTCTGGAAAACTACAGTACAGCCTATACCAGGGGTGGCCAATGTCAGTCCTGTTTATCTCTTGTAAAACTCACCTGCCTGTAGCTTCTAGTAAGTCAACTTTATTTATATAGCGCTTTTTACAATGCAGATTGTCTCAAAGCAGCTTCACAGTGTTAAACAGGAAAATAATGAACAGAATTTGATTGGGCTGTACAGCCGCTCTGGAGAAAACGGTGATGTCATCAGCTCATTTCAATTATCATATATATTCAAGTAATGTAGTTGATATAGTTAATTTAGTTTAGTAATTCAATTTATTTGGATATTTATTTGAAAATTTTGTGTCCCCAACTGAGCAAGCCAAAGGCGACAAAGTAACCCTGGAGAGCTTGGTCAGCTTGTTCAGATGTGTTTGATTAGGGTTGGAGCAAAATGTTTCATAAAGTGGTGGGGACATGACACACCTGTCCCACCTGCAAATTACGCCTATGGCTCAAGAGGTGATATAACGGACATTGGCATAAACGTCAGTTTTCTCATGACAGAGCAAGTTTGAAAAAAAAGTTTATAAATGGCTACATGAATAGTAACACACCTCGTTTAATGAAAGATATTTTTAGGAAACTTCATGGTTGTCTGGAGGACTGAGGTTTGTTACAGTATGTAATGTATGTATGTATGTATGTACATACGCTAGTGTGTTTCTGCACAGGGGTGGGATAGCTCATCTGTTTTACCCTTGATGAATCTCTTCTTCTGTAGCTTCAACCAGCAACTTTCTGTCCTAGTTTTGCCGATATATTTGGGATTGTGTGCTTATAGTGTTAAGTAAGTGTATAAGATTGATCATTTAACTGCTTACCATTATTTATTTGATGTTTTCAGTAAAAGGCAAACCAAATTTTGCAGATTGAGAAAGCAAACATTCCACATCCACACAAGCCGATCTGTAGCAATACTTTCAGAAGGTGCTTTAACTGGATAAAAATACAGTACCATAAGAACACAAATGTATGGTAATACTCATTGATCAAATACAGTGATAAATGACTCAATGCACACCAAATGCCTTGAGTAGATCTATGTTTAAAGTAGTAGACACAAACTACTGAACAGAATACAAAGAAAGAAAAGACAGAAGTCCTTTAAACCCAGACGTTTATGCATGGGTGTCCAGTACTTTCTTCAACACTACATCCTGAGACAAGACCTTCTGACTCTAGTACTGGAGCGATGTCTCAGTGACCGGATCTTTTCCATTGCTGGTCAGTGTGTGGAGCTCAACCGGGTCAGTATTCTCCTTGGCGGACACAGGGCCATCCCTCCTCAGTGTGTTTTCCTGCGTGGCCTGACACTTCCCGGTAGTCAGTGATTTCTGAAAGGACTCAGAGGTAAAGTAGTAGACCACTGGGTCAAAGCAGCAGTTGAAGGTCGCGACGCAAAGCGTTATGGGATACAGGGTCCGTGCGATCCTCTCCACCCAGCAGCTCACGAGCGCTTGAGTGCGCACCATGGCGTAGATGAACAGAACAGAATTGTAAGGTACAAAGCAAACGATAAAAGTGGCCAAATGCACTACAATCATACGCAGAACACGCTTCTTGTTGGTACCGATCTGACATAAAGTAGCAGGTCTACGCAAAGTCCTCAGCACCATGGAGGAGCAGGCTAGATTGATCATCAGTGGGATGAGGAAACCCACCACTTCAATGACGATGGTGATCTTAGACAAATGCGTCTTCCACGTTTTCTTGGAGAACCCCTCGAAGCAGGTGGTGCTAGTTTTGGACTTGTTGGTGGAGGAGAAGAAGGTGACCGACATGCCCCCACCCAGTATCAACAGCCAGATGATGGCACACACGATGCCAGCATTGCGGCGGGTACGGATGGAGAGCGAACGGAAGGGGTAAACGATAGCCAGGAAGCGATCCACACTGATGCATGTGAGGAACAGCATACTGCCATAGATATTGGTGATGAAGGCTCCTCCGGAGATCTTGCACAATGTGTCGCCAAAAGGCCAGTGGCGATTCATATTATAAAAGATCTTGAAAGGAAGAGTAAACACAAACACTAAGTCTGATAAAGCTAGATTGGTCATGAAAAGCGTGGTCTCGTTGCGCAGTTCCATGCGGCAGCAGAAGACGAACAGTGAAGCGCAGTTGGTGACCAGTCCCAGAACAAACGCAACACTGTACACCACACCGTACAGATTGTACTTGAAGGAGTCATCAATGCCACAATTCTCCATCCCAGTCTCATTAAGAACAAGACTGGCCATTATGAGTGGAAGCTGTACGTCTGTTTCCAGTTAATTCCCAACACTCAGCAAGAGCTCTGCATGAGCCGTCCTTCCATCATCCAGTCACAGCTCCACACCGCTCCATCAGGTGATCACATCTTCTGCTTGGAAAGTTCAGTCAGCTTCCTCTGTCTGGTTCAGCACAGACCAATAGGCAAAACTGTAGTTTCCTGCATGGGGACAACAGTGAGAAAATAAGTTAGTGCTTCCCAAATCTGCGTGTCTTTATCTCCACGCCACTCCTCCAGCTGTAGGCTAGTTTCTTTTATAATATGATTTCTCGAATGTAAACAGCCTTTGCCAAAAAATAAGCACTAACCCTTTACGCATTGCTTTTAGATTATAGGCTCTTCCATTTGTTTGCCTTCCACAACCGCTGTGTTTCTATGCGGGAGAAAAAGTTTACCTTAAAAATATGTGACCCGTGCTGGCAAAATGAGTGGGAATGCACACGGGATAATTTCAAGCTACAGGCAGGACAAGTGAAAAATGTTTGAAGATTTCACAAAAGTGAGTTCATTAAGCCCTCGTCTAGCGATCCTAATGCTCCAAATAGCAATGGAACATTTAAAGGTATCTTTATTTGTATGTTTTCGGAGAGGAGTACCTTTCCTTTGTCCATGAAAACAGATCCTCAGCGCGCAATCCCGATATACACGGGCGTTTGGTTAACTGTTGGGGAAAAACATCTGATGTGTGACATTATATTAGTGCGGTACAGTAGGCCTTAATATATAGGCCTTCTGTTTCACTAATGTTAGTCAAACTATTGTGCTATCATGGAAAAGAAAGTTGAATATATTCCTGTAGATAGTTGGTGTGTGTCCAATTTTATGTTATTACCAGGGATTTTCAGGTATGGTTGCTGGTGATTTTGTTTGGGAAACTTCATGAAACTTTAACTCGATGAACTCTGCTGACTATATCGACTTCAAACGTGTAGCACGGTCATTTTTTTGTCCGATTCAAACAAATCATACAGCATTTTGAATGTTTTTTAATAGAGAATGTTACAATAACAGTAACTCATGTTTGAAAATGTGCTCATTGCGACTCATTTTGCCAGCACGGGTCACATATCATTTTTCTCCTCCAGTGTCATTGTTTTGGTAGTAAATTTGTGCTTAAGACAATGTGCTATAAAATGTATTAATTTCTGGTTGTTTTTTACTGCAGTATGCAATGTTTTAGACTGTGTTTTAGATAATATAATGAAAAGAAAGTGGAGCATATAATAAAACCAAGCACTACAGTAATGTGCACTGATCAAACGTGCATGACAAACATGTGAATTACTGTTCATAATGGAATCATGAATATATTATCAGCATTGCAGTACACACACACACACACACACGAGACCTGAATATGGCTCGCCCACACTAAATGTGTTCTGCCGCTCTGTACAGTGCGGTTCTGAGAGAGCAGATCATTGACATTATGACTAGCCATGCGTGTTCAGAGCAGCCACAATTACTTTCCAACTGTAATTGTGTGTAGGTGGCAGGTAAAGCTGTTTTTCATGTAACTTTTCAAAAATCAATATAAAAGATTGTCATTTAATGAACTGGAACAGCCTGATAGCAGATTCCCATCGGCTGCTGTTGCTGCTCCTGTCACGTCCCGGAGCATTTACTAAATGTTTTTGAGTATTTTATGACTGTAAAAGACTGACTTGCCATTGAATAAAAATATTGTTCCTGTCCTATATATATATAACAGAGATTTTATAGTGCATTTTTATTATTTATTTATTATTTATTAAGTGACCCAGCACCTTCAAAAAACGACCCAGCAAATGTGTTAATGTATAAAATCCAACAAGCTGAGTAAAAATAACCCAGCATGTGTTCTGTCCAATAATTACCCAGCGCTGGGTTGCCAAATAACTCAGAAATGGTTGTTTTTAACCCAGCATTTTTTAGCGTGTAAGGAACAGTTCCAGTTGTGTGTCCACTTCAGCCAGGTACGGCACGGCACAATTACAAACCGTTCTCGGACCGGAAATCTCAGCACGGTTAGCTAACCGGTGAATGACTGAAGTGACGTCGCCACTCAGGATTGGTCACTTGTCTGTTGCCTGGCTACCAGTTTCTCTGTAGCTGGCTAAGCGCGATATTTGAGCGGCGTAGACGCAGATGAATAATAAAATTAAAAGAAATACCTGATTGCCCTCCATAACGCGGTCGCTATTTACAAACTGTCTTTAAACAAACTTTCGTTACCAAGGCAACGACTGTTATCAGCCACTGTAACCAGACCGACTGGCCCGGATCGGCACGGAACGGTCACGCAATGAGAACCGCTCGGCCCGACGGTGGACAAGCGGCTCTTGTAGCATTTTGAGCAGCACTTCATGGAAAAATTAGTGCAATAATTTTGATTAAAAATATGTATTTTCATTATTCATCAGTTTTACACAAAAAATATATTTTTATAATAGCAACTGCATTAGAATCTTAATAAGAATAGTAAAATTCCAATAAAAATACACACCTGTGCCAAAATGTATGCAGCTGGCATTAACACAGGCAAAATGATAAAAAAAACGGTATGTCCATAAGGTTGCACAAGGGTTAAAGCATGGAGAACTTCTTAAAACTGAATACTGTTACAACATCGGCTCTTCTCAACAACACCTCCATTCATATTGATCGAGTCTTAGGCCTTCGGGGGAATCTGGGCTCACTATTTGATCCGAAATGATGCTTTAAAGCTCATGCATCTGACCTTTGCTCAGTCTTAAAGATGCTGAAACTGTTATCCATGCTTTCATAACCTCCCGTTGGACTGTTGGAACCTCTTGTTCTGTGTCCTACCCACTAAAGCCCTTAATCGTCTGCAACTAGTGCACAATTCAGCCGCCTGTGTTCTTACATTTAACAAAAAATCAGCTCACATCGCTCCCTATTGTCTATCGCATTCAGTTCAAAATACTTCAGTTTTTAAGGTCATGGTTTAGCACCCTTATATCACACCTCCATATGTTTCTGCGCTCGTCCTACCCAAGGTCAAACTCTCTGCTAAGATCTGGAATAAACCTCCACACTGTAACCTGTGAGACAGAACTAAAAACCTATTTGTTCACTCTATGTTTTGTAAAATGACTGTTTCCTTTTTTGTTATAACCATATTGCTCTATGGTTATTGTCTGATTGCCTGTCCTATTGTTGTAGCTCAAAAACTCTTAAAGTAACAGCAGCCTAATAAACTCTTAAAGTGACAGCAGCCTGATAAACTCTTAAAGTGACAGCAGCCTAATAAACTCTTAAAGTGACAGCAGCCTAATAAACTCTTAAAGTGACAGCAGCCTAATAAACTCTTAAAGTGACAGCAGCCTAATAAACTCTTAAAGTAACAGCAGCCTAATAAACTCTTAACGTGACAGCAGCCTGATAAACTCTTAAAGTGACAGCAGCCTAATAAACTCTTAAAGTGACAACAGCTCATGAACTCTTAAAGTGACAGCAGCTTATAAACTCTTAAAGTGACAGCAGCCTAATAAACTCTTAAAGTGACAGCAGCTCATAAACTCTTAAAGTGACAGCAGCCTAATAAACTCTTAAAGTGACAGCAGCTCATAAACTCTTAAAGTGACAGCAGCTCATAAACTCTTAAAGTGACAGCAGCTCATGAACTCTTAAAGTGACAGCAGCTCATGAACTCTTAAAGTGACAGCAGCTCATGAACTCTTAAAGTGACAGCAGCCTAATAAACTCTTAAAGTGACAACAGCTCATGAACTCTTAAAGTGACAGCAGCTCATAAACTCTTAAAGTGACAGCAGCCTAATAAACTCTTAAAGTGACAGCAGCTCATGAACTCTTAAAGTGACAGCAGCTCATAAACTCTTAAAGTGACAGCAGCCTAATAAACTCTTAAAGTGACAGCAGCTCATGAACTCTTAAAGTGACAGCAGCTCATAAACTCTTAAAGTGACAGCAGCTCATAAACTCTTAAAGTGACAGCAGCTCATAAACTCTTAAAGTGACAGCAGCTCATGAACTCTTAAAGTGACAGCAGCTCATAAACTCTTAAAGTGACAGCAGCCTAATAAACTCTTAAAGTGACAGCAGCTCATAAACTCTTAAAGTGACAGCAGCTCATGAACTCTTAAAGTGACAGCAGCCTAATAAACTCTTAAAGTGACAGCAGCCTAATAAACTCTTAAAGTGACAGCAGCCTAATAAACTCTTAAAGTGACAGCAGCCTAATAAACTCTTAAAGTGACAGCAGCTCATGAACTCTTAAAGTGACAACAGCTCATAAACTCTTAAAGTGACAGCAGCCTAATAAACTCTTAAAGTGACAGCAGCTCATGAACTCTTAAAGTGACAGCAGCTCATAAACTCTTAAAGTGACAGCAGCCTAATAAACTCTTAACGTGACAGCAGCTCATGAACTCTTAAAGTGACAGCAGCTCATAAACTCTTAAAGTGACAGCAGCCTAATAAACTCTTAAAGTGACAGCAGCTCATAAACTCTTAAAGTGACAGCAGCTCATGAACTCTTAAAGTGACAGCAGCCTAATAAACTCTTAAAGTGACAGCAGCCTAATAAACTCTTAAAGTGACAGCAGCCTAATAAACTCTTAAAGTGACAGCAGCCTAATAAACTCTTAAAGTGACAGCAGCTCATGAACTCTTAAAGTGACAACAGCTCATAAACTCTTAAAGTGACAGCAGCCTAATAAACTCTTAAAGTGACAGCAGCTCATGAACTCTTAAAGTGACAGCAGCTCATAAACTCTTAAAGTGACAGCAGCCTAATAAACTCTTAACGTGACAGCAGCTCATGAACTCTTAAAGTGACAGCAGCTCATAAACTCTTAAAGTGACAGCAGCCTAATAAACCTGCTAATGTTAATCAAACAACAGAAGACAGAGATAAAATCACTCACTGCTCTGGAATGAATAAGCTGTAGCTTTAATAAGGATTAGTCTATATTTAATGTATGCAGCATTGTTATTGTACATCTGCGGCAGTAAAAAGGAAAGCTTCTGTTATTCTGGCAGATTCTTCCCATCCTCTATAGTTCGGGAACTTCCGTCTGGTGAAAAGGGCCAAATATAAGAAGACCCTTATTCCAGCTGCCATTGATATTTTAAACAGGATCTTATTTTACTTTATTTTGAAAAATGTCTGATTTTTTTTTATTATAATAAATAAAAAAATTTTTTTTTTTTTTGGTCATTCTTCACAATATCTTCTTTTGTGATAAGTGCTTCTCCAGTACTTCTCATAAAGCACATTATAAGTTAAGCCATCACTGAAACTTGACCTGACCTATATTTCATGTATGAGTTGAACTGAGTGGTTAATAAAACTAATATTATCTGACCCAAAAGATTGATTTAGTCACACAAATACTTTTTGTACACCATACAAAATATGAAGAAAAACTTTTTATGAGAATAAACAGCACGTATATTACGAAGCAACTGAATACAAAACCCTAAGCGTTTGAGTTTAATGATTAAACTGTTAACATTATAACTTTAGCACGCACAGGGAAATAAACATCAGCAAACATCTGATCTGACCGTGTGTATTCACTGACCTGTGATGTGTTTCTTCAGGGAAATCTCATGTGTTAGAGAAAGACGTGAACGCGACAAGCACAGTTCACACCATCAGCTCCACAAACACAGGAAACTTACATAAAACCAAGATCAAGAACCGGTGACCGGTGCAGAAATCCGGGGACGCCTCTCACTGCAGAGCCATTACCTCTCTGGAGGTCCAGCTCCGCCTCTCTGGACCTATTGTTGGGCATGATGGGTGGAGCTGCATCCCCTAACCACACCCTAACCCATTAAACAGGTTAAGCTCCACCCTTGAGCTCCAGATGCTCTGCAGCGAGCACTACACACGAGAACACACCTGTCTCTCCTGCATATGACCGCGAACACGCTTGGAGAGTCTGTTGACACGCTGTGAAGAAACAGCCGCTTCCAAACCTGCAACAATAATAATAAAACTAAACATTTTAATGAATAAATAACTTGATATTGACTTGATAAAACACATATGCATCACTTTAATTATGTATTTTTTTTTTGTATTAAGACCCAGGAAATCAAAGTCTTTTGAATTTAGTATTTGTGTCATTACATTGTTTAGAGCATAAGAAACAAATGGGGGAAAAACATTTTTATTCATATGTTATGTTATGTCCTCGTAAGTGGACACCAGGACTAAAATAAAATGACATGTAGAGGCAAAAACAATGGGATTTTATTTTCATTCGCCAATCAATCTTCAGGTTTCGGGATTTCTTCGTTTAAAGAGGATTCTCAGCTATGTTATGAAAGATGTAACGGAGTGAATCAATACACCATTTTACTTTATGCAGGATGTGTGTAAAATTCCCCATCCAATGCCATGTCTCTATACACTGATCTAATGTGTTCTGGGAGCAACATGTGTAATAATGGGAGTAATAGTTTCATTTTCATAATGATATCTAATATTAGGAACATTGATATGTAATTTCTTTCCCTTTTCACGTGTTGTGTCTCCAGAATCCCGGATGAACATGATTTAGTCCCGGTGTCTCTACTGAGGACGTGTATGAAATCAATGCCCTGTTTCGTAACAGAAATTAATAGCTTGATTAGAAACCCCATAACATTTTCCTGAGATGTTGATTTATAACAAACTTTTAATTCAGTCAGTTTTAAAGACCAAGCAGAAGTTGTTGTCCTGGTGAAACCTCCAAACAAATGGCATCCCTGAAAAGCCCCGGATGTGCTCTTTACAGGACAGACGTGTGACGTGTCAGAGAAATTCACTACAAGATAATGTCCTCGAATTTATTATAATGAATTTATTTTATTCTTTTTAGCTTTTGTTTATTTATTCTATTATTTATTTTTACCCTCTAAAAATCCATAAAAATAGGGCACGTCTGTAAAATTAATGGATAATGTCCGGGTAATGAGCTGCCAGTACTTTTTCTGTTGTTTTACAGATTTATTCATCGCTCCAAACCCGTCAGACCGTCGCTCATCTTCAGACACAGATTAAGATATTTCTGATGAAATCCGAGAGATCTCTGACCCCTCCATAGACAGCAATTAAATGAACACTTTCAAGGGCCAGAACGGCATTAAAGACGAGGCCTCCATGTGACTCCAGCGGTTTAACCTCAGATTTATTAAATTGCTTTGTTTGCACAAAAAACATAATTTACCACTTTATTTACAAAATACTAATCTCCAGCTCTCGCATCAACACAGCTGCTCTTGTTAACGCGTGTTGGAGATTCATATTTTGTAAATAAAGTGGTAAATTATGTTCAGATCAAAAACATCTTCATTTGTGTCCCGAAGATGAACGTCTTAGGCGTGGGCGTGAAGTTCTACATCAGCACTAGCTGAAATTATGGATAAGGAAAAATGTCATCAGGATCCTAAATTAGGAAAATGAAGAGGAGAAACATGCAAAAAATAAACGTGCAAAAAATGGTATGAAGCTATCTCTCATCTCATGAGTATAATATTATGCAAATAATAAACAGGCTAATATTACTTACATTATGCTGTTGCTTGCTATGCTATTGCACAAAGGGCAACAAAATGAATTTTTCTGTCCATCTAGCTTACGTAACCAAGTTGTGAGAAATCAAGATGAACAAAAATGCGACATGAAATACAACTCATGTACCTTATATATCTGTTGTGTCACATCACATCTGTCATTAGACAAACGGAGTTCCGGTCTGGGGGTATTCAACTAAAGAAAGGACATGGATGCTTCTTTGGTGTCGTGTTTTTGTAAATCTTGATTTCTCACAACTTGTGTGCTTTTGCGGCACAGCTCTGACAAGGCAAGGATAGGCTCCTGAATGATGTTTAGCAATGTAAAGTGCACATCTGTATCTCATAATAATCAGCTCGGGGCGCTGTTTGGCGGCTGACCCAGAGTCTCACGCGTGCTGTTTGTTTATAGTCTTGTCTCACTACGTGTTTTGGTAGTGATGTTGCGTTAAAGCTTCCTACACTGTGGACTATGGAGATAACTAGGAAATGGCTATTTCTGAATGCCTTATTTTTGCTGTTTTTCATCGGAAACTCCTTGCCTGGGTCTAGGCCAGGTTTGACCTACTCCAGAGATCACCTGATGTCTCTACATAGATATGCAGGACAGCTGGATTTTGATGGGCGATTGCCCTGAAATTGTACTGAAATCCAAGTTTGAAGTGAAGAAGTTGAAGAAAAGGGGCTTGAGAGGTGGTATTCGGGCCAGGCTCCAGACGCGAGGTGCGCGTTTCCCTCTTCCCATGATATCGCTATCAAACATGCGGTCGCTCAACAATAAAACGGATGAATTGATGGTCAGGGTTAAAGTCGAGAAGGAATTTAAAATGAGTAGCCTGATCTGTTTAACGGAGACATGGCTCAAAGATGAGACTGAAGTTGTGCTTCCTGGTTACACCATGATAAGAGCTGACCGGGACAAACATAAATCAAACAAATTGATCGGGGGAGGTATGTGTATCTTTGTGGACAGTAAACGGGCAACACAATGGAGCATTCAAGAGAAAGTGTGCACTCCGGACTATGAATTGTTTTCTGTATCATTCAGACTGTTTCACCTTCCAAGGGAATTTGGACAGATTACTATCATTCCCGGACCCAAATATGAGGAAGCTGCTGGCTGGAGTTTTAACAACGCACTCTCGCGTTCTGTGGATCAACCTGTCTTCATACTTGGGGATTTTAATAACATCTACCATTGTTACAGCACTACATAGACTGTCCTACACGGCTGTCACGAACTCTAGACCAGTGTTACGGTAATATACCTAACGCTTATAAGGACCATAATGTTATTCATTTGCTGCCTACATATAAAGCCAAACTAAAGAAAAGCCCACTGAAAGACAAGTGGCGTTGTGGTCTGAGGACTGTAAAGAGAGACTGAGAGACTGTTTTGATGAGACAAATTGGGACATTTTCTTTAATAACTGTTAATGCAAAAGAGTTAACAGAAACAATAACATCTTACATTACTTTCTGTGAGATGCAAACAAAAACTGTTCAAATATATCCTAATAATAAGGTTTGGGTTTCACATGAGATGAAGAAATGTCTAAGTGAGAAAAGGGCTGCTTTTGTTCAAGGTATAATATGGCACTTTTTAAAGACAAAAGACGAGGAAATCTAGGGAACAATATAAAGATAAAACGGAGAAACAGTTTGTTACTGGGAATGCTCGTAAAGCATGGAGCAATTTGAACAATATGATGGGCAGAGACACCCAGAAGCAACACAGCCTGTTTACAAACACTGGTTTATCTGTGAATGAGTTAAATCAATTTTACAGTAGGTTTGATAAAACTATACACTCACCTAAAGGATTATTAGGAACACCTGTTAAATTTCTCATTAATGCAATTATCTAATCAACCAATCACATGGCAGTTGCTTCAATGCATTTAGGGGTGTGGTCCTGGTCAAGACAATCTCCTGAACTCCAAACTGAATGTCAGAATGGGAAAGAAAGGTGATTTAAGCAATTTTGAGCATGGCATGGTTGTTGGTGCCAGACGGGCCGGTCTGAGTACTTCACAATCTGCTCAGTTACTGGGATTTTCACGCACAACCATTTCTAGAGTTTACAAAGAATGGTGTGAAAAGGGAAAAACATCCAGTATGCGGCAGTCCTGTGGGCGAAAATGCCTTGTTGATGCTAGAGGTCAGAGGAGAATGGGCCGACTGATTCAAGCTGTTAGAAGAGCAACTTTGACTGAAATAACCACTCGTTACAACCGAGGTATGCAGCAAAGCATTTGTGAAGCCACAACACGCACAACCTTGAGGCGGATGGGCTACAACAGCAGAAGACCCCACCGGGTACCACTCATCTCCACTACAAATAGGAAAAAGAGGCTACAATTTGCACGAGCTCACCAAAATTGGACAGTTGAAGACTGGAAAAATGTTGCCTGGTCTGATGAGTCTCGATTTTTGTTGAGACATTCAGATGGTAGAGTCAGAATTTGGCGTAAACAGAATGAGAACATGGATCCATCATGCCTTGTTACCACTGTGCAGGCTGGTGGTGGTGGTGTAATGGTGTGGGGGATGTTTTCTTGGCACACTTTAGGCCCCTTAGTGCCAATTGGGCATCGTTTAAATGCCACGGCCTACCTGAGCATTGTTTCTGACCATGTCCATCCCTTTATGACCACCATGTACCCATCCTCTGATGGCTACTTCCAGCAGGATAATGCACCATGTCACAAAGCTCGAATCATTTCAAATTGGTTTCTTGAACATGACAATGAGTTCACTGTACTAAAATGGCCCCCACAGTCACCAGATCTCAACCCAATAGAGCATCTTTGGGATGTGGTGGAACGGGAGCTTCGTGCCCTGGATGTGCATCCCACAAATCTCCATCAACTGCAAGATGCTATCCTATCAATATGGGCCAACATTTCTAAAGAATGCTTTCAGCACCTTGTTGAATCAATGCCACGTAGAATTAAGGCAGTTCTGAAGGCGAAAGGGGGTCAAACACAGTATTAGTATGGTGTTCCTAATAATCCTTTAGGTGAGTGTATATCCAGATAGGACTGGCCAAGAGAGTAGCTATGTTAGGAATAGTATTACTCTTACGGAGGAGGAGATAGCTGGTAAACCCTCACAAAGCACCTGGTCTTAGAGGGAGGGCTGTAGTAGGGTGCATTTACCAACTTAAAGGTGTTTTAACTAGATTATTTAAATTTTTGTTTGACACATACTGTCCCACTTTCTTGGAAAAGAACTACAATCCCTGTGCCAAAAAACAGCAAGCCTGTATCACCTAATGATTTTAGACCTATTGCCCTTAGCAGCATTGTATGTAAATGCATAGAAAGGGTTGTGTTAAGGCATTTGCCAGATCAACTGCAGTTTGCCTATAAAGCACAGAGAGGCCATTTTAACTCTGCTCCATGGGATTAGCAAGCATGTGCAGTATCCTGAATTTTATTTATTGATTTCAGTTCAGCTTTTAATACTGTTAGGACTGATATTTTATTAGATCGATTAGTAAAACTTGATACCAGTGAACACCTTGTGTTATGGATCAAGGATTTTTTAAGTTTCTGTACAGGGTACCATGTCTGATGAGGTTATTTTGAGTCCCTCGAGGTTGTGTGTTATCACCTGCATTATTTTCCTTGTATATAAATGAAATGCAGATTTCTGAAAGTTATTTTATGTTACTTAAGTATGCTGGTGACATGGTTTATGGACAAAGAAAAGGAGGATTTAGAGATGGCCTATTGTGATCCCATAGCCCGCCTGGTCATAAGGTGCGAGGAGAGGGCTTTGTCACTAAATGCTTGTAAAACTAAGGAACTGATTGTTAATGCTAAGGAAGGACCATCTATACATCAGCCGGTTATAATTGGGGGCCAACATGTCGAGACTGTAAATAGCTTCAAATATTTAGGGATTATCCTAGATTGTAGTCTTAATTTTATTGAGCATACAGATTACATCTATAAGAAGGCACTCCAAAGATAGTTTCTTTTAAGGAAATTAAACAGTTTTAATGTGATTAAGGAAATGCTGGGGATGGTCTATACCAGTTTGCTGGAAAGTATTATTTCATATAACATCACTTGCTGGTGTTACAGCCCGTAAAATGATCTTCAGACCCCCAGAGGCAGCTGGAGGAACTGTATAAATCAGACCAGGAGGAAAGCCTTACAGATAACGCAGGACTCTACTCACCCTCTTGAGAAACTCCCGTCAGGCAGACGATATAGGGTACCCATAGCAACAAGAAATGTTTTTAAGAAATCTTTTATACCATCTGCCATTAGTTTATTAAATAAGTGACCTATGTACTAAGTCTATGTATTAGATCTATTATGTAACTAAGGGTGCTTATTTTAGTAATATTACCTAGTTATTTTATGGTCTTAGTGTAATAAGTTTATATATTTATTTTATGTTTTTGTGTTTGTAATGCATGGGGCAGGTCATTTTTTTACGTTTTCTTGGTATGTTTGTGTGTTTGCTGTACTGTATTGTGAAGTCAACTGTATATGTTTTTCGTGAGGCCAAAGATGAATTTCCACATGTGTGGACAATAAAGATTTCTAATCTAATCTTATATTTTCATAATGTCTTGTACCGTTAAACATGGCATCACGTGGACGAACATGCATATGCAAATGACATGCAGATGAGGATATGCATATGCATAGTAAAACTAGGCGTTGTAGCTCATATATGCTGATTTCTGGGAGGAGACGGGTGGAGACTGACTGGGCTTTATAAAGGGAATTTTGTGCAGGTTCTGGTTTTATAAATTTGAAAACTTTTGTGCGCATGCACACTTTTAGTAAGAAATCTAGAGAAAGTTTTATAAATGTGGCACCAGATCTCTGGCTCCGGGTGGATTGTCCCCTGGCCTCTCTGTTACGCCCACAGCACCACTGAAGGGTTAGGGTTAGGGTTAGTCCTAAGGGCCAGTCCTGGGGTCAGTCCTGTGGTCAGTCCTGTGGTCAGACCTGTGGTCAGTCCTGGGGTCAGACCTGGGGTCAGTCCTGTGGTCAGTCCTGGTGTCAGTCCTGGGGTCAGTCCTGTGGTCAGTCCTGTGGTCAGTCCTGGGGTCAGTCCTGGGGTCCTATTATAAATGTCTTCACTTTTGATCAATGTAATGCATCCTTAAATAAAAGTATTCATTTCTCTCTTTTGTGTAATCTTACAGCAAATGTTTGAATGGTATCACTGTTTCCACTTAAATGTTAAGCAGCAAAAACTGCTCAATAAAAATAATGATAAATGTTTCTTGAGCAGAAAATCAGCATATTATAATGATTAGCTCTGTCATCACAGGAATACATTTCATTTTTGCATTTATTAAAATAAAAACAATTATTTTAAAATTGTAATAATATTTCACAATATTACATATTTAAGTGCTGAGTAATTAAAACTAAAACTAACTACATGTAGGGTTAGGGTTTGGTTTAGGGTTAATTGCATGTAATTATGCATAATTTATCATTATTACTATGGTAACTACATGTAACATATGTAACAAGGACACTGTAAAATAAAGTGTCACCTTTTTAGTACAATGTAAAAACACACAATAAGTGCACTATCAAATGATTAATTTAAATGCATAGTAGTTTATAATATAGAGTGGGATCGTGTTCCTGTAGCTAGAGCATGGCACTAACTCGACAACGCTAAGATTTATTATTATTTTTGCACATGGTAATTTGCCTTGTAAAACAGTGAATGACATTGTAAATGTAACTGACAAATAATAAAACAGTTCTCATTTCTTGTCTGTGTGCAGTTTTGATGTTTGGCGTGTAAATGAGCAGTATTTGCAGCCCTCATCACTCTAGGTTTATAACTAACTGACTGCCATTAAATCAACAAACATCCCGCATCACCAAACACTTTCACTTTCCAGAGACACGTCACGGCTTGTTTCTACTAGTGGTGAATCTGAAAAACAACGTGACAAATCATCGGGCACACCGCATGCAGAACTTCCTCTCGCTGCAGAGAGATGCATGATGAGCACGCCGAGCAGGAAAGCACCAAACACACGCAGATACAGCTCAGCACAACAGGTAGGACAACAATAACGCACTTCTTCCTTCCTAGGGACACCTGAAACATACCTGATCAAACAAACACTAAATATAGTGTGCCATTCATTTTTCAACTTACAGGGAAAATACAGATATTGAGAAGTGCAACTATTTAATTATGATTAGTGTAGTTGACTCTGCTGTCGTTATCTGATGAATTGTATTTCTCCATGTCTTCTAAAAGTCGAATCATTGATGTATCATCATGTGAGCAGTCAGTCTCCTGGAGCCAAAAACAAATAAAACCACTCCAACTGAAGAGACTCGTTCATGAGCTGATTTGCATACTTGTGAAACCCGAGTTCCTCCATTTGTTCAACATGTGCTTTCAGCTTTACATTCAATATTCTAATGACCAACATGTTAGTAATGTTACAATTTGTTGTTTAAATGTTAAAATTACTATCAAATCCAAATTCAGTGCAGGCAGATCCATTAATTGGGCAAATTAAAAAGTACAAGTTCAAAATATGAGCCTTGAGCACACAAAGAGGTACAGTAAAATATGCACACCCGCCCACGTCACACACTTCCTACACGCTTAGACAGGAAGGGAGGAGACAATTGTGAAACATTATACGAACGTTATCATTTATACACATATAAAGTTGATGCATTAGTTATGAAAATATAAAAAAGTATCAAAAGTGCCATCTGCTATTGTTCATCCACTGACGTTTGTCAACCATTTTGCTTGAAAAGTGTATTTGTGCCATGTGTGTGTACTGCAGTAATTACAGTAGTTTTCCTTTGATTCCACAGTGATTTAATCAAAGTTTGACCATGGCATCCATGAACACGTCATGTCTGAACTGTTCAGCTAATATGAACGACTGGGAAACTGCCATGAACAAACTCTACACGTTCTTCTACCTGATCATCTTCATCCCAGGCCTGCTGAGCAACACCCTGGCTCTTTGGGTGCTGTGTCGCTTCATAAGGTCAGCGTTTCAGCGTTATTGACTCAATAAAGCCGGGTGCACACTGGACGCTTTGGCCGTCTGCAGCACATATTGTGAATGCTAAAATATTCCTTTCATCCTAGGCCAAAGTCTGAAGTCTTTGATCGCTAGTTTGAAATGTTCGCCAACAGCCGATTAATGACCGTTGCGATCAGATTTGACCTCAGATGAAATTGTGTTTTGCGGCGCAGTCCTGCAGTGTGGCTTCTCCAAATCAAAACCCAAGAGGAGCGCAGGTCCTGAAGATGCAGTTAGTGAGACAACAACATCCAGTTCTCCTTTCAAGAAATGCCTTGATCAAAATTAACGCTTGAGATCGGTGGTGACACTTTACAATACGGCTGCACTAATATTCATTAATTCATGCTTAACTAATGCACAGATAATCACGAGTTAATGTGTGACTCATGAAGAACTAAGAACTTTGAGTCCTGTAAGTTGTGAGGTGTGGCCTCCATGGATCGGACTTGTTTGTTCAGCACATCCCACAGATGCTCGATTGGATTGAGATCTGGGGAATTTGGAGGCCAAGTGTTAACTTCAATGAGCTCCAGTAGCTCGTCTGTTTGATCGGACCACACGGGCCAGCCTTCGCTCCCCACGTGCATCAATGAGCCTTGGCCGCCCATGACCCTGTCGCCGGTTCTCCACTGTTCCTTCCTTGGAGCACTTTTGATAGATCCTGACCACTGTAGACCAGGAACACCCCACAAGAGCTGCAGTTTTGGAGATGCTCTGACCCAGTCGTCTAGCCATCACAATTTGGCCCTTCCTCGCTCAAATCCTTACGCTTGCCCATTTTTCCTGCTTCTAACACATCAACTTTGAGGACAAAATGTTCACTTGCTGCCTAATATATCCCACCCACTAACAGGAGCCGTGATGAAGAGATCATCAAGAGAGCATAATGTTATGCCTGATCGGTGTATATTAACTAATAGTGTAAATGCATGTGTTAATTACCACAATGGGTCAAAGCCATGCATTTCAACATCTAGTTGTCTGCTTTAATTAATCATTAGCTAATGATTTGCAAAGGTATCATTATGTTATGACTTGAAGCACATGACTATTAACTAATTAATTCAAAATGAATTCAAAAACCATAACCAAAATGACATACTATTGAACAATTCGTTAACAGTCATGTGCCTCAACAAGTAAAGTCATAACATAATCATACCCTTGCAAATCATTAGCTAATGATTCATTATCTGGAAGTTGAAGTACATAATATATTATTAGGGAATTAATGCATCATGACACATTTAACTAATAGCAATTAATATATTACTTAATCTATTAATCATATAGACTGTTCAGTAGTTGCAGTGATCATTATTAATGGTTTAGTTCTTCATGAGTCACACATTAACTCGTGATTATCTGTGCATTAGTTAAGCATGAATGAATGAATATTAGTGCACTCGTATTGTAGTGTCACCAGATCGTTTTTGTTTGCAAGTCACCATTTCTACCCGCATGTAATGCAGCTCAGACACCGAACGTGTGATTGAAGCGTGACATGGCTGACAGCGAGGATCATGTTCATTCAGTCTTGACGAGCAACAGTTGTACAGTGTGCACTCGGCTTTACTTCCATCTGTTGGAGAATCAAGCTGGTTTACAATATTACAATTATCACTCTGCTCAGAGGTTCAAAATGTAAGTTGACAGGCATTCTGTAACCATTTTAATGCTGGTAATATAAAAACTTTTTGATATGTTACATCAGAAATTTCACCAATAACAAAGTCCAAAGACCTTTTAAAGCACATCTGGTTTTCTTTCATGAGGTCTTGTGTGTGTCTTCTAATGCCACTGATTCTCTCGACCCACAGCAAAAAGACGAAAGCCATCATCTTCATGATTAACCTGACCATAGCTGACCTGGCTCATGTGCTGTCGCTGCCCCTTCGCATTCACTACTACATCCAACAAGACTGGCCGTTTGGCAGTGGGTTATGCCTGCTGTGCTTCTACCTGAAATACCTGAACATGTACGCCAGCATCGCATTTCTGGTGTGCATCAGCATCCAGCGCTGCGCTTTCCTCCTGCAGCCGTTCCGTGCCAAGCACTGGAAGTCCCGCTATGACGTCTGCATCAGCGCTGCGGTGTGGGTGGTGGTGGGGCTCTGCTGCTCGCCCTTCATCTTAATGAGGAAAGGATCAAACTTAGGAAATGAAAACAGAAACTGCTTCAAAGACCTGCCAATGCGAAAGCTGGATTTTCGCTTAGCTGTTTCCATGATGGCCGCCGCTGAACTCTTTGGATTTATTGGTCCATTAATTATCATCGGCTTCTGTACGTACTTAATAGTGAACTCTTTTCGACAGCGGAACAAGAATCAACAGTCAACCGGCAACACGAGTAAGGCCTTGCGCATGGTTAGGGTGTGCGCAGGTGTCTTCCTCTTCTGCTTCGCCCCCTACCACATCAACTTCCTGCTTTATCTGATGGTAACCCAGTGCATTATTACAAACTGTGAAGTGAGTCGGGCCATCAGACAGTTTCACCCAATTTCTCTCTGCATGGCCAGCCTTAACTGCTGCCTCAACCCTCTTATCTACTACTTCCTGACCACTGAGTTCAAGCAGCAGCTGTCCCACCACGGCAGCTCTGTGCTCCGGGGCCGTCTGATGAGCATGGAGAGCACATCCTCCTATAGGGAATGAGTGGTGCATGCCATACGTCAGCAGCGCATTATTATGAAGCATGAAACTAGCATTTCTGTTAAAACATTTAGTATAGGGTTGCAACAAGCAACTATTCAGTATTGTTAGGGCCCGAGCACCGATGGTGTGAAGATTGGAATCGCTCGTTCTGTTCTTCTTCTCCGAAATTAATCGCATTTTTGAGAGTCTAAACACGCTCGAAAACTCATTAAACTTTGCACACGCATCAGAAGTGGTGAAAGTTTACGTCTGATATGGGTTTTTAGAATTAGGCGTGGCAAAATGGCTCGATAGCGCCACCTACAAAATTTCAATTAGGCGTCATTCATGGAATTCAGTACACACATGTAACAGCCCAATACCTACAAAAAAATAGTGAGATATTTTGAATTTTATCTGCAAATTGTTTGCAGTTTTTGCCATTTCCAGACGTTGTACTTTAACAAACTCCTCCTAAACTGATTTAATCAGATCCACATTATATTTGGTCAGTCTAATCTAAAGGCCTTTGCGAAGTTAAATTGCGAAGATCTTGACTTTTCACTGAAGGGCGTGTCCGTAGCGCGAAACGCCACGAAACAGGAGTTACAGCTGTTGTAACTCAGGCATACAATGTCCGATCTGCCCCAGATGTAGCATGTTTGGGAAGAGTCCTGCCCTGAACACATCTACATGACAGTATTCAGTTATAGTCATAGCGCCACCTGCTGGCAACAGGAAATGACATGTTTTACACTGTAATTCACTCCCAGAAACACATTAATATATGCTATGAAGTACCAAACATGCTAGAAACATGTTAAATCATGCAACACTTGGAATAAGTGCTAACGTATGCGATTAACGCCCACGAAACAGGAGTTACAGCTGTTGTAACTCAGGCATACAATGTCCGATCTGCCCCAGATGTAGCATGTTTGGGAAGAGTCCTGCCCTGCACACATCTACATGACAGTATTCAGTTATAGTCATAGCGCCACCTGCTGGCAACAGGAAATGATGTGTTTAACACTGTGATGCACTACTAGCAACATACTAAAATATGCAATTGAGTACTAAACATGCTAGAAACATGCTAGCGACACTTAGCTGAGTGCTAAAGCATGCTATTATTGCCATGAAACAGGAAGTTGTTGTAACTCAGGCATACAATGTCGAATCTGCCTTAAACTTCCCATGTTTGATAATAGTCCGGGCATGAAGACATCTACATGCCAATATTTAGCTATAGTCATAGCGCCACCAGCTGGCAGCAGGAAGTGTGGCAAATACAAATGACTGACGTAGTCCTCATATTTTTTTATACTTAAATGCATACTGCCCACCGTGCTCTGTTTTCCTGAAGCCACCGGGTGGAGGTGGCATGGGTGAGAGGCTGCTTGCAGCTTTAATTATTTTATTTTTTTTAGTTAATCAAATGTTTCACATCTTGCCTAAATCGTCAATGTACAAACTGAAGTACAAGTATTAAATATTTAGTATTAAGTATTTAGACAATGTACAAACTGAAGTACACTGCCGTTCAAACGTTTTTGATCAGTAAGATTTCTTTTATGTCTCTTCTGCTCACCAAGGCTGCATTTATTTGATCAAAAATACCAATAAAAACAGGAATATTGTGAAATACTATTACAATGTGAAATAACTGTTTTCTATGTGAATATATATTTATTCCTGTGATCAAAGCTGAATTTATCATCATTACTCCAGTCTTCAGTGTCACATGATCCTTCACAAATCTGATGCTCAAGACACATTTATGATTATTATCAATAGTTGGGTAAAACAGTTTGTCAGGATTATTTGATTAATGGAAAGTTCAAAAGAATCTTAAATAGAATCTTTTGTAACATTATAAATGTCTTTATTGTCACTTTTGATCAATTTAATGCATCCTTGATTAATAAATGTATTAATTTCTTTAAGTTCTTTTCCAAAAAAAGAAATAAAAAATGATTGCTGACCCAAAACTTTTGAACGGTAGTACAATGTTGCAAAAGCTTCCTATAGGGAGTGAGTGGTGCATGCCATACGTCAGCAGCGCATTATTAGGAATGATTAAACCAGCATTTCTGTTAAAACATTTAGTATAGGGTTGCAACAAGCAACTATTCAGTATTGTTTTTTGTTTTTTTTCAGTTAATCAAATGTTTTACATCTTGAAATTTCAATTGAAAATTCAATTTTATGTCCATCAGGTATTGTTTTAACCAAAATGATCCTGCTTCATGGCATGGTTGCAAACGCTCTATGAAGTATTTGAAGTTTAATAGTGACAGGCATTAGTCTGGACAGAAGTTATGGAGCAGAGAATAACTTTGCATTGACTGCATGACTGTATTGAGTTTACATGTTGCTTTTATGCATTATTGTATTGTACTTAGAATAGATGAGATTAACTGTTCAATGTGTTAATGTTCTATAAACGAGATTAAATATGTCTAATGGTGTTTAATTGTAACGCAATCAAATGTTAAATAAAAAAAAACAGGTTAATTTACTGATGATGTGTTTCTCTCTCATTTACTCTGATATGAATTTGTTGTGTCTGTATTGAATTAGTTTCTCGTTCACTTCCATTTGTATGGAAAAGAACCACATGAGCAAATTTGTGTTGCACAGAAAAAAGAAAATCATGGTTTAGAACGGGGGTCGCCAACTGGCCGAATCCGGACCGCGAGAGGAATCCATCCGGACTGCAAAGGAAATAATGAAATAAATAAATGGCAAATGCTATTTTCAAATAAAATCTAATTTATATCAGGCA
>CM077198.1:39631734-39689234 GCA_039654625.1 Rhinogobio ventralis
TCACACTCTCACTCTCACACTCTCACTCACACTCACACTCTCACACTCACACACTCACACACTCACACTCTCACACTCTCACACTCACACTCTCACACACTCACACTCACACTCACACACTCACACTCTCACTCTCACTCTCACACTCTCACTCACACACTCACACTCTCACACTCACACTCTCACTCTCACTCACACACTCACACTCTCACTCTCACTCACACTCTAACACACACTCTAACTCTCTCTCACACTCTCACTCTCACTGTCAATCTCACTCTCTCACACTCACACTCACACTCTCACACTCACACTCTCACTCTCTCACACTCACACTCTCACACACTCTCACACTCACACTCTCACACACTCTCACACTCACACTCTCACTCTCACTCACACTCTAACTCACACTCTCACTCTCTCTCACACTCTCACACTCTCATTCACACTCTCACACTCACACTCACACACACACTCTCACTCTCTCACTCACACTCACACTCTCACACTCTCACTCACACACACACTCTCACACACTCACACTCTCACACTCTCACTCTCACACACTCACACTCACACTCTCACTCACACTCACACTCTCACTCTCACTCTCACTCACACTCTCACTCACACACTCTCACACTCTCACTCTCACACACTCTCACACTCTCACTCTCACACACTCACACTCTCACACTCACTCACACTCTCACTCTCACACTCTCACTCACACTCACACTCTCACACTCTCACACTCACACACTCACACACTCACACTCTCACACTCACACACTCACACTCTCACACTCACACTCACACACTCACACTCTCACTCTCACTCACACACTCACACTCTCACACTCACACTCTCACTCTCACTCACACACTCACACTCTCACTCTCACTCACACTCTAACACACACTCTAACTCTCTCTCACACTCTCACTCTCACTGTCAATCTCACACTCTCACTCACACACTCACACTCACACACACACACTCTCACTCTCACTCTCTCACACTCACACTCACACTCTCACTCACACACACACTCTCACACTCTCACACTCACACACTCTCACTCACACTCACACTCTCACACTCACTCTCACTCTCACTCACACTCTCACTCTCACTCACACTCTCACTCACACTCTCACTCTCACTCTCTCACACACTCTCACTCTCACTCACACTCTCACACTCACACACTCTCACTCTCACTCTCACACACTCACACTCTCACACTCACTCTCACTCACACTCACACTCTCACACTCTCACTCTCACTCACACTCTCACTCACACTCTCTCTCACACTCTCACTCATACTCACACACTCTAACACTCACACTCACACACTCACACTCTCACTCACACTCACACTCTCACTCACACTCTCACTCTCACTCTCACACTCTCACTCACACACTCTCACTCACTCTCACTCACACACTCACTCACACTCTCACTCTCACTCTCACTCTCACTCACACTCTCACACTCTCACTCTCACTCACACTCTCACTCTCACTCACACACTCACGCTCTCACTCTCACACTCTCACTCACACTCTCACTCTCACTCACACTCTCACTCACACTCTCACACTCTCACTCTCTCACTCTCACTCTCACACTCTCACACTCACACTCTCACTAACACACTCACACACTCTCACTCTCACTCACACTCTCACACACTCACACTCTCACACACTCACTCTCACTCACACTCACACTCACTCTCACTCTCACACTCTCACACACACTCTCACTCTCACTCTCACACTCTCACTCTCACTCACACTCTCACACTCACTCACACTCTCACTCACACACTCACACTCTCACTCTCACTCACACTCACACACTCACACTCTCACTAACACACTCACACACTCACACACTCTCACTCCCACTCACACTCTCACACTCTCACTCTCACTCTCACTCACACTCTCACTCACACTCTCACTCGCACTCACACACTCTCACTCTCACACTCTCACACTCACTCACACTCACACTCACACTCACACACTCACACTCTCACACTCACACTCTCACTCACACTCACACTCTCACTCACACACTCTCACTCTCTCACTCTCACTCTCACACTCACACTCTTACTCTCACTCACACTCACACTCACACTCTCACACTCTCACTTACACTAACAATCTCACTCACACTGACACACTCACACTCTCACTCACACTCTCACTCACACACTCACACTCACACTCTCACTCACACTCTCACTCTCACTCTCTCACTCACACTCTCACTCACACTCTCACTCTCACTCACACACTCACACTCTCACTAACACACTCACACACTCTCACTCTCACTCACACTCTCACACTCTCTCACTCTCACACACTCACACACTCACACTCTCACTCTCACTCTCACACACACTCACACTCTCACTCTCACTCTCACTCTCACTCACACACTCACACTCTCACTAACACACTCACACACTCTCACTCACACTCTCACACACTCACACTCTCACTCTCACACACTCACACTCTCACTCACTCTCACTCTCACACTCACACTCTCACACACACTCTCACTCTCACTCACACTCTCACTCACACACTCTCACTCTCACTCACACTCTCACACTCACTCACACTCTCACTCTCACTCACTCACTCACACACTCTCACTCTCACTCACACTCACACTCTCACTCACACTCTCACTCTCACTCACACACTCTCACTCACACTCTCACTCTCTCACTCACACTCACACTCTCACTCACACTCTCACACTCTCACTCACACACTCACACTCTCACTCTCACTCTCTCACTCACACTCTCACTCACACTCACACTCTCACTAACACACTCACACACTCTCACACACACTCACACTCTCACTCACACACTCACACTCTCACTAACACACTCACACACTCTCACTCACACTCTCACACACTCACACTCTCACTCTCACACACTCACTCTCACTCTCACTCTCACACTCTCACACACACTCTCACTCTCACACTCTCACACACACTCTCACTCACACACTCACACTCACAATCTCACACTCACTCACACTCTCACTCTCACTGACTCACACACTCACACTCTCACTCACACTCACACTCTCACTCACACTCTCACTCACTCACACTCTCACTCACACACTCACACACTCACACACTCTCACTCCCACTCTCTCACTCCCACTCACACTCACACTCACACTTTCACTCACACTCTCACTCACACTCACACACTCTCACTCTCACACTCTCACACTCACACTCTCTCACTCTCACTCACTCTCACTCTCACTCACACTCTCACACTCACACACTCACACTCTCACTCTCACACTCACTCACAATCTCACTCTCACTCTCACTCACACTCACAATCTCACTCACACTGACACACTCACACTCTCACTCACACACTCACACTCTCACTCACACACTCACACTCTCACTCACACTCTCACTCACTCACACACTCACACTCTCACTCTCACTCACACACTCACTCTCACACTCTCACTCTCACTCACACTCTCACTCACACTCTCACTCACACACTCACTCTCACACTCTCACTCAAACACTCACACTCTCACTCTCACTCACACTCACACTCTCACTCTCACTCACACTCACACACTCTCACTCTCTCACTCTCACTCTCACTCTCACACTCACACTCTTACTCTCACTCACACTCACACTCACACTCTCACACTCTCACTTACACTAACAATCTCACTCACACTGACACACTCACACTCTCACTCACACTCTCACTCACACACTCACACTCACACTCTCACTCACACTCTCACTCTCTCACTCACACTCTCACTCACACTCTCACTCACACTCTCACTCTCACTCACACACTCACACTCTCACTAACACACTCACACACTCTCACTCTCACTCACACTCTCTCACTCTCACACACTCACACTCTCACTCTCACTCTCACACACACTCACACTCTCACTCTCACTCTCACTCACACACTCACACTCTCACTAACACACTCACACACTCTCACTCACACTCTCACACACTCACACTCTCACTCTCACACACTCACACTCTCACTCACTCTCACTCTCACACTCACACTCTCACACACACTCTCACTCTCACTCACACTCTCACTCACACACTCTCACTCTCACTCACACTCACACTCTCACACTCACTCACACTCTCACTCTCACTCACTCACTCACACACTCTCACTCTCACTCACACTCACACTCTCACTCACACTCTCACTCTCACTCACACACTCTCACTCACACTCTCACTCTCTCACTCACACTCACACTCTCACTCACACTCTCACACTCTCACTCACACACTCACACTCTCACTCTCACTCACACTCTCTCACTCACACTCTCACTCACACTCACACTCTCACTAACACACTCACACACTCTCACACACACTCACACTCTCACTCACACACTCACACTCTCACTAACACACTCACACACTCTCACTCACACTCTCACACACTCACACTCTCACTCTCACACACTCACTCTCACTCTCACTCTCACACTCTCACACACACTCTCACTCTCACACTCTCACACACACTCTCACTCACACACTCACACTCACAATCTCACACTCACTCACACTCTCACTCTCACTGACTCACACACTCACACTCTCACTCACACTCACACTCACACTCTCACTCACACTCTCACTCACACACACTCTCACTCACACACTCACACACTCACACACTCTCACTCCCACTCTCTCACTCCCACTCACACTCACACTCACACTCTCTCACACTCACACTTTCACTCACACTCTCACTCACACTCACACACTCTCACTCTCACACTCTCACACTCACACTCTCTCACTCTCACTCACTCTCACTCTCACTCTCACACTCACACACTCACACTCTCACTCTCACACTCACTCACAATCTCACTCTCACTCTCACTCACACTCACAATCTCACTCACACTGACACACTCACACTCTCACTCACACACTCACACTCTCACTCACACTCTCACTCACTCACACACTCACACTCTCACTCTCACTCACACACTCACTCTCACACTCTCACTCTCACTCACACTCTCACTCACACTCTCACTCACACACTCACTCTCACACTCTCACTCTCACTCAAACACTCACACTCTCACTCTCACACTCACTCACACTCACACTCTCACACTCTCACTCACACTCACACACTCACACTCACACTCTCACTCACACTCACACACTCTCACACTCACACTCTCACACTCTTACACACTCACACACTCACACACTCACACTCTTACTCTCACACACTCACACTCACACTCTCTCTCACACTCTCACACTCACACTCACACTCTCATTCACACACTCATACTCTCACTTACACTCACACTCTCACACTCACACTCACACACACTCACACTCCCACACTCTCACACTCTCACACTCTCACACTCTCACTCTCACACACTCACTCTCACACTCTCTCTCACACTCTCACTCTCACACTCACACACTCTCTCACACTCACTCTCACACTCACACTCACACACTCACTCACTCTCACACTCTTACTCACACTCTCACTCTCACACACTCACACTCTTACTCTCACACACTCACACTCACACTCTCTCTCACACTCTCACACTCACACTCTCACTCTCACTCTCACACTCTCACACACTCACACTCTCACACACCCACACTCTCACACTCACACTCACTCACACTCACACTCTCACACACTCACTCTCACACTCACACTCACACTCTCTCTCACACTCTCACTCTCACACTCACACACTCTCTCACACTCACTCTCACACTCTCACACTCACACTCACTCACTCTCACACTCTCACTCACACTCACACTCTCACTCTCACACTCTCACACACTCACACTCTTACTCTCACACACTCACACTCTCTCTCACAGTCTCACACTCACACTCACACTCACACACTCTCACTCTCACACTCACACTCTCTCTCACACTCTCACACTCTCACTCTTACACACTCACTCTCACTCACACTCACACACTCACACTCTCACACACTCACACTCACACTCTCACACACTCACACTCTCACTCTCACACTCACACTCTCTCACACTCACACTCACACACTCTCACACTCTCACACTCTCTCACACTCACACTCACACTCTCTCACACTCACACTCTCACACTCTCACACTCTCTCACACTCACACTCTCACTCTCACTCTCACACTCACACTCTCACTCACACACTCTCACACTCTCACACTGTACATGTCTGACAAGACTGAAGGCATTAGATGTCAAAAATAGATCCATTCAGAATATTCAAAACAATCATGTGCTAAGAATTAAACAGAGGTCAGGCTGAAAGAAAGGAAATAAATAGTTCAGTCCATATTATGAATGCCATAAACCCTAACTGGAATCATAGATGTCTGGCGCTCTTAGAAATCCATATAAATTAAGTAATTAACCATTAGGGTTGCTAAAAGTGAAAGATGTGTACAATGCTGCAATGTTTTCAGTCAATACTGTAATAATATATAGATATAATGTAGATTTGTTTTTTAAATGAATGTCTTAAAATCAGTAAAACAAAGCAAAAGCAACATATCTCAGGAGAATGTTTGTCATCACAAGCTCAGATCGGGCAACACTGAGAGGGAAATAGCAGAAGTGGGAGTGTAAAACACAGCCGAACGCTGTTCACTCCCCCACAGGAAACTACACACACACAGTGTGAGCTGACACACAACGTGCGATACTACAGAAATATATTGCTTTAAATACAGGGGGGGAGATCAAAACTGTTTCAAAGGTGAAGCGTTTCCATCAGTGAGAAGTGTGAGTGAAGTAGATATTGAGAAACAGGGAGTTTGAGATCACATGTTCATGGCTTGATCAGAGAGCACACTGAAGAACCTCACTTACGGTAAGAGACGCTTCTTTATTGGGTGTAGATCAGAACATTATTACCCGTTAAACCTTGATAACTGTGGTAGACCCAAACCTAAACCTTGACTGCGTTATGAATATGAATATGGTGGGTTGACAAAAGCAGGGCCATATTTTCAAAACTCAATACGACTAAACTCTCCATCCTACACTCGACATCAGATCATCTTTCACACTCTTAAATCAGACTCACTCGCTCTCTTTGAGCTCAAGCTGAATGTCTGGATGTTAAATAATATTACTACCAATATTCCGTGGATTTAGCCAAATGTGTCAACATGATTGGAGCAAACAAGCCAATACAAAAACAATTCTGAAACATATGTCATATAACTGTCCAGTACTTCATCTTTTTAGCAACAGTTACACTTTTTTTTCTTTCTTTCTCAATGTAACTTTTACCCTGTTAACCTTTATGTCCATTCACATGGACAGCTATTTCAACACTGATTATAACAATATTATTTATCAAATTCGTACCATTCCATCTTTATCCAAGACTTACCCCCCCCTCCCCTCCTCCCGCCTTACACATTAAAGTATAGCCTTACTTAATTATTGTATTATTGGTGCTAGATCCAACTGGTTTGGCTGTGTGTGTTTGTAGTGTTTCAACTTGCGAGTGTCAAGTGGGCTGTTACTTTGAAGCGTGTTGAACACGGAAAGTCCCACACTGAGATAAATGACACGGCCTCACGGTGAAGCACATGTCACCCGCAAACCAACACAGCAACAGATCTCAACAGAAGGGTTTCAGGACTATCATGACCAAAAACAGAAAAAGTTATTGTGTTTGCCCTCAGGGTGTTGTAAGGTGTGAATGTGCAAGCGTCACGACGCACTCAGCAAAAGCAACACTCGCTCACTTCTCTCTGAAAACACACAAACCTCTACAGATGCTTTGAATCAGGCGGTCAGGAATGCAAATTCTAATGTACCAGACTATTTTCCTATGGAATTAAACTAGCCCCAAAATTGTTTACAAATATATGATATTTGGGTTCGGGAGGAGCACGTTCAGATAATTAAACACGAGTGGAGCACATTTAGTTAACCCTTCATGCATGGCGTCCACTACAGTGGACAGATATTTGGAAGCCATCTTGAAACATTTAAGTTTTAGTACCATGTCCCAAACACTCAGTGGCGAACCCCCAAAGCGTTGTGTACGATTCCATTTAATTATTGTGTTTGTATCTCTTTGTTGTTTTGAGATATTGCATCGTACATTCAAAATGGCGGAGGGAAGAGGAGATGCACTCAGGAATAAGTGTTAATTCCTTTTATTCTCAGAAATCCAGACAGGAACAAATAATGTTTTCAGCTAAATAAGATGTAACAAAAACTTTTATCCAGATTTTAATAATATTTTAATAATATAAACACATCTGTCCACTCTAGTGGACGTCACACGCCGAACGGTATATTCAGAATCCACTTTATTTTGTATGTTTTAGTTAAAATTATGATATAATTTACACTTGAATAGTTTTATTAAACAGCAATATTAAATAGTCTTCATATTTTATAGTTTATTTCAATGCTTACGGTTTATATTTAATTATTAGGTCATGTAAAAGTGTAGGCATATATTTATTTGATATATTTCATAATTATTTTTAATAGTTTTAATTGATGGAAGAAGGTAAATCAAATGAGACTTTTATGATACTAGTTTTAACTGGCTTCTAATAAAATGAGTTCCCATTCGTCATGACGTTTCGAGACCTAGAATGATCTGTTTTTCAAATGTCCTCTCTATTGTTGTTGTTATTTAATGTTCTTATGTGTATTCATACCATTTGCTCTTAGTAAATGTTTTTTTCAGACCAAACTATGAGTTCTATTGAATCACTTGATGCATGGTGTTCAGTGGACAGATATGTAACGCCCTCAAAATATAATATATTGGGGAAAAAAAATTATATTAAAATATTTCATGCATGAAAGGGTTAATCCACTCAATCAACGAGACTAAAGTTTGAGTTTATCAGCATCCCTCCACCTCCCCAGCTCCTCAATTCGATTTAATCATCTCTAATCGGACATCAACACAATGCAGTCTAGTCTATTTCTATCACGTCTGGGGGGAATACTCTGCTTTCGGCCCGGACAACACGCCAAACACACATAATCTTTCCTCTATTTAATTTGATGTAAGAGTGAACTCGTGAAATGCAGTTATCATGAACTTGAGAAATGTTGCAGATGTATCTGACTGTCAACAAATCAAATCCCATTCAACTTTTATGTGCATAATTCACAATGAATGTGCAATGGTTTGCACACACAAACGAATGAATAATCCCCAGAGCTCGGCCTGTTGATCTCCATTCAACAAACTAAAAATGTGCTCAAACTAATGTTTTTCAAATTGTGTCTGCAAAATTCAGGAATGTGCAGCATTTTGTACAAATAGAGGCATATTTGTGAATACAAATATTACATTTTGTATTAATGTATGAAGTGTGTATGCGGTGTTGTGCTTTCAGATATGATTATGATGCGTTTGCAACTGATCCGCGGCCGTATACCACAAACACCTTTATTCATTATTTTTATTTCAAATGCAGAAGTTGCTCATGCAAATGGTAAAACATTTAAACATATGTTAAAACAACAAACATTTTAAATTAAAATTTACAACTGACAAAATCAGCAGACTCTCATGCCTTTTCTTTTGCATTAAAAATGTTATACATAAAATAGACTGTGTGGATTGTAACAGCTGAGACCAATCAGACACATAATTACTTGTTATTACTTGTCAAATATGCTTTAAATGCTTTATGCTTAGTAACGGAGCTTCCCCCAAAGAGCAGGAAAGGTCTCAGTTACCATGGATACCAACTGTGAAAAACAAGAGCCATGGGGAGACCCATAGCCCTTAAATAGACTTTTCTGCATTGATTTATAGAAAAACTGTTCTATAAATGAACATGCACCCCAGGACATTGTGCGTATGATTATAACTAACTTGTAAAAGTGTATCTTGTATGGTATTTCGTTTTATGCATATCTTATGGTCAAACTACTAGTTAATGTAACCTCACCTATACCTTGTTTGGTGTCTATGAAGTTTAAAGATCTCAATGATTGTGTATATATGTTAATATATTATTATTGAAAGAATCTTCAGTAGTTTCTTCATCTGCAACCAATCCAGCTGTACATGCAAAGGGACACGCTTGAAACAAAGAGCCATAAAATCTCCAACAGAACAATCGTCCCGCTTGGAAGATTTGGCCTTCCTCATTGGTCAAGTCAACGCTGAGGGGTGTGACCTGTCCCGGACCTTTAAAGAGAGACACTCTTCAACGCTCTCGCTCTCTCTTGACTGACTACGGACACACATCTGCTGGCTCTCACCTGGCCAAGCCGGCCAGACTGGCAGGCCTACACACACATCAAGCCATGTGTGTGTGTGGGACTGGAAACCGGCAGGCCCAACACCTCAAGTTATGTGCAACTTCCTCTACCACGACGGAGTCGAAATAACAGTGCAAGTCCATCATATCTTCAGTCAACGCAGAAGAAATCGATTGCAACTTCAACACCATCGGACCGAACTATCAAGTCTTTCTCCTGTGATTGTACATCGGACACTCGTCAACAGCTCAGGCAAATACAAGTAATGTACGATATACAAATCGCTGTGTAGTTAGTAAAAGCTGTGAACCCCTTTGTTCAGACAAAGCAGCTTGTATTCACTGATGGTTCTCCCAGATGTTTTTTATAGCTCAATTTCTCTGT
Organism: Rhinogobio ventralis; assembly: GCA_039654625.1. NCBI lineage: Eukaryota > Metazoa > Chordata > Actinopteri > Cypriniformes > Gobionidae > Rhinogobio > Rhinogobio ventralis. The sequence goes on from CM077198.1 coordinate 39,642,519, forward strand.
TCTGATCCGGTTCTTCAACCACTTTAACATTACATCTTACCCATGTATGTGTGATCTGTATGTATGTGTTTATGTTAATTTAGTTGTGTTAAGTTAATAAAAATTGTGCATAATACATATCTGGTTCGGACTCCCTGCCTGTAAACTAACTGTCACTTAAATGATCGATTTTGTAACACGCTCTAAGCGATGTAAATGCTAAGGAAGAATTATTTTACTGTGGCCATGAAAAATATCCTTCACTTAGAATTAATTAATAATCAATACTGAGCGTTCACAGGATGAACTGATTGATTGATTGATTGTAATGTTAATGTAGCTACATCAAGTTAATCTCATTAACTGATTCAAATATTCATAATTAATCATAATGAATAATCATAATGAGTTATGAATCATTATTAATATTTCCCCTTTGAGCTAACTCACTACACGACACACTGCAAGCGAACTGTGAACCTGGCATAAGATTTGCATTTGTGCATCAGGTGACATTCATGCATTGATTGATCAATTTTGATTTTAATGTGAACTTTGCTTCAGCCGCTTTAGTCTTACATGATCCACACAAAACTGTGCCAAAGAGCTTTAGCTCCAGAGTCTGGGCGGCACGGCGAAACATCCATCAATGACTTTCCCCTGTGGATAATAGGCAGAGATCTGTCTTATCTGTTTAGCACCAAGGCAAATTCAGTTAATTTATTAATATTTTGATCAAACTTGCTTCATAGCGTAAGACACAGAATAGATGAAGTTAACAAACAAATCTTTGCCAAAAACGTTCAGTAACCTAAGGACAATTAATAACAATTAATACAAAAGAAAAAAAATGTGTCTCCATTTATACAAATCTCTTCACATTGATTCAATTCTAAATTTCGCAGAAAAAAGTCGAACGGAATTTGGTTGTGGATAATAAGAAACATTTGCAACATTTGTGAAGTTCATGGACAGTTGTGTGCATGTATTTGTTAATAATGTTGAGACTAACTTCATCCCATAATTTTCCTTGTGATGATAGACTATAGGAATGCTTTACTGTATCTAACTTGAGCCGTCTCTGCTGTCTTTCAGAACTTGACATCTCTCCTGTGTGTTGCATGTGGAAGTAACAATGTCAGAAGACTATTTCAGGGATTTCTTAAATGACCTCATTCTGCTAAGGGATTTTTGTGTTTATTGGACGCAATTTTGGACTCTTGGATGCTGAGAGTTGTCTCTGAATAAAATATCAACATTCATAAAGTTAACAGGAAGACTCTTGGATTGCAGTTAAATGAGAGGAAAAGATGAATGTCAGTGACTTCTCTTGCAATAACACTAATGAGGACCAAATACGACAATATCAGCATCAAATTTATGCAGTCTTCTACACCGTGATTCTTGTTCCTGGACTGATTGGCAATGTTCTAGCGCTCTGGGTTTTTTATGCCTACATAAAGGAAACAAAGAAGGCTGTAATATTCATGATCAACCTGGCCATCGCTGATCTGCTGCAGGTGTTATCACTGCCTCTGCGCGTTTACTACTATTTGAACAATTCATGGCCTTTTGGTAATTTTGCTTGCATGGTCTGTTTCTACGTGAAATACGTCAACATGTACGCCAGCATCTACTTCCTGGCCTGCATCAGCGTGAGACGCTGTCGGCTCATCATCCAGCCGTTGCGCTATGGCACCTCAAAGACACGCCGGGACCGCAGCTGGTGTTTAGTCGGGTGGTTCGTGGTGTGTTTGGGATGTCTGCCGTTCCCTCTTTTACGGAAAAACTACAATGACAAAAATGCAGCTTGCTGCTTCTCCGAGCTACCCATGATGCAACTCAGCAAAGAACTAGGAGTGTCCCTTGTGACCGTTGCAGAAATCAGCGGTTTTCTTCTCCCGCTGGCTGTAGTCGTCACCTGCACGTGGTTGACCGCGGCGAGTCTGCGTGAGAAAACCTGCGTACTGCAGGACACCGGAGAAAAGCACAAGGCCTTCAAGATGGTGTTGAGTTGTGCTACCGTATTCCTGGTTTGTTTTGTTCCCTATCACATAACGTTCCCTTTGGACTTTTTGACCAAATCAAACGGTAATGTTAGTTCTGCATTTAAGATTGCAGTCCTCCACGCTCATCCAATTACCTTGTGTCTAGCGAGTCTGAACTGCTGCCTGGACCCAGTGATGTACTACTTCACCACCGATGAGTTCAAGCGGCGTCTGTCCAGGCCAGAATTGCAAGAAAGCTTGCATTTACACCTCAGAGGTTCTCGCTCCACAGATCGTGATGTGAGGTCTCAATCAGACGGATGAAGTACAGACAGCACAGGAGCATCCACTTTCTCCATCTACAACTGATGAACTCCAGACATCTTTGCTGAGAAATGTGATTGTTCAAACTGCAGAATATTTATAAAACTCAGCTGTGAATTGATAATGATATGATCATTTCAATGATAATTTCACAAATAAATCTTGTTCTGCTCATGAAGTTCAGGGAATGGGCAAATATATTTTAAAATGTAATCTATTTGTATAATGACATGCTGAATATGCAGATTTGGTGTAAACTGCTCAAGTAACATTACGCATCACACCTGAGTGCTTCATATTTTTGTAGAAACTGATACTGATTCTTTGATAAATAGAAATAATTTATTTGAAATAGATGTGTGTGCGTGTGCATGTTTTATGAGGACAAATTTGTATAAATGACACAGGTATTACAACGTAAACATGAAATATGAGGACATGACGTGTCCTCAAAATAAAAATAGCTTTAAAAACATACTAAACAATATTTTATTAAAAATGTAAAAATGCAGAATGTTTCCTGTGATGGGTAGGTTTAGGGGTAGTGTGTGTGTGTGTGATGGGTAGGTTTAGGGGTAGGGGTAGTGTGTGTGTGTGTGTGTGTGTGTGTGTGATGGGTAGGTTTAGGGGTAGGGGTAGTGTGTGTGTGTGTGTGTGTGATGGGTAGGTTTAGGGGTAGTGTGTGTGTGTGTGTGTGTGTGATGGGTAAGTTTGGGGGTAGTGTGTGTGTGTGTGTGTGTGTGTGATGGGTAAGTTTGGGGGTAGTGTGTGTGTGTGTGTGATGGGTAGGTTTAGGGGTAGGGGTAGTGTAGGGGGATAGAATGTACAGTTTGTACAGTATAAAAACCATTACGCCTATGGAATGTCCTCATAATGATAGGTGCACCAACATGTGTGTGTGTGTAACAATGTAAAGTCTTTATTATTAAAGTAAGATAAGTTGGAAGAAAACAGGTTTTTCATATTTCGTGGAAAGAGAGCATGATTGCATTCAGAAAGGCTGTAACAACTGCTAGATCTGCTTATTTCTCGACACTCTTAGAAGAAACCAAGGTATTTATTCGATACAGTGGCTAAATTAACGTGCAACTTCTTTACGTGCAAGATTGCATGTAACCATGCAGCCGTCTACTACTGTATCACATCAGACAGAGCATTTTAGTGTCACTGAGAAGAAAAATTGGCTAAACTCGTTAAATCATCTAAATCAACAACATGTATGCTCGACCCTATACCGACTAAACTACTAAAAGAGATGCTTCCAGAGGTCATAGATCCTATTCTTAATATCATTAATTCATCCTTGACTTTAGGATATGTACCGAAAACTTTTAGGTTGGCTATTATTTAACCACTTATTAAAAAACCACAACTTGACCCTATAGAATTAGTCAATTACAGGCCAATCTCAAATCTACCCTTTCTGTCAAAAATACTAGAAAAGGCAGTGTCCTCACATCTATGCTCCTTTTTAGAAAAAAATGGTATCTGTGAGGTTTTCCAGTCAGGATTTAGACCGTATCATAGTACTGAGACTGCTCTCATTAGAGTTACAAATGATTTACTCTTATCATCTGATCGTGGTTGTATCTCTCTGTTAGTGTTACTCGATCTTAGCGCTGCATTCGATACTATTGACCACAACATTCTTTTGAATAGACTCAAAAATTATGTTGGCATTAGTGGAATTGCATTGGCATGGTTTAAATCATACTTATCTGACCGTTATCAGCTTGTAGCAGTAAATGAAGAGATGTCACACCGATCACAAGTTCAGTATGGAGTACCGCAGGGCTCAGTGCTAGGACCGTTGCTCTTCACCCTGTACATAGCTGATATAAAAAACTGAATGACTAGTAATTTCCTGCAACTTAATTCTGGAAAACAGAGTTTCTAAATATTGGACAAAAACCCTCTGCATGTAGTAACCTAGAATACTGTGTAACACTCTGTCAAATCCTCGTCGTCAGTTAGGAACCTGGGTGTGTAGGCAATGTGTTGAAAAGTGAGACCAAAGCACTTCCTTCGCCCCTTGGTGTCTGGCTGCAGTACAGGTCATAAACCCCACCCTCTCCATGTAATTGAATGCGACGCAAGCCAAACAAACAAAAAATCCAATTACACTTCAAATTGTTATGGGTTATGGGTCATTTTGGGTAGCTCTTATCACGCAGACTTATGTTCGAGTGTTTATTTTTCCAATAAGTTAGTTATTTGATACTATAAAATGGGCATGGCATCATGATTGACAGCTGTGCTTGTTATTGAGTCTGCGGGAGTGTGGGCAGGAGCTTGATGCCACGGCTCCACCTCAGGATCAAAACAACGAGTTCCCATTCACTAGGAAACTGGATATATTCGTACATCTTGTGTGCAGAGTGTGAAAATCGGCCACAAGGCGGCGCTATAATAAGTGTTATATACACTCACCTAAAGGATTATTAGGAACACCTGTTCAATTTCTCATTAATGCAATTATCTAATCAACCAATCACATGGCAGTTGCTTCAATGCATTTAGGGGTGTGGTCCTGGTCAAGACAATCTCCTGAACTCTAAACTGAATGTCAGAATGGGAAAGAAAGGTGATTTAAGCAATTTTGAGCGTGGCATGGTTGTTGGTGCCAGACGGGCCGGTCTGAGTATTTCACAATCTGCTCAGTTACTGGGATTTTCACGCACAACCATTTCTAGAGTTTACAAAGAATGGTGTGAAAAGGGAAAAACATCCAGTATGCGGCAGTCCTGTGGGCGAAAATGCCTTGTTGATGCTAGAGGTCAGAGGAGAATGGGCCGACTGATTCAAGCTGATAGAAGAGCAACTTTGACTGAAATAACCACTCGTTACAACCGAGGTATGCAGCAAAGCATTTGTGAAGCCACAACACGCACAACCTTGAGGCGGATGGGCTACAACAGCAGAAGACCCCACCGGGTACCACTCATCTCCACTACAAATAGGAAAAAGAGGCTACAATTTGCACGAGCTCACCAAAATTGGACAGTTGAAGACTGGAAAAATGTTGCCTGGTCTGATGAGTCTCGATTTCTGTTGAGACATTCAGATGGTAGAGTCAGAATTTGGCGTAAACAGAATGAGAACATGGATCCATCATGCCTTGTTACCACTGTGCAGGCTGGTGGTGGTGGTGTAATGGTGTGGGGGATGTTTTCTTGGCACACTTTAGGCCCCTTAGTGCCAATTGGGCATCGTTTAAATGCCACGGCCTACCTGAGCATTGTTTCTGACCATGTCCATCCCTTTATGACCACCATGTACCCATCCTCTGATGGCTACTTCCAGCAGGATAATGCACCATGTCACAAAGCTCGAATCATTTCAAATTGGTTTCTTGAACATGACAATGAGTTCACTGTACTAAAATGGCCCCCACAGTCACCAGATCTCAACCCAATAGAGCATCTTTGGGATGTGGTGGAACGGGAGCTTCGTGCCCTGGATGTGCATCCCACAAATCTCCATCAACTGCAAGATGCTATCCTATCAATATGGGCCAACATTTCTAAAGAATGCTTTCAGCACCTTGTTGAATCAATGCCACGTAGAATTAAGGCAGTTCTGAAGGCGAAAGGGGGTCAAACACAGTATTAGTATGGTGTTCCTAATAATCCTTTAGGTGAGTGTATATAGCATTATGTAGTTTATAAAGTTATAAATATGGATATTTTTCTTATAAAAACGCATGGCTTGGCTTCAGAAGGCCTTTATTAACCCCTGAAGTCGTATGAATTACTTTTATGATAGTTGGATGCGCTTCAAAGTTACCATTCACACTCATTATAAAGCTTGTATTATAATATGCAATATAACTCCAGTTGTGTTTGGCTGAAAGAAGAAAGCCATATATTATACATATACATATATATACATACACACACATTAACTTTCATTTTTGTGTGAAAAGTGAAAAGGGAAAGTTGCACTGATAGTGATATCTGAACAAGCCTTTTGCTAGATCAGTCTCACAGTGACGCTACACTCATGAAGAGGAAATGACACAACGTTTAACAGACAGGGCCAGTTGTTGATGAAGAAATACGTTTTGCAAGAATTTGGCATAATAACATGGATGTGGCAATATAAAATGCTACAATACATGAAGCTAGGATGCTTTACCAACACTCAGAGTGTCTGTTCAGTGGCATCAGTGGAGAAATATATCAGAGTCTGAACAGGTACAAACTGTGATGTTTACACACACACACACACACACAAAGCCAAGAGTGGATTGTGGACAAGAAGGGGTTACAATATAAGAGGAGGGAAGGAAACAAAGAGAAAATGACAACACAGAGGACGATCATGGACATGTGTAATAGCTAGCATTATGTTTTTTGAATATTTCTTTAATAAGCCTTCTCTCTGTAGCCACCAGAGGGCCATGTTATCCAGAGTGGAGGAACTTTTTTGCAGCTGAAGATGAATTGAAAAAGAAACCCAGAGAGAGCATCTCTTTCATACGATAAACAGACTCAACCTCTGCCTGTCTCAAATCAGTTATGTAATGATGTTCTTAATTTCTAAAATTGACGAGGTTTATAAACTCATGAATGCTACACCTGGCACATCCTTTACTACTAATTCTCAAAAAGACTCACATATGAAAGTTATCACTTGCTTGCTTGATCCCCTCCCTACACGCGTGTCATCATACAGAGGCATTGGTCAAGGTCACCAATGATCTGTTAATAGCCTCAGACTCTGGTTCTCTTTCTATTCTTATCCTTCTTGATCTTAGTACCGCTTTTGATGCTGTCAGTCACAACCTTTTGCTCAACCGTCTGGAAACTGTCTTTGGTGTCGCTGAGACTGTTTTAACCTGGTATAGATCTCATCTCTCAGATCGTCAACAGTTTGTCTGTATGAGTGGTTTCCGGTCTGATATCGGCTCTGTCTGTATGGGGGTTCCTCAAGGTTAAATTTTAGGCCGCTTACTTTTCAGTATTTGCATATTTCCACTCGGATTGTTTCTAAGATCACTTGGGCTTAATTATCACTTTTATGCAGATGTCACTCCAAGCCTGGGCAAAATTTGGATGTTCCTATTTCTGAGACAGAAACATGGATGCCCCAAAATTGTCTTAATAGTGATAAGACTGAGGTCTTGGTCATTGGCTCCTCTCATCAGCTTCGTAAAGCTGAAAATGTAGGAATTATATTTGATTCAAGTTTGTCTTTTGACTCTCATGTGCAGTACACTGGTAAGAACTTATCTCAGAAATATTGCTAGACTCCACTCTATGCTATCCCTTTAAGAAATGTTTAAGAGAAACAGGTCTATTTAGCTCAAATAAATTATTAATTTATAGAGAATTTAAGAAATCTTAAGAACGGAGGTCAAACACACGCACGCTTCACCATATTCTCCTAAGAGTAACAGGAAGATTGAGTGATTCCATCGATATCTCAAAGAGCCATTTTGAGCAAGCAAGTGTGAAAATAAAGTGTGGAAAGAGGAGCTTCCGAAAATGCTGGTGTCTTATTGTGCCACTCCTCATCGCGCTACGGGAGAAACTCCAGCATTTCTTATGTTTTCCAGAGAACAGAGCACACAGAAAGTCAAAACACATCATCAGACGTATAAGGAGAAAATGAAAGACTGCAGATAAAACAAACAGAGCAAAGGATCATTCTTTCAAAGTGGGAGATGTAGTCTACATCACAAATATTGAGCAAGGCGTTAGACTCAAGGTTCAAAGTGCTAGGAATGTCCTTCTGAGAAAGTGTGTGAATACAGAAGCTGGATCTTTGATCAGAAGAAATGTCCAACACATGAGACATGCATCAGTGCCTGTGGATTTACCTGTTCCTGAGCTTGAGAAGGAGAGAATAAGCTCACATCTGCAAAGAGAGCAAGTGCAGAAAGACGTGTATAAAGGAAGAGAAGCTGCCAGAGACGGTTCCTGTGGAGAAACTGTGGTCGTGTTGTGTAGAAACCAGCTGAGTGATACGGTTACTTGAAGTGATAGTTGTTGTTTCAGTTACATAGTACCTTCTGTGTTTCATTTGAAAAAAAGAGAAGGGCTTTTTTGTATTTGTTTAAGTTAGTAAATAAGTTATTTAAGTTATAAACCTAAATATTACCAATGGAAGGGATGTAGTAGAGTGTATGAGTTCTCTGGAGAAAGTACAAGAGGGGGAGAGTTGCAGGAAGTAAGAAAAAAAGGAGAAGCTGAGTTCAATAAAGCTACTTTAAAACGAAACTAAATGATGGTCTTCTTGGATGAGATCATAACAACCGGTCTCAGTAGAAAACCATTCATAACTCGGGAGGGGGAAGTACCAGCGAGCTCAAACTGGGGTGGGAAGGACCTCTCAGAGCCCTTGAGCTATCCCACATCCACCGCAAGCCTCAGGGACGCCCCCTTGTGGCCCCACGGCATTTCCTGGAGATATAAGCCCAAAAATGTACACAGTATGACCAGATATAACTCCAGACTCCGACCACCCCCCATCTCGTGGTTGGTCTTGAACGATAAGGGATCTCAAGCCAGGCCTGGAGTGACACAAGCGCGTTGTGTGTACTCAGGTCGTTTCCATAGAGAAAACAAAACAAAACCATCATTTAATGCTGTGGTGCGCATTAGCGAGAGTGAGCTAATCACGGAAGGATAAAATGGATAGTAAAAAGATGCCAGGGGGAGCTGAAAAACCCTAACCCAGAAAAACCTAACCCTAACCCAGGTTAAAAAGAAGAAAGGCATGGGAGGATGACACGGCCAAATGTGCCAAACTGACAGATATATTTTCTAGACAAACGAGCACACAGGAACTGGGCGACTCATGGTACAGTGACTATAGCGAAAGACTATATAGAAAGACGGTCGGGTGCACTCCTATTACTTATGAATGGGAGAAACTGCAACACATAATATGAATATGTCCCACCTTCTAAGTAAAAGAGCCAATCGCTGATTAGTAAATTCATTACGTCACTGCAGCTGCGAGAAGCTCCAGTTCCCATAGAAACCTGAGTTGCCTTTCAGTCAGTACACTACGAGTTACGTCAGTTACTGGCGGAATGGGGGTTTCGCTTAGAAGCCAATCGCTTTCGAAATCTACAAAAGTGCCAGTCAACCCCCAGTGCCCTTCTTCCCGGAAGTGCATGAGGAGGACGAAATCGTGGATGTCTCATTTGACTTTTCACGATCACTCGGCAGCCTCCTCCGCCTTTACTGCTCTCAATGGTGGCGCGGTGAAAGGGTACACTGGGGTTCCCCCTGTTGAGTGTTCTGTAGCGATGCAACTGTGTCCGCAGAGTGCTTCGACATGGCGTGGTGACCCAAAGCACCCGTCCAAAGCCTGTAGGTTTACGTCTACTTTGGCGAAGACCTATAGAGCTGCGGGCCAGGCCGTGTCTACTTTGCATGCTATGGCCATCCTTCAAGTCCATCAGATGAAGGTGCTCAGAAACATGCACAAGGGCAGAACTGACCCTGCTTTAATGAGCTGCGTACAGCTACCAACCTCGCCCTACGGGCAACGAAGGTTACCGCACGCTCTCTGTCACTGCCGTAGTCCAGGAACGACTTCTATGACTCAACCTGGCTGATATGCGGGAGTCAGGCTGGGCTATTCGGCAGGGTGGTCGAGGACTTTGCCCAACAATTCTCAGCCACACAAAAGCAGACTGGGGCGATAAAACATATTCTGCCCCAGCGGCCCGCTACTGCCTCCACCCAGCCGCTGACACAGAAGCCTCAGCCTGCTCTCCGTCGAGGCCACCCTCATGCAGGAGGTCGCAGGAAGGCCGCCCCTAAGCTGGCTAAACAGCAGGCTAAGCAGCGCTCCTGTGACGAGCTGCTCGGGGGTGAACTCAGTTCTTTCCCAGGAGATGGTAACAGGACCACTCCTTCCCCGGTGGAGAGCCGGGGCAGAATCCTTGGTGAAGAAAGAACTGACTCATTCACCTCAGAGCCCCAAGAGGGCGAGGCTGACAGTGTGCCTCGCCACTCTTAGTCCCCTCTGTCACCAGACACCTGTCAGACGAGACCCCCTGTGGAACTCTGGTCCTTCCCTGGTCTCTTCTGTCAGGGTGCGGAATACGACCCCGCCCACACCTCGGGACGCTCCCATGCCTCCCATGTATGGGCCGGTCATTCCTCTTCCCAATCTGTCCAGCTGGCTCGCTCGCATTATCAGGCTCGGCTATGCGATTCAGTTCGCACGGTCTCCTCCCTGAAACAGGGAGTCCGCTATACCATGCCCATCATGCATGCGGAGATCGACACCCTACTGGCGAAGGGTGCGGTCGAGATCTTCCCTCCAGCCTAGATGAAGTCCGATGATACTAGCTCACTCTTGAGACCAGGTTTGCGAACACAGGGACCTGGTGCTCCGGCACCTCGCCCGCTTGGGCCTTCGGGTAAACTAGGAAAAGAGCAAACTCTCCCCAGTGCAGAAGATCTCTTTTCTTGGTATGGAAATCGAATCGCAGTCACTGCTGACTTGTCTTCACTAATTTGAGGGCAAGAGTGCGGTTCAGAGGCTCCTGGGGCATATGGCATCCGCAGCCATGGTCACGCCGCTCGCCACAACTGGCGATCGCCGCTTCAGTCGATATAACCTGAATTCTATGGCAATGCGAGCGTCTTTTGTAGGCAAATGCCCCACCCATTCTGGTGGGCTCTGCACTCAGCTTCGCGGGCTTTGCACCGTTTGGTTTGCGCAGTTAAGTCGCTCTGCCATTGGTTCATGCAGTTCCCACTGGCCAGCCAATAGTTTTCCCCTAGCGTCTTCGACACAATACTTGTTCCCTTATCTCAGTAACCGAGTACGTTATAACAAGCACCAATAGCACAACCTTTTACCTGTTTAAAGCGTATCTTGAAAGACAAATATATTATTGTTGAGGGTACATTTTGTTACATTTAATAAGAATTCAGAACGTGAAAAACAACTTTCAAAACAGATTTACGACACTTCTTATTCATTTTTTTTTTTAAATAAACTTTTCATTTTTAAATAATATCATCCTGACAGAAAGAGGCACATTTTGTCCCTTTTTTGTTTCCCTTGCTTGGCTCCTCTTGTTCCTCTTTTTATTTTTCGTTAGTCTACTATTAAAAATGTTTCAAAATATTGGTATTTTTCTTACAAACACTTATCGTTTCAAGTCAACTTTATTTATATAGCGCTTTTTACAATGCAGATTGTTTCAAAGCAGCTTCACAGTGTTAACAGGAAAATAATTAACAGAATTTGATTCGGCTGTACAGCCGCTCTGGAGAAAACAGTGATGTCGTCAGCTCATTTCAATTATCATATAGTGTCAATGCGGATCAGTGATATAGCTGAAATTTAAGTGTCCCCAACTGAGCAAGCCAAAAGCCAAAGGCGCCGGTGGCAAGGAACCAAAACTCCATCAGGGCCAGAATGGAGAAAAAAACCTTGGGAGAAACCAGGCTCAGTCGGGGTGCCAGTTCTCCTCTGGCCGATGAACAAATAGTGTATGATTATGATTCTGGCAACATTACAGGTCAGAAGTCATATTAGAGCAATAGATATTTGTAAGATTTCACTTCAGAGGACATTGATTCATCCATTGGGATTTTATGGATTACTGTAGTTATTGCTGTATGTGCTGTTTGATGCTTCAACTTTTAGGAACCCAAATGTGTTTTCATTATCAGAGATTATTTATTTTTCTGTGTTCATCTGAAGACAAAGTCGTATACATCTCAGATGGCATGAGGGTAAAAGATGAGTAAATGGTGAGGACATTTCTGGGTGTACTGTATTTTCTTTTAATACATAATACCTGGAGACATGGGATTCCTTCTTAAGATTAATTTGTGGCAAGAACAAGAGGAGCATGAATCCAAGCAAGAGAAATAGATAAGAAGTGTTGTAAATCTGTTTTGAAAGTTGTTTTCAAATAAAGATTTCTGAGTGATATCAGATTGTGCACGTATTTTTATTGTACTTACCCTGTAACTACATGAAACAAGAGGGGAACAAACACCACTTTAATTTACAGCCCGTAGATTCACACTTACCCTGTAACTACATGAAACAAGAGGGGAACAAACACCACTTTAATTTACAGCCCGTAGATTAACACTTAACCTGTAACTACATGAAACAAGAGGGGAACAAACACCACTTTAATTTGCAGCCCGTAGATTCATACTTACCCTGTAACTACATGAAACAAGAGGGGAACAAACACCACTTTAATTTACAGCCCGTAGATTCACACTTACCCTGTAACTACATGAAACAAGAGGGGAACAAACACCACTTTAATTTACAGCCCGTAGATTCACACTTACCCTGTAACTACATGAAACAAGAGGGGAACAAACACCACTTTAATTTACAGCCCGTAGATTAACACTTACCCTGTAACTTTCATGAAACAAGAGGGGAACAAACACCACTTTAATTTACAGCCCACAGATTCACACTTACCCTGCAACTACATGAAACAAGAGGGGAACAAGCACCACTTTAATTTACAGCCCGTAGATTCATACTTACCCTGTAACTACATGAAACAAGAGGGGAACAAACACCACTTTAATTTACAGCCCGTAGATTAACACTTACCCTGTAACTACATGAAACAAGAGGGGAACAAACACCACTGTAATTTACAGCCCGTAGATTAACACTTACCCTGTAACTTTCATGAAACAAGAGGGGAACAAACACCACTTTAATTTACAGCCCACAGATTCACACTTACCCTGTAACTACATGAAACAAGAGGGGAACAAACACCACTTTAATTTACAGCCCGTAGATTCACACTTACCCTGTAACTACATGAAACAAGAGGGGAACAAACACCACTTTAATTTATAGCCCGTAGATTAACACTTACCCTGTAACTACATGAAACAAGAGGGGAACAAACACCACTTTAATTTACAGCCCGTAGATTCATACTTACCCTGTAACTACATGAAACAAGAGGGGAACAAACACCACTTTAATTTACAGCCCGTAGATTCACACTTACCCTGTAACTACATGAAACAAGAGGGGAACAAACACCACTTTAATTTACAGCCCGTAGATTCACACTTACCCTGTAACTACATGAAACAAGAGGGGAACAAACACCACTTTAATTTACAGCCCGTAGATTAACACTTACCCTGTAACTTTCATGAAACAAGAGGGGAACAAACACCACTTTAATTTACAGCCCACAGATTCACACTTACCCTGCAACTACATGAAACAAGAGGGGAACAAGCACCACTTTAATTTACAGCCCGTAGATTCATACTTACCCTGTAACTACATGAAACAAGAGGGGAACAAACACCACTTTAATTTACAGCCCGTAGATTCACACTCACCCTGTAACTACATGAAACAAGAGGGGAACAAGCACCACTTTAATTTACAGCCCACAGATTCACACTTACCCTGTAACTACATGAAACAAGAGGGGAACAAACACCACTGTAATTTACAGCCCACAGATTCACACTTACCCTGTAACTACATGAAACAAGAGGGGAACAAGCACCACTTTAATTTACAGCCCACAGATTCACACTTACCCTGTAACTACATGAAACAAGAGGGGAACAAACACCACTTTAATTTACAGCCCGTAGATTAACACTTACCCTGTAACTACATGAAACAAGAGGGGAACAAGCACCACTTTAATTTACAGCCCACAGATTCACACTTACCCTGTAACTACATGAAACAAGAGGGGAACAAACACCACTTTAATTTACAGCCCACAGATTCACACTTACCCTGTAACTACATGAAACAAGAGGGGAACAAACACCACTTTAATTTACAGCCCGTAGATTAACACTTACCCTGTAACTACATGAAACAAGAGGGGAACAAGCACCACTTTAATTTACAGCCCGTAGATTAACACTTACCCTGTAACTACATGAAACAAGAGGGGAACAAACACCACTTTAATTTACAGCCCACAGATTCACACTTACCCTGTAACTACATGAAACAAGAGGGGAACAAACACCACTGTAATTTACAGCCCGTAGATTCACACTTACCCTGTAACTACATGAAACAAGAGGGGAACAAGCGCCACTTTAATTTACAGCCCACAGATTCACACTTACCCTGTAACTACATGAAACAAGAGGGGAACAAACACCACTGTCATTTACAGCCCGTAGATTCACACTTACCCTGTAACTACATGAAACAAGAGGGGAACAAGCGCCACTTTAATTTACAGCCCACAGATTCACACTTACCCTGTAACTACATGAAACAAGAGGGGAACAAACACCACTGTAATTTACAGCCCGTAGATTCACACTCACCCTGTAACTACATGAAACAAGAGGGGAACAAGCACCACTTTAATTTACAGCCCACAGATTCACACTTACCCTGTAACTTTCATGAAACAAGAGGGGAACAAACACCACTTTAATTTACAGCCCACAGATTCACACTTACCCTGTAACTACATGAAACAAGAGGGGAACAAGCACCACTTTAATTTACAGCCCACAGATTCACACTTACCCTGTAACTACATGAAACAAGAGGGGAACAAACACCACTTTAATTTACAGCCCGTAGATTAACACTTACCCTGTAACTACATGAAACAAGAGGGGAACAAGCACCACTTTAATTTACAGCCCGTAGATTAACACTTACCCTGTAACTACATGAAACAAGAGGGGAACAAGCGCCACTTTAATTTACAGCCCACAGATTCACACTTACCCTGTAACTACATGAAACAAGAGGGGAACAAACACCACTGTAATTTACAGCCCGTAGATTCACACTCACCCTGTAACTACATGAAACAAGAGGGGAACAAGCACCACTTTAATTTACAGCCCACAGATTCACACTTACCCTGTAACTACACGGATAATTACCCCTTAAATAAAAAATACATACAGTATAAATGATTTGTTAATTTTCCTGAAAGTTACCCCTTTATTCCCCAAATATTACATATTGTTCCCTTATACCTACACATACATACTTTATAGTTACACTATAATTACCGAAAGTTACGCAGTAAATACGCTTTACTTATGCAGTAATCTAAAGTGTTACCAACGATTCAATACCACATATTCGTGCAGACTTTTTTTAGTTTTTTTCTGTTTTGAAGGTTTTTAGAAAGTTGTGTGTGGAGAATCTTCTTTAATCAAAACATCCCCTTGATTGCAATGTTTCACCCAAAACAACAGGGTGATGAATTTCTCCATTGGGAGGGGTGGATGATGCAATAGAAGGAGAGGATGAACAGGTGCACACTTCCTCATTCTGACTTATTACAAGCACTCAATGTTGGTTTAAAGTAATAATCTCATCATTCTGATGTGTGGCTTGCTGCTTATTGTATCTCTAATGCACCGGTTACCCAGCTGCGATTATATTTTATGATGTATTTGGTCAAAATATTTCTCGTAAGCATTATAGATGGTTTGTGTTTCTGGTGTAGTACCAAACTTTATTTATCTTAACCTGTTAGCCAGCACCCCCGCTTTTGAAAAAATCCCAAGAAATGGCATAGATTAAGATTAGAACAGATACAGTTCATGAATCCTTTGCACTAAAAGCATAAGTATGGTCTCATTTGAAAGCAGACACTTGGCAGTTTACTTTTCATTATTGTCATAATGAAAAAAAATAGTTATAATAAGCTTCAAAGTTTTGTAAAGTTATTAGAAATGTATTTTTATTAAATATCTTTATGAAAATAAAATTGAAGTTGGCCTTGTTGCAATCTAGAAGTGCACTACAGCTAAAGCTACAAGTCTGCCCATGTTAGATTTAAAATCTGAAGATGATAAAATGCTAACCGATGTTTATTGCTGTAATGTTAGGATGTCATGTACATAGAGAAAACTATACACGCGTTGCTCAGTTTCAGATCTTTATTTAACAGCTGCGTAACATGAAGTAGCCGGTGTTCTTACAGTGCTGTCTCGTGCTGCTTGTACCGTATATACTCTATTAGCCACGCATGACATAACCAAGTATAAGTTATCGTATATACTCTAGTAGCATCTTAACTATCACTACATCTTCCCCTTTTTCAAAGGTTATACAGTATTAACATGTAAACATTCCACAACAATACCAATAAACATAATAAACAAAACTTTCAATATCTCTTCTTTTTCTCTCTCTCTCTTTTTTTAATGTCTTAAACATATTTCAACAATTGTTTAGAAAATCAAATCTTAAAGATGATGAATGACTATCTAGGGATTTTGGGTAGACTGCCGGTCACCCACACAGGTGCTGAGGATTATTCTGCCTCATGAAGAAATCTATGTACTTGTCAGGAAACGGGAAATAACAGGCGGCAGGCAGAGATGCAGGATCCAATTGCAGGGGACATTTTAATGAAAATAAACAATCAAACATAAACCAGGAAAAATAACACTTCAATAAACTTCAACATAAAAGTCCCATAGAGCGCCAGACACAGAACAGATATGACAGTACTAACTATGAAGTCCCTCAAGTATCCAGGCTGTTTGATAACTCTTCCTCTGGATGTAACAACATTGTTAGGTTGTTCTGGAACTTCTTGCTTTTTGTTTTGATCTTGATCACTTGGATGTTGTTCAGCTTGTGTCTGTTCTTCATCCACATCTCTCTTTTCTTCAAACTCACATTGGTCTGAAGACAGGTTGAAGAAGCGAAGATGCTTTCTGTTTCTTCTCAAGTCTCCATTCTCTGTGCTTTGCGGTTCTCACTGCTCTTTCAGCCTCACCATTTGAGTAACATCTGACATCGTAGTAATGTGGTGAAACCCTTAAACTTTAGCGAAATCTTGAAGCTGTTGACTAACAAATTGTGGACCATTGTCAGTAACAAGGGTAGCAGGACAACCCCATCTGGAAAACATGTTGCTCAATCTCAATGCCACCGTCCTGTCAATTTCCTGTCATATCTGGAAGATGGGCAATGTCGATGAATCTAGAAAAATAGTCAACCACTACAAGGTAATTGTTCTTATTGACTTCACAGATGTCAGCTGCAATTCTCGACCATGGTGCGTCTGGTAGTGGGGTAGTTATTAAGGGCTCTCAATGTTGTGTTGGTTTGTTTGTTTGACAGAAAACACAGTTCTCTGTGACTACTTGGATCTCTTTACTAATCCCAGGCCACCAAACACTTTGTTTCGCACACTCTCTACACTTGGCCAGAGGAGAACTGGCACCCCGACTGAGCCTGGTTTCTCCCAAGGTTTATTTTTCTCCATTAGGACACCTGATGGAGTTTTGGTTCCTTGCCACTGTCGCCTCTGGCTTGCTCAGTTGGGGACACTAAATTTTCAAATAAATATCCAAATAAATTTAATTACTTAATTGACATCACTGTTTTCTCCAGAGCGGCTGTACAGCCGAATCAAATTCTGTTAATTATTTTCCTGTTTAACACTGTGAAGCTGCTTTGAGACAATCTGCATTGTAAAAAGCGCTATATAAATAAAGTTGACTTGACAATCCCCATGTGACCGTCATGTAGTTTCTTCTTGATCTCAGCTTTTATGAGACTTGGAATAACAATCCTGTTACTGTAGATCAGAAGATCATCACACACTGATAACATATCTTTCACAGCATAATAAGGCTTAAAGTGCTCTGGCACTTGTGACAGATATCTTGGCCATCCTTGTCTGACATAGTTCACCGCCATCTGCCACTCAGGGTCAGTCTTTGTAGCTTCAATGACCTCATTAAGCCGTGATTTCGCAGGAAAACGGAACAAAACAGGGCAAATATATAAAGAAAATGAGCAAATATGACTAAAATGTCCAGGTATAAACTGTCAAAACGGCAATCCTTTTGCACCATTTACAATGTCAACAGTTAGAATAAGCCAATTTAAGTGCAAAAAGTGCCAAATATAAAAGATCGGAAAAAGCAACGTGATTAGCACGTTTCACACGTTAATGCACACACCACTGACAATGCGCTTACCTTTGTGTTGCACTTTGCTTTGACAAAACTACAGTACGTCTTTCATGAAGTACATCGAACACTTAGCCCAGTCAAAACTGATTCATTGCTGATTCAACCTCTTTCAGCATATTAACAAATTACAGTCACTATAGGACTTTGAGAATAAAACAGAGGTAAAAAAAAAATGTAAGCTTGAGATCTTTTTGATGCTGTATAGATTAAGGATCAATTGCTCCTGTCTGCCTTGCTGCTGAGTGTTTGCGTCTGTAGCTCTGTACAACTTTGCTTTTGAATCTCTATTTGATATCATATTCCTAACTTACTCATCACCATATATTGTCTAATATTGCCTATCAAATAAATCTGACATTGCTAGCTTTAATCTACATCACTATCACAACGTGTTAGCATTTTGCTAGCCTGTTAGCCTGCCATCTGTGCATCCGGGTCTCCTGTTTTCTCTCGCGTGCCTTTAAGAGTCCATTAAAAAAACTGTGGTGAGTTCGATTAGTCAACAAACACGGTAAGCCATGTCATCTTCTCCTGTTTTTATCACTTGCACTGCCTGTTACATTGTGAAGTCAAGTCACATAAATAAATAAATACATTTCCCTTTTATTTATTTAAGATTATACAATTTAAGAACATCACAAAAGTCTTGACAATATTACATGAAGCAGAGTCATCAATCTTTTCACATTCGGAAACAAGACCTTATAAATGTCCACCCAAAGTTCCCACCAATGTCCTTGGTTCATCACACCATTGTAGATGGTAGAAGAATGGAATTCAAGTTCATCCAACAAAGATTAATCCAGAAGAAAAGTGTCAGTTCATAAAGGAGTTCAGATATCATCCCAAATTGAAGAGAATAACAAATCACAAACTTGAACCAGTTGAGCTGTCCTCAAAATCAAGTAGATATCAAAACCCTCTGTACAAAACAAACAATACAACATGAGGTTCAGCAAGCAAAATACATTTCCCACTATAAACCTCTGCTAGTTTATCATGCTAATAATCATACACTGTTTGTTAATTGGCCAGAGGAGAACTGGCACCCCGACTGAGCCTGGTTTCTCCCAAGGTTTATTTTTCTCCATTAGGACACCTGATGGAGTTTTGGTTCCTTGCCACTGTCGCCTTTGGCTTGCTCAGTTGGGGACACTAAATTTTCAAATAAATATCCAAATAAATTTAATTACTAAACTAAATTAACTATATCAACTACATTACTTGAATATATATGATAATTGAAATGAGCTGATGACATCACTGTTTTCTCCAGAGCGGCTGTACAGCCGAATCAAATTCTGTTAATTATTTTCCTGTTTAACACTGTGAAGCTGCTTTGAGACAATCTGCATTGTAAAAAGCGCTATATAAATAAAGTTGACTTGACTTGACAATCCCCATGTGACCGTCATGTAGTTTCTTCTTGATCTCAGCTTTTATGAGACTTGGAATAACAATCCTGTTACTGTAGATCAGAAGATCATTACACACTGATAACATATCTTTCACAGCATAATAAGGCTTAAAGTGCTCTGGCACTTGTGACAGATATCTTGGCCATCCTTGTCTGACATAGTTCACCGCCATCTGCCACTCAGGGTCAGTCTTTGTAGCTTCAATGACCTCATTAAGCCGTGATTTCGCAGGAAAACGGAACAAAACAGGGCAAATATATAAAGAAAATGAGCAAATATGACTAAAATGTCCAGGTATAAACTGTCAAAACGGCAATCCTTTTGCACCATTTTTAATGTCAACAGTTAGAATAAGCCAATTTAAGTGCAAAAAGTGCCAAATATAAAAGATCGGAAAAAGCAACGTGATTAGCATGTTTCACACGTTAATGCACACACCACTGACAATGCGCTTACCTTTGTGTTGCACTTTGCTTTGACAAAACTACAGTACGTCTTTCATGAAGTACATCGAACACTTAGCCCAGTCAAAACTGATTCATTGCTGATTCAACCTCTTTCAGCATATTAACAAATTACAGTCACTATAGGACTTTGAGAATAAAACAGAGGTAAAAAAAATGTAAGCTTGAGATCTTTTTGATGCTGTATAGATTAAGGATCAATTGCTCCTGTCTGCCTTGCTGCTGAGTGTTTGCGTCTGTAGCTCTGTACAACTTTGCTTTTGAATCTCTATTTGATATCATATTCCTAACTTACTCATCATCATATATTGTCTAATATTGCCTATCAAATTAAATCTGACATTGCTAGCTTTAATCTACATCACTATCACAACGTGTTAGCATTTTGCTAGCCTGTTAGCCTGCCATCTGTGCATCCGGGTCTCCTGTTTTCTCTCGCTCGCCTTTAAGAGTCCATTAAAAAAACTGTGGTGAGTTCGATTAGTCAACAAACACGGTAAGCCATGTCATCTTCTCCTGTTTTTATCACTTGCACTGCCTGTTACATTGTCAAGTCAAGTCACATAAATAAATAAATACATTTCCCTTTTATTTATTTAAGATTATACAATTTAAGAACATCACAAAAGTCTTGACAATATTACATGAAGCAGAGTCATCAATCTTTTCACATTCGGAAACAAGACCTTATAAATGTCCACCCAAAGTTCCCACCAATGTCCTTGGTTCATCACACCATTGTAGATGGTAGAAGAATGGAATTCAAGTTCATCCAACAAAGATTAATCCAGAAGAAAAGTGTCAGTTCATAAAGGAGTTCAGATATCATCCCAAATTGAAGAGAATAACAAATCACAAACTTGAACCAGTTGAGCTGTCCTCAAAATCAAGTAGATATCAAAACCCTCTGTACAAAACAAACAATACAACATGAGGTTCAGCAAGCAAAATACATTTCCCACTATAAACCTCTGCTAGTTTATCATGCTAATAATCATACACTGTTTGTTAATTGGCCAGAGGAGAACTGGCACCCCGACTGAGCCTGGTTTCTCCCAAGGTTTATTTTTCTCCATTAGGACACCTGATGGAGTTTTGGTTCCTTGCCACTGTCGCCTCTGGCTTGCTCAGTTGGGGACACTAAATTTTCAAATAAATATCCAAATAAATGTAATTACTAAACTAAATTAACTATATCAACTACATTACTTGAATATATATGATAATTGAAATGAGCTGATGACATCACCGTTTTCTCCAGAGCGGCTGTACAGCCGAATCAAATTCTGTTCATTATTTTCCTGTTTAACACTGTGAAGCTGCTTTGAGACAATCTGCATTGTAAAAAGCGCTATATAAATAAAGGGGACTTGACTAGTAATAAAGAAATGAATAAATCAACTCACATTGAGATGTAGAACACAAAGGTTCCTCAAAAAGGGGTTTTCAAACAACAGCAACGAAAGAGCAAAGACTCCCAACTAACAGGTATACACACACTTACTTCTTCCTTTTACTCTTAGTAAAATCTCCCAGATAATTAGAGAAATCTCCCAGATAATGACTCCTTAGCGCCCTCTAATGGCCAGGAGTAAAATTAGCACTTTCATTACACATAGAAGACAGGTAACAGTTTACTGGAACTGTTACAACATGTTTAGTATAACCTTCTCTGTCGGTGAACAGGGCTTCACATGTGATAAATGCAGGGAGATAGTCAGGCTGACGGAGAAGATTTCAGAATTAGATATAGCATCCCAGATAGCCCAGAGGAACTTGATGTTGCAACAGAAACTATTGACTCTCTCTTTTCCAGCACTTTAGACACAGTTGCTCCTCTGCGCTTAAAGAAGATTGAAGAAAATAGTCCAACGCCGTGGTACAACGAGCACACCCGGGCCCTTAAAACAGCAGCCAGAAAAATGGAGCGCAGCTGGAAGAAAACAAAACTGGAAGTTTTTCGCATTTCGTGGAAAGAGAGCATGATTGCATACAGAAAGGCCGTAAAAACTGCTAGATCTGCTTATTTCTCGACTCTCTTAGAAGAAAACAAACACAACCCTAGGTATTTATTCGATACAGTGGCTAAATTAACCAAAAATAAAGCTTCAACTTCTGATGTCTGCCAACAGCACAGCAGTAATGACTTTATGAACTTCTTTACGTGCAAGATTGATAATATTAGGAAAAAAATTATAACCATGCAGCCGTCTACTACTGCATCACATCAGACAGAGCATTGTAGTGTCACTGAGGAAAAATTACACTCATTCACTGCTATAGGAGAAGAAGAATTGGCTAAACTCGTTAAATCATCTAAATCAACAACATGTATGCTCGACCCTATACCGACTAAACTACTAAAAGAGATGCTTCCAGAGGTCATAGATCCTCTTCTTAATATCATTAATTCATCCTTGACTTTAGGATATGTACCGAAAACTTTTAAGTTGGCTATTATTAAACCACTTATTAAAAAAACGCAACTTGATCCTACAGAATTAGTCAATTACAGGCCAATCTCAAATCTACCCTTTCTGTCAAAAATACTAGAAAAGGCAGTGTCCTCACAATTATGCTCCTTTTTAGAAAGAAATGGTACCTGTGAGGTTTTCCAGTCAGGATTTAGACCACATCATAGTACTGAGACTGCTCTCATTAGAGTTACAAATGATTTACTCTTATCATCCGATCGTGGTTGTATCTCTCTGTTAGTGTTACTCGATCTTAGCGCTGCATTCGATACTATCGACCACAACATTCTTCTGAATGGATCAAGTTAGGGTTAGGGTTAGGGTTAGTGGTTTTAATAATAGCCAGCTTAAAGTTTTCAGTACATATCCTAATGACAAAGATGAATTAATGATATTAAGAAGAGGATCTATGACCTCTGGAAGTATCTCTGACACTACAATGCACTGTCTGATGTGATACTGTAGTAGAGGGTTGTATAATTTTTTCTCTAATATTATCAATCTTGCACGTAAAGTCATTACTGCTGAGCTGTTTGCAAACGTCAGAAGTTGAAGCTTTATTTGTTAATACTCAATTACTTGTTAATTTAGCCACTGTATCGAATAAATACCTATCGAAATGCTAATGCTAATTTAGATTAAAAGCTAGCAATGTCAGATTTAATGTGATAGGCAATATTAGACAATATATGGTGATGCAGATGGACCTTACAGCGGTTAAATTTAAGGACACAATCAGATAATACCAATTTAGGTCAACCAATGGCCAGTGCTTCATTTTGCTGTCTGTGGTGTCAAAGGTCACATTAGCAATTAAAGAAAAAACACGTAAGCAAAACAGGGTCAGCTTAAAGTGTCTGATTAATTTTGGTCCCAAATTTTTATCAATTTTACTGGTGGTCACTGTATGAAGAATTTTTGGGTATAAGTTTATTGAGATGTTAAAATATTTTGCCATCCTCACTTACATAAATGAATATAATGTTATATCTGGTGTCTGAATATTTTTTGGCTTGACTGTACTCTGTTCGTTGAGTTTATCAGCATCTCTCCACCACCCGCTTCAAGCACTGACAGTAACCAAATCAGAACACCGGAGGGAGTGGTTTAATCTGAAAGATTTATAGATGGTAATAATTAACCTCTTGTTGAGCAATACCTTGTCTAACCAAATACATTTTTGTGGAAGTTTTTCTTCCAGTGAAAATGCTTTAGGGAAACATTTCCTGAACAATAGTACTATAACAATTAAACTAACTGAACTGTTTTTGCAAGAATTAACATGTAAAAGAAAACTTAAGAGTGATGAAATGTAGTAAAAAAAAAAAAAAAGTCCAGAGGGGACAGTAGGGAGTTACGGTAACATAAACTAAATCAGAACACCGGAGGGAGTGGTTTAATCTGAAAGATTTATAGATGGTAATAATTAACCTCTTGTTGAGCAATACCTCGTTTAACCAAATACATTTTTGTGGAAGTTTTTCTTCCAGTGAAAATGCTTTAGGGAAACATTTCCTGAACAATAGTACTATAAATATGACCAAAGAAACCCAGTTGGCTTCAGACTTCAACTGAAGACATTACCAGACGACTTCATTCATCAACATACCGAATACACGCAAGGACCCCAGGTGAGACACCACTTTAAAATGATACGCACAGGTAGTGTTATGACAGTGTGAATAGCACCAACAGATTATGTGCTGTTTAGATCTCAACAGTATTGCATTAGGAACAAAAATATATCTTCAAACTAGTCAGATGCATGTATCATTTCACCACAGGCAATGGTTATACATTATTTAATGCATTGCATTCAGTGAAGGAAGGATTTATGCCACTGAATTAGATTACATTTTAAGGAAGACATTTAGAATGATAAAGTAGTCATTATTAAAGTTCAAATGTGTAAATATCCCGTTGTTCTCTGTTATTTGCTGCAGCCATGGCATCAGAGACCACTGAAGTGGCAGCTCTAGGAAGACCTCTGTTTCCTGGTACGCTGTACGACTGCCGCAAGGATGCCTTCATTCCAGGTGCTCTACTGAACCTACTGAAATGCTTTTTATTCCCATTTTCACCCAAATGTGCAGTGTTAATTTTGACAGCAAATTTTGATTTAGGTTTAGTCATATTTTAGTCACCTGAATTGGTTTTAGTTTTAGTCGACTAAAATCGAATGAGTTTAGTTAAATTGTAATGCATTCATTGAGCATTTAACGGGATAGTTCACCCAAAAATTGAAAATTATCCCATGATTTACTCCCCCTCAACTCATCCTAGGTGTGTATGACATTCTTCTTTCAGACGAACACAGAGTTACAATCACATAACCGACTGTTACTTGAATACATGTCAATACATGTGTTTTTGACATTAAAAATACACACAAGAGCTCAATTCACTTTTATTGTTTGTTTTTAAAAACACCTGTATAGTTGTTATAATGTTGTATTTCTGTTTTAGTTAGTATATCAGGTTAAGCTAAAGCTGCAAATAAGTTTAAGTTCATTTTCATTTATTTTTTTTCAGTTAACATTTATTTAATTTCAAGCAATGAATGTTTAAATAGTTTTAGTGAATTATTATAACCCTGATACTTTATTGAGTAATGTGTCAAATACTGTTCTTAGTCTTTCCTCCTGACTATGAATTAAATGGGAATGAAATTTAATACAGTTTATTGTGTAACCAAAAACTTATAAATAATGCGTGACTTTTAATTATACACAAGCTGGAAATACACCGGGACTCTTATTTTGAAATGCCTTACTATTGCAGTTCAGATTAGATGAGATAAAATATGCGTTGTTACAACCGTCTAAAACATATTACTATATAAACATGTTAAAGTGAACACTGTGATTATTCCTCAGCATTAGCTCATAAACATTGCCTGTCATAAATGAGTGTTATTGATTGATCCACACGTGAGCTCATCTGTTACACAGGACATCTGTTCGGATGGGATCTCTTCCCTAATTGACCCCCTCCCTAACATTTTCCTCTCGTTTTTATTCGTTGATTAAAATTAAAGTAGATTTTCCTCATCGTTTTTGTCATCCAAATCGTCATCCTTATTTTGTCATCCTTATCGTCTCATTTTTGTCAGTGAAAAAAAGGACATTGATGCTGCAAATGTGAATCAACAAGACAGTACATGTGTGGTCATGACGAGACATAAGATGAAGCACACAAATATTAAATTAGTAGTCTTATAGATACAACATCGGCATGTTTCTTCAACAGTACATTGTGTCCTCATACGTAACTGTTAAAGTCATTTCTCATTTCAGGTGTTACTCTGTGGGATAAGAAGTCACTGAGTGAAGCTTTGGACACCCATCCACAGCCCATGACAGATTTTGACTTCAGTAGCTCCGACTCTCTCTCTAGTAAGTCCAGACTCCTGGATGTAAGTGCTTCCCTGAAGGCCAGCTTCTTAGGAGGGCTGGTGGAGGTGGGAGGATCTGCCAAGTTTCTGCGTGACACCAAATCCTCAAACCAACAGTCCAGAGTAACAATGTATTACAGTGAAACCTCCAGATTCGATCAGCTCACTATGACTCAGCTGGGCCAGATCACCTACCCTCAGGTGTTTGAGCAGAAAACTGCAACTCATGTAGTCACGGCTGTACTGTACGGAGCTCAGGCCTTCATGGTGTTTGATCGGAGATTTTCAGAAGAGGAAAATAAGCAGGAGATTGAGGGAGAACTAAATGTCATGGTCAAGAAGATCCCTCAATTTTCTATTGAGGGAAAAGGAGCTGTAGAAATGACAGATGAGGATAAGAAAAAGGCTGAGAGCATTGCTTGCAGATTTCATGGTGACTTCCGCCTTGATCAGAACCCCACCACTTTCATGGAGGCCCTAGAGGTGTACAAGAAGCTCCCCACTATCCTGAAGGAGAATCCCCAGAATGCAGTTCCAATCAAAGTCTGGCTCTATCCTCTTTCTCTATTGGATACAAAAGCTGCTCGGTTGGAGAGAGAAATCACCACACGTCTGGTTTCCAAAACTGAAAAAATAATAGAGGGGCTGGGAGAAGTAGAGAGGACATGCAACGACCTCTCCAGAAAAACACTGGTGAATGTTTTCAGAGACATCAAAGAGAGGCTGTGCTTATTTCAGAGCTCATTTAACATTTACCAAACAGTGCTCATGAAAGCAGTGGCCAGGGTCTTGCCTGCTATACGAGGAGGAGAGATGGAGGAGAAGTCGCTGGAAGACATCCTGAAGATCCACTACAGCTCCCCTTTTAATGCTGACAGGCTTAGACAGTGGTTAGATGGTGCACAGGCTGAACTTGACCTCTTGAGTTCTCATACCAAGAAGCTGGAGGGAATCACAACTGAAGACTCAAACCATCTCAACACCATTCTCCTTGATCCTGATATTGATTTTGTGGTGTGCTTGACCTTCACATCTCTGAAGTATGAAGACCCGTATCTTTCAACCCTGAAGGACTTTCTGGAATCTGAAGAGTTTAAAGAGCTAGACGTGGTAAAGAAACTACGTTCTAGAATGGTAGCATCAGAAGAGTGGTTCAACGATACTGCTGTCATCTCAAAGATGAGAGAGACCTTATCTTTTTTCAGAAGTTTTTCAGAGGCTAATAAAGATGAAAAGAGATACCGATTCATTATGTCTACCATCTCCGACCCATCCAGTCCAGGCTCCTCCATCCGTCTGTATGAAAAAGGGAAGCTGACAGACACACAGTTCCAGCCCGTGTCGAAGCCTCCCCCACCAGAAGTGAAGGATGTCCTGAAGCACAGTGTGTCCCTGAAACTGCAGAAGTCCCCAACTGGAGAAACTGTGCAGTACAGAGTGGAGTACCGGCAGGTGAAAGAGGAACAGTGGCATGTCATAAACACACCTGATGAAGACTTTACTCTGACTGGATTGCAGTTTGGAAGGCAGTACTTGATCCGCTACAGGATAGTGGGTAAAGTGGGAGTGAGTGAAGCCAGTGACACTATCGGCCCCATACCGTCTTTAGGTAAGTGCCATATGCACATTTCTTTGCATTAATCTTTATCTTTTCAAAATATATATATATAATTTTCTTCATTCACACAGTCAATGTTTGTATTGACAACCATATTTCCTAAGAAATGTAAAAATTTAAATTCACACTTAACAATGCAAAGCCTTGGAAAAAGTTAAAAGTTCTCAGTACTTTAAGCAGTTTGTTCAGCGCACCCCCTTTGCTCTGTGATGTTTTCCACTGCGTGAGAGAATGTGCACGTGGCGTAAGAACAGCATCAGTTGCGTGACTTTCACTCTGAATGCGTGAGGGTTGGCAGCCCTGGCCAGAACATTACCGCCACTCTGCACAAGGCAACCCGAGTCCGGTTCAAGTTTCAGGCTCTCAAGCCAACATCAAAGTTTGTTCACACCTTTGTCTTTGTCTTTATTGTTCTCTTGCATACTTAAGTTGGCTTTACTGAAATGCTATTTAAACTTAGAGTTATTATTCTTCTGAGACTAAAATTCACTCCTCCTAGAGCTTTAAAGATAGAACCATCAAACTCAGACTAGACCTTCAGGCGGTTCTGACTTGGGTTGCTATATCTTTTCTAACTGATCCGACTCACAGTTTTCCTAAAAATGATGATTAAAACTCAGAAAAATCCCACAGACTTACATTGACGGAATGGGTAACACTTTATAATAACGTTCAGTTATAAGTCACTTATAAGTTATTAATTAATGATGAACTAATCATTTACCAAACATAACTATACGTTCATAAATGATTAGTAAGTGGAATGCTAACGATTTACAAATGTGTTGTAAGCTATCTTAAAAAATTTAAATCATGAAATAAATCAAACAGATCATTAGTAGATGGTTTATAAGTTATTAGTTGATACATTATTTATCACTTATAAATCACCAAAGTATTTATGTCAAAATGGTTTTAGTATCATTATCTCAATAAACAATTGCTAATCATGAACACTTGATGATCAAACCATTATTAGCTGATCATTAATTCACTTCTAACACCCCTAACATGGGCCGACTGTAGCCCGTATTTACTGTCACAATCACCCATAAACACTGTTGATTCTATTGATACCAAGGTTTGAAGAAATATCTGATAACAATGTGTTTTTAAGAATTTAAGAAATATGATTTTATAAGTATTTGAAACCAAATATAATTTTTATGAATTTAATAATTATAACTAAAATGTGGCTTCCATATTTTCACAAATGTTCGTAATAAACAGTAGAATTATAATATAGGCTAATGAAATGATTGAGCACGAGACATTTATTGATCAATCAGCGTCTCTTTGAAAAACACTAATAAGGAGTTTGAGGTTTGATCCAAGTCTTATGAAGCGATACGATTACTTTATGATGAACAAAGTGAAATCTGAGTCCTATTCCCTCTCAAATCCAATCTGTGATCAGTTCATGTCTACAGAAGCCTAATCAAATATGGTGGCATGTCAATAGTGTCAAACCCTCAATAGTGCTTGTGTCAGGATTTGGGCTCTGTGAACAGCAGAGACATTTCTCTAAATATCTTCTGTGTTGGAGGATTTCTGCATGTGTTAGCAATGGATGCAGGGATCATTATCTCTTGACATAATAATCACACTCTTCATGTCTGTTGATTTCCACAGTCCCTGATCCCAGCACCAGGGAAGACTTCCTACAATGTAAGTCACTGAGAAAACAAGCAGAAAAACTCTGAATGTGTTCATGTTCTTCCTGGAGAAGGGGAAAGAAAACATGACAGAAGAGTTTTAGAGCTGATCATGTAAATGATGATTAAACTGAGAGACACTGCTGATATATTGAACACGAAGAGTTCAGCTACATTAAAAGATCAGATTCATAATTCCTGATTCTCATGTGTTTTCTCTCCATCAGATTCCCTTCAGCTCAGTCCGGATCTGAACACCGTGAATAAACACCTCCGTCTGTCTGAGAACAACAGAGAGATTACTGCCACTAACACAGAGCAGCCGTATCCTGATCATCCAGACAGATTTGATTGTCATCCTCAGGTGTTGTGTAGCGAGAGTGTGAGTGGACGCTCTTACTGGGAGATTGAGTGGGGTGGGATTGGTGTCTGTATATCAGTGTCATATAAGAGCATCGGCAAGAAGGGATGGGGTGACGAGTGTGCGTTTGGATCTAATGATCAGTCATGGTGTTTGTCCTGCTCTTCCTCCAGATACTTATTCTGGTACAGTAACATAAACTCTGAACTCCCTGTAAAGCCCATCGGCCGTAGAGTAGGAGTGTATGTGGATCCCAGAGCAGGAACTCTGTCCTTCTACAGCGTCTCTGGAGACACAATGAGCCTCATCCACACAGTCCAGAACACATTCACTCAGCCGCTCTATCCTGGGTTTTGGTTTAATAATGGATCAGTGAAACTGTTGATGAATCAGAATAGACTGTAGAGAGATTCTACCCATAATGCTTTGAGCTCATGATAAATCAGTAACAGTGAGATATTATAGAGCCTCTTCATTACATTAATACTACAGCTGAACTTCTGTCACTGAAACAACATGTGTGTGTAATAAATCCTCATACAGACAGTGAGATCAGTGTGTGTGACGGTGTGTATCTGTGCTTTTCTCAAGCTCTGTTTGTGTTGTTGATGATCATCTTCATTTAGTTTGATCAAATGGTTTATAATTCATGTGTGTATAACTGGGATTTGTTAAACATATTGCAATCCTGGTGTGTTTTAGGGGTTAGGCATTATTGTGTTTGTGCTGTTTTGTCTATTATTGTTTTTCTGCTCTAAACGTGTCTGTGCGTCAGAGACTGCAAGTCAGAGATCTCAAGCTTGGAAATAAAAATATTCTAAAAAAAAAAAAAACCTTCTCCTGTTTGATCAAATTCACTCGAAACACAGAAACGGTGTGTGTGATGAGCCTTTAATGATTGTAATGTTCTAGGTCATTAAAGCAACAGTTGTTCAATAACACAAGGATATGTAAAACTATGGTATTTTGGGCGAAAGACACAATAATTAACATGATAATAAACAGACGGATGACTTTTCCATTTAATGACATGACATGGTTAGAGTCAGATGGAAATATCATATATTGAGTTCCACCTTAGAGATAATCACCATATTTATAATAAAACATCATATTTAACAAAAACATATGATATTAAGTCTTAACACACTTGTTGGAGATGAGGATTAAGTTTAATCGAAATTAAGTGTTATGAAATATTAATTCCTTCAAATCACAGAACTGACGGATGCACAAACCGAGATGCTCTTTTTTACAGTTTTTTTGATAGTGTGACTTTATTTTTACACTTTGAGAAAATCAGCCTACCAATTTCATTATAGTGGTTTATAGTCTGTAGTTCATTTTAAACAGGTATTGGAGAAATGATCAAATTAAGCATTAAAGCTTTATAACCGGTCTCTTACAGAAATGTGCCATGCTAATTTACCCCTAAATACTATAGTAAATTGTTCCTACAATAAAATTGTGGTAATGAACATTAACCACTACTGTCTGTCATCAGTAAGAAAAGATTCTGAAAGATTATTATTCCGGCGTCTGTCCAGGCCAGAATTGCAAGAAAGCTTGCATTTACTCCACAGATCGTGATGTGAGGTCTCAATCAGACGGATGAAGTACAGACAGCACAGGAGCATCCACTTTCTCCATCTACAACTGATGAACTCCAGACATCTTTGCTGAGAAATGTGATTGTTCAATCTGCAGAATATTTATAAAAACTGTACATTTATATGATTTGTATTGATGTAAGCCATGATAATTTCACAAATAAATCTTGTTCTGCTCATGAAGTTCAGGGAATGGGCAAATATATTTTAAAATGTAATCTATTTGTATAATGACATGCTGAATATGCAGATTTGGTGTAAACTGCTCAAGTAACATTACGCATCACACCTGAGTGCTTCATATTTTTGTAGAAACTGATACTGATTCTTTGATAAATAGAAATAATTTATTTGAAGTAGATGTGTGTGTGTGTGTGTGTGTGTGTGTGTGTGTGTGTGTGTGTGACAATGTAAAGTCTTTATTATTAAAGTAAGATAAGCTGGAAAAAAAACAAAACTGGAAGTTTCGCATTTCGTGGAAAGAGAGCATGAGTGCATACAGAAAGGCCGTAAAAACTGCTAGATCTGCTTATTTCTCGACTCTCTTAGAAGAAAACAAACACAACCCTAGGTATTTATTCGATACAGTGGCTAAATTAACCAAAAATAAAGCTTCAACTTCTGATGTCTGCCAACAGCACAGCAGTAATGACTTTATGAACTTCTTTACGTGCAAGATTGATAATATTAGTAAAAAAATTATAACCATGCAGCCGTCTACTACTTTTCATTTTAAAGTGAAATGAAAGCTCTAGTGTAAGTTCTGCCAGGAAGACTCAATGTTAAGTCACTTATTGCAATCAGACCTAATCAATCATGTCCTAAATGCTCGGGAGTATAAAAGGTACTTACACGTCTGAGTTCGCAGATGCTGATGCCAACAATTACAGTTGACAATGCTGACGTCCTTAGCGGTTGATTGATGGTCCTACTATGAAGTTGATAATGTGCAATGCTACAGTGGCGGTTCAAGTCCATGTCACCATTGTGTTCATTGGGCTGCCGCTGCAACAGACACGAGTTTCTTTGTCACTAATGAGAGCAAAATCTTGCGTTTCGGAAGCATGCAGATCCCCTCTTCGTGGATTTCTTCGTTTTTCAGCAATCACTTTCATTAGGACTCTGGGCCTGTTATCAAAGACACGGCTGCAATCTTCATCACCATTCTGGAGTCATCACAACATTAGCATTCATCCCAGTGATATGTATATGTTTATGCACTTCTAATGTTGATTGGGTGTAGTATTTTACTCTTTCTCAATTTTGTTGCAAGCAGGTCTGTATAGAGCAGTCGCACGCATTTGTACGAGACGCAGCACTTCTGTGTGCAATGCGATCCCTCGTTTGTCGTTGCTTGTTTGTGTCGGAACTAACCATAGTGCCTCGTAAATGATTCGCATGACACAGGTTACCATTAACGATCGTATTTTGTTTTAGATAAGCTCAAGCAGAACAGAATGGCACAGCATATTAGCCTTTATCATTTTCCCCATAAATGCAATGAAACCTCAAACATGGTTTTAAAGCAGCATGCACCCAGTAAATCGGGGCTTCGTGATTAACTGAAGTAAAACTGGCATCGCGAATTGGCTCAGTGTTATGAGATCGCTAAAGTTGAATTAAATATGCTAATATGCTCAGAGTAGTTTTTAAGTACTGCACCGACATCAGTGCATTGATCTGTTCACATTAAATACTGCTAGATTCATCTTTGCAAGGGCTGTGAGTTGGTCACAACGTGTAATTGAAACTAACACGACTTCACATAGTTTCAAGCTAGAAGTGTTTGGGCCTGTCATCCAGCAGAGTACATGTTTTACTCAAACTTACAGGGCACCCAGTGTTGAAATAACTTCCTTTTGTGATCTGACATAGCTTCCTTATGCAGAAGAACTAGTGTTCTGTGCTCCTATAAAGCCTGCCGTTGCATATTGCATTATAAATATTAAAAATTAGTTAATTAATAAAAACAAACACACCATATATAGTAGTAAGTGTGTGCTTTTGTCTTCACGTTACTCCAGTTAATTTGACTCTATCTGTGTTTTATTCAGCTATTGTGATATCTGGATGCCTCTGTCTATTTTAGGAACTTTAGAATACCATGTTACATCTCACTTGGTCTTTTTGTGCTAGGACGACTTGATATTTGACAGCAGCACTAATTTAATTCCATACGCAATCCGAACCATTTTACATAATGATTGCATCCCGTATAGCAACTGAAATCGCAGCATGGGAACATAATTATTCAAATCTTTTATGAAACAGTAAGTAGGCAGAGTGCGCTCCCTTTATAAACGTATGGAAACGGTCAAATGCTTCAGTTCAGCTAAACTCTAGCGAAACTGTTATAGTCTAATCTGACTACACTGCACCGTGAATCTATTGCATGTTCTACTCTCCATTGGTAGACAGAATTAGCAGTGAACAAGCCTTGTACCACTCGGTCTTGCTTGTGTGTATTCCGTGTTATGTAAACTCCTCCAGTTGGTCATTGCATTCAAGCGCTCAACAGACATGTCTGTGATTGGCTATGCTCAACACTACAAAACGCATCGTAAATGCCAACATTTAACAGTTTTTAGAGACTAACACAATAGCAGGGAATTGAAAACACATATGCAGCGGAGCAAATATAGCGTCAAATATTTGACACACAGTCTGCATGTGCTTATTGGGGACGCAAAATTTTCAACTAAATATCAAAACAAATTTAATTACTAAACTAAATTAACTATATCAACTACATTACTTGAATATATATGATAATTGAAATGAGCTGATGACATCACCGTTTTCTCCAGAGCGGCTGTACAGCCCAATCAAATTCTGTTCATTATTTTCCTGTTTAACACTGTGAAGCTGCTTTGAGACAATCTGCATTGTAAAAAGCGCTATATAAATAAAGGGGACTTGACGATTCCCGGCCCACACCGCAAACGACAAG
This sequence comes from Rhinogobio ventralis, assembly GCA_039654625.1. Classification (NCBI taxonomy): domain Eukaryota; kingdom Metazoa; phylum Chordata; class Actinopteri; order Cypriniformes; family Gobionidae; genus Rhinogobio; species Rhinogobio ventralis. Next base: position 39,676,695 of record CM077198.1, read on the forward strand.
GACTCTCTCGCGTTGAGCTTTTTCTCTTCACTAAAGCTGGCACACATGGTGCGTCTTATAGTCATTGTGATTTGTTGCTTTTCAGACTGTGCAAACACGATCCTCATGTCACACTGTACGATAATCAGACGCACAAGAAAACTTGTCCGGAGTTTTACATCAACCCACTCACATTTAGTGAATTTATTTCAGGTTCAAATTTTATCACAGCTGTTGGTGAGCACGTCAAGCTGTCAAAGACATTTTAGCCTAGGGTCAAAGGAATTTTTAGGATTGCGATATTTGTCTCAGACTGCCAAACGTTGCCAAAAATCGCACAGTATGAACCTGGCTTAGGGTATCAAATGATGACTCTCGCATTGATTATATTTTTTCATATGTTCGGTAGCTTTGCAAAGTTCAATAGCTAGCTATGGTTTTATTAGTTAGTAAAGCGTAATAATTTTTAAAAAATGTATCCTTCTGCAAGGGCATTGTCCGAGGCTTCTCAATAGTATGTGTCTATGTACAGGTGCTGGTCATATAATTCGAATATCATCAAAATTTGATTTATTTCACTAATTCCATTCAAAAAGTGAAACTTGTATATTATATTAATTACACTGACTGATATATTTCAAATGTTTATTTCTTTTAATTTTAATGATTATAACTGACAACTAAGAAAAATCCCAAATTCAGTATCTCAGAAAATTAGAATATTGTGAAAAGGTTCAATATTGAAGACACCTGGTGCCACACTCTAATCAGCTAATTAACTCAAAACACCCGCAAAGGCCTTTAAATGGTCTCTCAGTCTAGTTCTGTAGGCTACACAATCATGGGGAAGACTGCTGACTTGACAGTTGTCCAAAAGACGACCATTGACACCTTGCACAAGGAGGGCAATACACAAAAGGTCATTGCAAAAGAGGCTGGCTGTTCACAGAGCTCTGTGTCCAAGCACATTAATAGAGAGGTGAAGGGAAGGAAAAGATGTGGTAGAAAAAAGTGTACAAGCAATAGGGATAACCGCACCCTGGAGAGGATTGTGAAACAAAACCCATTCAAAAATGTGGGGGAGATTCACGAAGAGTGGACTGCAGCTGGAGTCAGTGCTTCAAGAACCACTACGCACAGACGTATGCAAGACATGGGTTTCAGCTGTCGCATTCCTTGTGTCAAGCCACTCTTGAACAACAGACAGCGTCAGAAGCGTCTCGCCTGGGCTAAAGACAAAAAGGACTAGACCGCTGCTGAGTGCTCCAAAGTTATGTTAAAGTTATGGTCCCAGAGTCTGGAGGAAGAGAGGAGAGGCACACAATCCACGTTGCTTGAGGTCCAGTGTAAAGTTTCCACAGTCAGTGATGGTTTGGGGTGCCATGTCATCTGCTGGTGTTGGTCCACTGTGTTTTCTGAGGTCCAAGGTCAACGCAGCCGTATACCAGGAAGTTTTAGAGCACTTCATGCTTCCTGCTGCTATTCTCTTTTGGGGGTTCTCTCGACAGGTTCTGACCGTTAGATGGAGTTCTATCGGCAGAGTTCTATCAAGCTGTGAGCAGGAGTTTGGAATCCTCCTAACTGCAGATGTATAAAACTGCTGTTCCCCTTCAGTCGGTCACGTTCGATGTACGTCGGACGTCACAGACGAATTGGGATCACTTCTGGGAGCACCCGCTATCAGCTTCAAGATATAGAGAACGGACCAAAGGGCATTGGCGTGCGAGATTTGCATCTCGCGCTCCGCCCCGCAGCGCGGGTATAAAGCAGAAGGAGATGCGCACCTTTGTCATTCACTTCGGAGCCTAACGGCGTTGATGAAGCACTGTTCCTGTCGAGAGAAAGCAGAGAGAACGAGAGAGAAAGCAGAGAGAACGAGAAAGCAGAGAGAACGAGAGAGAAAGCAGAGAGAACGAGAGAGAAAGCAGAGAGAACGAGAGAGAAAGCAGAGAGAACGAGAGAGAAAGCAGAGAGAACGAGAGAGAAACACCTTGTGCTGGGAGAGAAGGCACATTCAGCATGACCGCGTGCTCACTGTCTCTTCAAAGAGAAAAAAAACTATGTGGCCGATCAAGGCCGTTGTCTGCAAAAAGAGGGCGAAGCCATGAGACCCTCTGCGATTTTTATGATAAGTGCTCATCTCATGCTTAATTAATATTTTCCTTTTCTATCTTTTAGGAATCACAGTAAGCACGATGGGTGGGTATACAATTCTCTCACAAGTTCTTTGGGGGTGGGCCCCGTCCAGGAGGAACTACTTTCCTCCACCAATTCTTGGGGGTCGGCTGCGCCCCTGCCTTCATCTCCGGGCAGGAAATGCAGAGTCCGTTACCCCCGAGACGAGAGCTACAGACAGGGCCTACGCCAAAGAAACTCTAAATACAATACTTGCTGGTCTGTTAAATAAATGTGTTACTTCATTGTACTCATCTGGCCTCCCAAGTCTTTCTGATAGAACTAATCCTTTAAATAATTATCGCCCATCTCAAATCTTCCTTTTCTTTTTGAGCCCCTTCAGTCTGTCATCATACCGAGGCATTGGTCAAGGTCACCAATGATCTGTTAATAGCCTCAGACTCTGGTTCTCTTTCTATTCTTATCCTTCTTGATCTTAGTACCGCTTTTGATGCTGTCAGTCACAACCTTTTGCTCAACCGTCTGGAAACTGTCTTTGGTGTCGCTTATTTTACGGCCGAGCAAATGACCCGTCCAGCTTTCATTTGAACGGGCCATAACTATCAACTCTGCAGCGGATATTAATACCCACACATTTATAGGAGATATAGTGGAAGCAGTTTATTCTGGTGAAGGGAGATGGATTATAATAATTTTAAACAGACAATACAAAATTTATAATTTGCAATGTTTATGGACATAATAATAACTCTTAAAATTCATGTATGTTTAATAAACTTAGTCTGATACTCTTAAACCTCAGAAATGAATACACAGATGCTTATATACTGATAGGAGGAGACTTTAATGAAGCCCCCAAAGAACAGTGCATCTGCATTTGAGTATTTGAGTTTCTCTCCGAAAATGTACAGGTTACAGATGTTTGCCGTTTTTACATCCTCACGATAAGGAATATACACTGCAAATTCATCAGTGTTCAATTAGTGTTTCTAATTTTTGACAGTAATTAAATAAAAATTAAATAAATAAAAATGTCACAATAATCTCAAGGTTTACTGCGCTTTACACGATTCTTTTGTAGTGTGGGTTTGGTGAAGTAAACATCATCACACGTATTATGTTTTATTTAGCAAACATGTAACCACTTAGAAAACGGAGGAAACCAATAGTAATTTATGAAATATAATGTAAGAGACGTAAATAATGTGTGTTGGATTGGTGTATATAAGGAAGATCATCATGATAATGCATTGTCAGCATTTGAAGGCTTATTTTACCCCTTTGGTCAATACTGATATTAAAGATGTGGCAAACTGGTTCTGCCAAACAACATGTCTTCTCTTAATTGATCTTGAACTCCTTTTATTGATACAGGCGACTCATTTTTAACTAAACCATATGATATTGTAAATTATTTTGCAAATGATTTGTTCATAAATAGAGTTGATCAATTAAGAGAAGACGTGGTTTGGCAGAAGCAGTGTGCAACATCTTTAATATCAGTACTGAAAAAGGGATTCTCCTTTAGCTTGGAAAGATGCAAAGGTTAATCCTCTACAGAAATATGCAGCACTGGGTTTTAATGGTCATAATAGTCGTCCAATCAGTTTGCTCACAGTTCTTAGCAAAGAATTGGAAACGATAGTTTGTGTTCTTTAAGGAGAATCATTTTCAGCATGCATATCAACAGGAACAGCATTAGCACAGACTGATGACAATAACTGGTAGATTTGAGCTCAGCTTTTGATGTGCTGGATGATAAATTATTGCTGGATAAACTGAAATGTTACACATTTACTTCTCATACTGTACTGGTTTAAAGGTTACCTGTCTAGGAGGCAATGTGTATTTTATAATGGAAGATATTCAGATGTGAAAGAGTGTGCCTATTGACCAGGTAGAGGAAATAAGACTTCTTGGAGTTACATTAGGCTGAAGTGGTCAAAACTAGAAAATATAGATAGATCTATAGATAGATACAAGAGGTTTGTCAGTTATTAAGAGATGTGCAAACGTTTTACTACAACACTGTATTTGTCAAATTGAATGGCTCTTATTTAGATCATTGCCCAGCATGGCGTTAGTTTTCATTGTTATGCTGACGATACTCAGCTCTATATTTCTTCACGCCCTGACGAAACTTACCAATTCACAAGATTAACGAAATGCATAGCTGATATAAAAAATTAGATGACTAGTAATTTCCTGCAACTTAATTCAGAAAAAAATGAATTTTTAATCATTGGACAAAAAAACTCCACATGTAGTAACCTAGAATACTGTCTAACACTTGATGGCTGCTCTGTCAAGTCCTCGTCGTCAGTGAGGAACCTGGGTGTGCTCTTTGATACCAATCTCTCATTTGAAAGCCACGTTTCTAGCATCTGTAAAACTGCATTCTACCATCTTAAAAATATATCTAAATTACGGCATATGCTTTCAATGCAAAATGCTGAACAGTTAGTTCATGCATTCATGACCTCAAGGCTAGATTATTGTAATGCTCTACTGGGTGGTTGCCCTGCTCGCTTAATAAATAAACTGCAGCTGGTCCAAAACGCAGCAGCTCGAGTTCTTACTAGAACCAGGAAGTATGACCATATTAGCCCGGTTCTGTCAACACTGCACTGGCTCCCTATTAAACATCGCATACATTTTAAAATCTTGCTAATTACTTACAAATCACTAAATGGTTTAGCTCCCCAGTACTTGAGCGAGCTCTTAACGCATTATACTCCATCACGTCTATTGCGGTCTCAAAACTCTGGCCAGTTGATAATACCTAGAATATCAAAATCAACTGCAGGCGGTTGATCCTTTTCCTATTTAGCACCCAAACTCTGGAACAGCCTTCCTAGCATTGTTCGGGAAGCAGACACACTCTGTCAGTTTAAATCTAAATTGAACCCCTAATGATTTGTATAAGTAACTTTCACATTAAATGTATGTAAGCAGCTCACGTACTGCGTTAGGAAAACTGCCCACAACCCCAGTGAGCGAGATAAAGGGACTATAGGGGGAAAACTCACTAAAAATACAAAACAAACATACAATTCTGGGAAGTACGTATACGGCAATAAAGGAGAGAAACTGTTTGGTAGACTTTATCCATTTTTGCTTTTCTGGGGACCCCTAAGTACCTCCTGGTATAGTACTCCTATTAATAGCCTTTAAAAAATAGTTTTTCATTTAAAAAAAATTGTTGCTTGAAAACGATTAGTATAATCAGAGTATAATTAGTATAATTAGTATAATCTTGTAATCAGATTTGGACTATGGTGATATACATGCATGCACCTTTGAAAAAAAACAAAAAAACAAAACTGGATGTAGTCTATCACGCTGCTTTATGATTGGTTACTGGTGCACATGTCCGTTAGGGTTAGGGGAAATAATAAATCCACACAAAACAGATGACCCAGACAGGACTTGCTGAATGGTTCTGGATCTGATCTACCATCACCAAACCTCTCCTGTACGGCGACTCATGTCAGTAAAGCGGCTGTTAAACCAATGCAGATCGTGAGAAAACACACGTCAACAAAGATGTCATTTATATATTTTTTGGAATTATAAATTTTTTTATAGGAGCAACAAAATGTAGGCCCAACAAAAAGTGTTGAACAGCGTTTCCTGTCCTCGCACTGACAGACAGGAAACAGTTTGACAATTAAGTTCGGCTGAAGTACAAAACACAACACACAGTTCATAAAAATACAGCACAAATTATGACATTTAACAAATATTAGAGAAGACTAGACCGACTCAAACCGACTTCATAAGGGATTTTGTGTTTCATTTACCAATATTATCTTTTACACATGGACATGAAATGAGACTTGTGTTGTGTGTGTGTGTGTGTGTGTGTGTGTGTGTGATTTAATGATCAGTCTTGTATTCTGAGAATGCTTCTCTTCTCTATATCATTCATCTCCTTTAAAATCAGAGAAACGTTGTACCGAAGCTCCTGGAACTTCACAACTGGAACCTAGAAAACAGAGAGAGAGAGAGAATGAATAATGAATCACACACACACACACACACACACAACCTCTGTTATGGTGGACAGTAGGTTACTGTGAGTGTTCTGAATTCTGTGTGTGTGTGTGCTCTTATAAATGTGTTCAATGGATGAAAATGCAATACTGCCAGGAGGGAGCATAAAATGTCAGAACTGATTATTTCTGGCCAACCATTTTCCCACATTGATCCAGTGAAGGGGGGGGGTGTTCCAGAAAGCAGGGTTATCCTGCGTCAAACACAGCCTGAACTCCCGGTCGGTTAACCCAAAGCTTGATTCCTTGAGGGATGCAGGTCCAGAAACGCGTGCGGGAGTAAGTTCAGTCAACTCGGAGCATGTTCCCGGTTAACTCACAAGACAAAGAAGAAAAAGCGAAGAAATACATTTATAGATGCGCACAGTATTATATACAACTAGAACTAACCCTGGATCACGAGCTCCTCCGGAGCAGGTGATGTTCAGAGAGGTTTTATACTGAAAGTTATCCGCTTACTGACCCGGGTCTGTCACATGACCTGCTTTCTGGAACGGCCCCAGCATCACCTGTATTTATTTTGGGATTCTGTAAGAGCCATATTCATATAATGTTTTGTTCTGTATTTTTTGCAGGAAAGCACAGTATACAGAAAATATACTTGTCATTTATCATAAAATATGAAATTTTTCGTTTTTTACAGATGTTTAACAGGTGTAGGCTTCCATTTGTGATACTTCTGTAAATATCAGATAAATGAATGAACTGGTGTGAGTATTTGAGAAACATTACCTGGAATCGATACGACTGTCCGTCTGAGAGTTTGATCTGCATGAGAATGGACGGCTGCAGCGCTCGGGCCAGGGAGCTGAACCACACAATCAATCAATCAATCAATCAATCAATCAATCAATCACTCAATCACTCAATCACTCAATCACTCAATCAATCACTGTGTGCTTCTGTTCACATTACACTTAGGCTGCACAGTTATAAACCCTGGTCAGAATCACACACGTTCTGAAGACATGACTCAAAGGTTAGTGTGTGTTGTTCAGGTTGCCACACTCATCAACACCAGATTCAAGAGCTCTAGCGAATCCTCTGCCACGGTCTTTGTCAGTCATCTCGCCTTACTCTCGTCACATGATCAGTTAACTGCCATGCCGCAATTGTTTTCCAACTGAATTAAATGGTTTTTATTTCTACAAAAAACGAAACGATAGTGGAGGATTTGATGTAAATGTAGCGGTGGCATAATCTTAACTTCACCCTCACGGCCCATGGCGATACCCTCGAGCGATACCCTCGAGCTTTCCACTCGACAAGAAATCTTGTCACATTTTAATCTCGCGAGATCTCGTCACACCTCTAATAGTTACAATAGAAGATGGGCTATTAAAGGAGGGGCGAGCGATGTTTGAAAGTTGGTCACTGTTTGTCTGGAGCTGCTGTGTTGTTGGCAACTAACAAACTCTTTGTGTACTGTGTCCAGTTTTTGTGCTTCTATGTCATTTGTTCGTCATCTTCGCTTTATTGTGTTGCGCTTCTGCTACGATGAATAGACATCCACTCTGGGCGGTGGGGACTGGAGGATGAGGACTAGAGGCGGAGCAATGAGGAGAGGGGTGTGTTTGTTTGGGTTGATTTTAGATATCAACAATGTTCAGCAACGAGGACTAACATTATATTAATCTTCCAATGCACAAAACGCAAAAAGGAGATCAGAGTGGTTGAAAGAATCGGTTTTACAGCTGGTGTTAAGATGCGGTTCGGTGGATCGGATCTCGAGTAGACGAGGGAGACTCATTTACACCTGGTGTTTAATCCGTCCACTTTCGACCACTTCTGTCCTGATTTCTTCAGGGGAGGGTCTATGGGTGGGGGCTTTTTCAGATGTTTCGATCTAATGGATGAAATACGATTTATTTGATCAATATTGCGATCTCGATTTTAATCCAGATTTTGAATATTAGAATATTTCCTTACAAACATACTCATGGGTATAATTTTTTTTGGAAGCTTTTGCGCGCTCAAGTTTCGTTATTTTAAATGTAGACGCGCACACGTTTTTTCCAGGTGTGTCTGCACCACAGTGAGATGAACGTGGCTTATGTTTGCTTAGCAATGGCAAACGCTCCCGCTCGCTTTATGTGAACGCCCCTTTAGGGGCCTGGTGGAAAAAAATACAAATAAACTTAAAAATCAAGCTTTCTGCGGTTTAGAAACCACGCATGCTCACATCAGGATTCTGATTAACCGTACAGCCCCAGTAAAGCTCTTCTGGTCCTGCTCTCACTGAACCGCACATGCACACGGATCGGTGCCATCACTGAATGCGTGACAGAATCTCTGACAGGTGGAACCCAGTCCACAAAACAAAGCTTTCATGTAAACTCTACATAGAGTACAAAACTGATACAAAACACACGTTTCTTTAACAGCAAATGAAGTCCTGCTCATTTTACTAAATATTATGGCATATTAGTATAGAAGACCAACACATTGAGTCCGTGCACAACGCCCTATGCCTTTAAATTCATTTTAGAAGTCATGATGGTTTTACTGTACCTGGTGGAAATGGCAACATCAACTCTCCATCTGAACTCCTCCATCTTCGCCAGACTCGGCCCTCGATCGCTAACATTCACAGAAGTTTGCCTGGAAGAGAATCCAGAAATTCAAAAGATTTAACACAGTCCGTCTGGGAGAAGAGGGGAATATTCAGGATCAGGGATCCCACTCTTTCACAGCGATCATTTTCGGTTTGACTACAGCGATTTTTTAGAACTGAAAGAAAAGTTTCTGCAACCAATGGTAATCATTTTGGGCCAGTGATAAACTTTGTTTTTAACTTTTTAAAAACTAATTTTCCAGGACATTTGACATTTTCTCTAATTTCCCATGCGTATGTATCATGTATGTGTCATTATTTTTCCATGTTTTCCAGGTGAAGTGGTGTACACACACCTGTGTCCAAAGACGGCACTGGACACGTCTGCCAGGAACTGCTCAGGAATCCTGTCCGTAAACACACAGATAAACACAGCTGCACACACACCACTGCAAACATGAACTTCACTAGCATGCTTATAATAACTATAAAGGAGCTTACCGAAGAGCTCTGAGATCCTCATTAAACACCTGAAACACAGAGTTCAGTTTGAGCAAATCCATGCGTTTCATATTCACAGTGTGTATGATGATCGGTTACTGTGTGTAACGGCTGTAGTTCTCAAACATTAACAACTTTTATTAAACCGAGCTCTTTTTGTGATTATTGGATGGCAGGAGCGCTACAGATGCGTGGTGAAGTTCAGACTTCAGAACCCACATCACTGGGATCAGACCTGAGGAATGAGCGCCGCCGCTCCAGAGCCAGTGTCAGCTGGCCAAAACCTTTGTGATATTTTCTAAATGGAATTAATGGAAGGAGACGTGCGTGTTATCCAAGCATTAATGTCAGGAAAACCCTTACACTTGAGCGTATGAGGTGTGTGTGTGTGTTCGGTCCATCACACCCTCATCTGTAAAGAATGATCCACTTTTACGTGTGTCAGGCGAACTGCATTTCCATTGCAGTTTCGTGAAAATGCGAGCGTAAAAACTTTTTTGCGATATATGGGAGTTTTTGCATATTTTCAGTTCACAATTTGAAGGATAATGGAAACGCTGTGTGTACTGGGGATGCATCGCAGTGTGGATGTAGACGATTCTGAATCGATTCCCAAATGTAAAAAAAAATAAGGACAACTTTCTAAATGTTTATAATGTAATGTTGATGGAACACAAAAGGCGGGAAGCGCAGCGCCGGACACATAACAGCCGCATGATCCGCCCGGCACCGTCTGCACTAAAGCTGGCGCATTCAGCAGAACATCTGGTTTAGTTTTCCTATGCATGTGTGTATAAGAGCAGCGCTGCATGTTACTAAATATGTCCACAAGCATTACTTCTGTACGAGAGCTGCTGGTGTATAACATTTATCCAAAGCGACTTACATTGCATTCAAGGTACACATTTACATTTTGTCAGTCTTTGTTTTCCCTGGGAATCAAACCCATGACCTTGGTGTTGCTAGCGCCACGCTCTATTGTTTGAGCTACAGGAAAGCTAATATAAAGCTAGTATAAAAATAAGATTATTTGTTTGTCTGTATTAATGTACTACAAGTGTACAATGCAGTAGTTTTCCGCAGCTAGGTGGCGCCCGCCGGCGGCACACTCCGGTTTAGAGGAAACACTCAGCGCCCGTTAAGATGGATAGATGCAATGAAAAGCTGAGATTCCAAGCTTTAAAATGATACCCATTATGTGTTATTACATTCAGTGCTGGCTTAGTAATTTGATTATGATTTTTTTCCACAAGGGGTTTATGGGGTTAATAAAAGATATCGGAATCTAGGGATGAATGATTTAATGACTGTAGATGAGAATATATGTCCTAATGGAGAAATTAAAAAACTGATACACAAATGATTTAATATATCAAAAATGTTTATTTGCTTTCTGCATTTTATTTGTCAGCTGGCCATAAGATCGCTGCCTTACTGACTCATCTGCCAACATTTGTATGGAACTGTAATGTTTACTGTAAATGTTTATTTATACATGTTTACAGATTGTGGAGCAATAGGCATAGGCAGCACTTCCAGTCAACCTTCTGAGCTCTGTTCAACTCCGTTTGTGACATAGAAAGGCATATTTTGTATATGATCCCATACAGTAGTGAAAAAACATAGCAATATTTACACATGATTTGACCGTTTATTTCAATAAATATCTATAATGTGAAAGGTGTGCATCATAGCTGACACCTATTAGAAATGTCGTATGTAACTTTAGAGACGGTCCCTAAATTTGCGAATATCGAACGTCCAACGTCAAGCCATCTTTATGCTAGTGACGTAGCCTACTGTTCTAAAACCTAAATTACACGCACCCATAGCCAAGACGCGAATTTTGTAGTAGTTAATAATAATTATATGTTATTTATATATGAATATGTTCTTTCTTGAAAGTGTGGGCCTAGGCCTACATAACTGCGTAACTGGCTGCTAGATAAGGCAGTTCGGGGTGTGAGTGTGTGCAGTGGTCAAAGTATCGTCCAGTTATGAAGCGCGCATACGCGTCTGTTTGTGTTTTCTGTTAAACTGCGTTCATTTTACAAGCGTTGATTGGGTTACTATGTTGCATATAGATCCATTTCATATTTTGCGGGATTACCTAAATTATCTAAATACATTGACAAATATAATAAAATGTTAAAATTCAAGCTAGAGATTTTACTGGGGCACGTGCCCGAGTAAAAGGGGTCTAGCGACGCCCCTGATCCCAACCTTATCCAAAATCCCAAATGCCTGACCTTAACCCTAACCTCTGAAGCGCAATCGAATCATGAGGCAAGTGGAAATTCACACCGCTACAATAATAGTGTTTTATTGCGTGAAATGATCCCAATGAATGTGTTCTCAACTCACACATTTAAAAAGCACTGAGGCAGAGTCAATGAAGACAGATTCAAGAGAAGGCAAAGACAGGAAACCCAGAACATTAGCAAACCTCGGGTCTCAGAGCAGGCAGACGCAGAGCTTCCTTCAGAAGAGCGTACAGTCCCGCCATCACATGGTTCAAGCTCTCTTTAGAGATGAGCCCGCTCTCGGAGATCGCCCTCACAGACTCACAGCAGTCCTGACCGTCAACAGCCTTCAGCACAGCTGTGAATGACCAGAGCAGAGACGAGCAGATCAACATCTGGAACCAAACACACACACACACACACACACACACACACACACACACACACACAGGCGAACAGATCAACATCTGCGACCAAACACACACACACACACACACACACACAGAGGAGAGGCGAGCAGATCAACATCTGGAACCAAACACACACACACACACACACAGCAGATCAACATGTGGAACCACACACACACACAGAGCAGAGGCGAACAGATCAACATCTGGGACCAAACACACACACACACACACACACACACACACAGAGCAGAGGCGAACAGATCAACATCTGGGACCAAACACACACACACACACACACACACACACACACACAGAGGAGAGGCGAGCAGATCAACATCTGGAACCAAACACACACACACACACACACAGAGCAGATCAACATGTGGAACCACACACACACACAGAGCAGAGGCGAACAGATCAACATCTGGGACCAAACACACACACACACACACACACACACACACACACACACACACACACACACACACACACACAGAGCAGAGGCGCACAGATCAACATCTGGGACCAAACACACACACACACACAGGTCAGAGACGAGCAGATCAAAATCTGGAACCAAACACACACACACACAGAGCAGAGGTGAACAGATCAACATCTGGGACCAAACACACACATACAGAGCAGAGGCGAAC
>CM077198.1:39721734-39734445 GCA_039654625.1 Rhinogobio ventralis
CACACACAGAGCAGATCAACATCTGGAACCACACACACACAAACACACACACACACACACACACACACAGAGCAGATCAACATCTGGGACCAAACACACACACACACACACACACACACACACACACACAACACAGAGCAGAGGCGAACAGATCAACATCTGGGACCAAACACACACGTCAGAGACGAGAAGATCAACATCTGGAACCAAACACACAAACACACACACACACACACACACACAGACACAGAGGAGAGGCGAGCAGATCAACATCTGGAGCCAAACACACACACACACACACACACACACAGAGCAGATCAACATCTGGAACCACACACACACAGAGCAGAGGCGAATAGATCAACATCTGGGACCAAACACACACACACACACACACACACACACACAGGTCAGAGACGAGCAGATCAACATCTGGGACCAAACACACACACACACAGAGCAGAGGCGAACAGATCAACATCTGGGACCAAACACACACACACACACACACACACACAGGTCAGAGACGAGCAGATCAACATCTGGGACCAAACACACACACACACACACACAGGTCAGAGACGAGCAGATCAACATCTGGAACCAAACACACACACACACACACAGAGCAGAGGCGAACAGATCAACATCTGGAACCAAACACACACACACACACACACACACACACACACAGCAGAGGCGAACATATCAACATCTGGAACCAAACACACACACACACACACACACACACACACACACACACAACACAGAGCAGAGAAGAGCAGATCAACATCTGGAACCAACACACACACACACACACACACACACACACACACACACACACACACACACACACACACACACACACAACACAGAGCAGAGGCGAACAGATCAACATCTGGAACCAAACACACACACACACACAGAGCAGAGGCGAACAGATCAACATCTGGAACCAAACACACACACAATACAGAATGTGTAATGAAAAAATATCCTAAACAGAAAGAAACTATAAAATCAACCTCTATTCTCCAATATTAACATAAGCAGGCTATAATAATGGTTCATTTTAAATAAATAACACCATCTTTCTACAGTAACTGCACTGAGACCTCTGTCTGTCTGTCTCTGTGTGTGTGTGTGTGTGTGTGTGTGTGTGTGTGTGTGTGTGTGTGTGTGTAACGATTCTGCGTCAGCGGGTCACGCGCACGGGTTCATCGGGGTCGCGCCGTGACTCTCACTTTTAAAGTTTTAATGAGTTCAATAACAAAACATAGCGGCTAAAATATATGAGAAGCAGGAGGTTTGAGATGAAGCTGACCTGGCTGTGGGTATCAGTGTGTGAGTGTGTGTGATGAAGCTCACCTGCGAGTATCTGTGTGAATGTGTGTGTGTTCAGGTTCTTCAGGTGTTTCCACAGCAGCTCCACGTCAGCAGGCGCTCTTCCTCCAAACACACTCACAGTGTCGCTCATCTTCCTCTCAGATCTATCTATCACAGCCCTTCTTCTTCTTCTTCTTCTGCTGCTGCTGCTTCCTCCTTCTCTTCTTCTTCTTCTTCTTCTTCTTCTGTTGTTTCTGGCGGTTGGCAGACCAGCTAAAGGCGCATTAGCGCCACCGACTGAACTGAGTGTGGAACAGCACATATTTATTACAGCACAAATTAAAAACATTACATAATTACTTTAATATATTCTTAAATCTTGTTGGTTTTATCTTTCATACTTTTTAATGAAATGTAGCAACACTCTGAACACACTGAGGTAAGATACTCATAGTGTTATTGTTCTTATGTAAGCAGCATCAGGAGCGTAGCTAATATCCCTGATCTGACCTGAGCTGGACGACGACCTCTCTGTTCTCTCCACAGATAAACTACTGGAGCAGGGGTTAATAAAGGCCTTCTGAAGCGAAGCCATGTGTTTGTGTGGGAAAAATATCCATATTTAACACGTTATAAAGTTAAATATCTAGCTTCCTTCCTAATTTTTGGGTGAAGTACAATAAATATCACATAGTTTAAAACTTTTACTCAAGTAATATTGTAAACAGTGACTTTAACTTCTTCCGAAGTGATGTTGTGGTAAGAATGATATCTAAAGTGTGTCTTTGAGGTGCTTTACCCACACACACACCCGTGATCTTCAGAGAGATCAGTGGCGATCGCTCAGCAGGGGGCGCCGTTCTACAGGACACATCTAATAAAAGATCAGTGTGACAGATGAGGGTAATCAAACACGTGCATTAGTCAATATGCCATCAATAGCAACTATAAAACACTGATGTCCTTTAGCCAAAGTTAGTGTTTGGTGTGACCCGAGTAAGACTGGGCTGTGATGTCAGAATTATGAGAAATATGATGGGTCAAAAAATCTAACATATTATTGAAAAATATAGGAAAATTAATAAAGTTTGATATCAGAACGGCAACTAATAACCAAAATATAAAAGAATGAAAGAAAAATCAATTAATGAGGACATTTTAAATGTGTGTAAAAAGAAGATAGCCTTGACTGATTGAGGTAAAAAATGCATTTATTACAAACTGAATGAGATAATACCTCTGAGGATAAAGCATTTCTTTCAGGAAATGAGGAAAAATACAAAATATAAGAAGAGGAACAGTAACTTTGGCTCAGTCTCAGAATTAATGATTAACAGCAAAATAGTGGATAATTCTTCAGTTATTTCAGTAATACTGTGTGTATTCTTCCACATTGGCTACTTCTAACATTGATACTTAACAGTGAGAACAAATGAATAATAATAATAGAGCAGAACTTCAGAGTGATAGAGAAATAGATATTGATAGAGTGCATAAATCTCCAGGAATGATGGGCTGACGGGAGCGTTCACTCTTTCTGGTGTTGTTATTTGCAGAAGCAATGGACAAGGGCGAGGTTGGGCTGATGCTAGAGCGAGTGTGTCCTCGAGAGGGAGAAGTGTGTGAGGGAGGAGAGACGTGAACACCTAGTCCTCATCGCTGTGTGTGCTCTTCACCATGTGTGGAGTTTCTGGATGGAGAAACCTATAATTGGTTCCCTAATTCTCCGAAGCACAGAGAGGCACAGAAGACTGAGACCCTCACTGATAATGAAGGCCAGAGCGTTTCAGCCTCCAACACGGTCTCGCTCCCAACTCAGGGCGTGGTCAGGCCCCTTCGGCGTCACTTCTTAACGCACAGGGCAAACCTTCAGTGATGTGCAGGTGCTCCATTGATTTCAGTGAGAAACCTTTGGCGTCATACACAGACGAATGTTATCGTCATGATGGTTATGATTTTGCCATTATGACATGTTGGGGTGTGATTCTCAATTTAATCAGACAGCATAATACACACTATTTAGACACGTTTGGACACGTAACCCCATCCCACCCCTAAACCTCCCCATTTGTGTGTTATATGATATTAAACACAGGATATAACAGGCCGATGCGACTGCAGGCACAATTTATTCAAAAAGTACAAATATTCCAAGTGTCCCGAGGCCAAACGATTGATCTGTGTGAAGGAAATCCCCAAAAGAGATCCGCGTCTCCATCAACAAGACTAATATAATATAATACTTTTATACTGTTCTGGTCAGTTTTTGCAAAATATTTTTGTGACCGTACCTTTATTTGCCTGTTACGTGTTTTATATTGTGTAGGTTTAGGGTAGGAGTGGGGTTAGTTGCTCCAAAATATAAAAGAAGCCTATAAATATTCATAAAATCATGTCTACTTTTACAAATGCAAAGATTTAAATGCGTCTTGATCTGACGCATTGGGCAAACAACTGAAAGCAGTGGAGCACCTGCACGTGGAAAAGTGACGCTAAAGGGGTCCGATGTCAATATGTGAGGAGTTGGGAGTGAGAACGTGTTGAAGCCTCACACTGCCGACCCACAGATCCTCATGGATCTCACTGTTTAAAGATCTGTAATCATAATAACAGTCGGATCCGCTCAAGCTGCTTCACCATGAACTGAGAGCAAGGTCATTGACACTGGACTTCAGCAATGGGAGGAAACAACAAACAGTGGCATTCTGGGCTGCCGTTAAGACATACAGGGATTCAGATGAAGGCTTGGCTCCTTTCCTCCCAGTGCTGATGTAGAAAGGCTTGGCCGTTAAATGGGTGTCGTTAGGAACCGCACATCCCTGCGGGCCCTCGGCTCTATTCTGTGTATTAGATATGGTTTGAGGTTGGCTGGAGATGCATGATATGATCTGTTTAGAGCGGACACAGATTGTGTTTGGACACAGGGTGTGGACTGAGCGGAAGTCTCTCTCTGTCTCCTCTGGTCTCAGAGAATGGACTGATGTTCAGTGAGTGTGTGACGTGGCGGCGAGACGAGGCTCTGTAAGCGGGCAGGGCATCAGAGCATGTTACGGTGTCTAGCACGTCTCTATACAATAACTAGGGCTCTTTCAGCGGTTTCTCAGTGGTTGGGTAGTGTTGTAGTACTCGAGACCGCTCTTAAATCTTTCCCCGCCAAACACGGAATTTTCCATGTTTCCGTGTTTTCACGATTTCAGTCATCATACAGCTACCAGCAACAACCCCCCTTCATAAAGCGTGCGTGCCTCACTCTCGGCTGGTCGCTATCATGGTTGGACGGGACGCATGGAGTCACAGGACTGATTAATCGTCTTAGCCAATCACGTTGACAGGAAAATAAACATAATGTAGCGACAGCAGGTTTAGGGAAAATAGTGCAGTAAAAGTACCGATACAGCACTTAAAATGTACTCAAGTAAAAGTACACTGTTTTTAAACTACTTAATAAAGTACAATTCCTGAGAAAAACTACTCAATTACAGTAACAAGAGTATTTGTAATTTGTTACTTTACACCACTGCTATACAGAGAATAATAAAGACGTTTTCGAGTCCCAGAACAGCTGACCCCTGTCTTCTTCCTTGCCCAACCTACAAACCTGTTACAGAAACTGACCCATATTCAAGTGTTGATAAAAAAGGAATGCATGAAGAAAGAATAAAACGTTTTTTTGTTTAAAAGCAGAGGGTCTTCTCTTTCTTTATATTGCATGCTCAGATATTCATACAACAAAATATTCTATGGGCCATTACATTTTTGTGAAAATGATCAAAAACCCTGCCGACGCTGGCGGGGAAAGAGTTTCTGAAGGTCTGGATTTTGCTTCAAGACCGTTCAAGACCACGACTGCTGAGATATCACTAAATCGCCAGTGCATTGTGTGATTTATTTATTAACTTCATTAATGTGATTGGATGTAAATCTTACTGCTTCAGATGCAATCAATAACTTATTTCTACTTTGATTTATTTATTGTGCCGGTTCAGAAATTAATGAGGGATTGTGTCAAAAATGTCACTAAAATTAATACAAATGCTCACAAAATTCAAGATATTGCAAAAAAGTACTTGTATGAGATGTGGATTTTTATATTATAATGTGATATAATTAAGTAATATCACAAGAGCAAGAGAGCTGAGCATGACTGCAAACATGATATTGCTTTTATACAAACAAACAAAAATATTCTCAACATTATTTATGCATTTGTAATTTACAGATTCAGAAGCATCTTCTGTACCTGTGCAGTGCAAAGATGAGCTTCTGTCCACAGCTTTCCAGCGCTAATGTTTCACTGCGTGTCTTCAGTAAATCCTGACAGTAGTTTTTAACGCAAAAAGAGGGTTTGTGCTGGAGCAAGCTGTTAGTGTCTTATTCTAGTTATATTTATTGATTAAAAATAAGTCAGTTCTCAGGTGGATCTTTATGAATTTAAGGAGTGCTGGTCTGGCCCTGGACAATAACAGTTTGACGGTTGGTTCAGTTGTTTGATGAACTCATAAATGATGGAGACAAAAGAGATGTTAGACATAAATACACAGGCGGAGACGTGGTCCGGTTTCCCCACAGTCCAAAGGCATGGACTGGAGACACTGAATCGGGTTACACCTTTATTTATATAGCGCTTTTACAATGCCGATTGTTTCAAAGCAGCTTCACAGTGTTAAACACAGTGTTATAGAATAGGTGGTTTTCAATCCTGGTCCTGAGGGTATGTTAACATGACAACGATGTGCTAAAAACAGACGACAACATTGTCAAAACGATCCCTGTTCACACGGATCTGCGCAAATGACTAAAAGGCTGTATCACGAATGCCAGGCCTGTAGCTGGCGATGTCCGCTTGTCACGAAACGCAGAGCGAACACGTAACACGCATGCGCATGACGACACCGCATGGAGACGAAAACAGTATTGTTTTAAAAACACTTGCACTTTGAAGCCTGTTTTCAAAAGCTTGCGTTTTCAGGCCCCCAGAACACTGTTGACGTGTAAATGAACAGCCAAAGCGTTTCCTACTTAAAAATTGGACATGAATGCCCTTTCAAGTCGTATTTACCACTGGGAAGCTCAGAGTTTCCAAGTTGTGTGCGCCATAAACGCTAAACATGGCGGAGGGGAGAGCGATTGCTGCTGTGACTGCTGTTCTTTACCAGCTGTTTCCAATAAATAGGCAAGAATAAACCTGGTGTCCTTCATGATTCCTGTTCTTTCCGGCAACAAAGCACTTGAACATCACGAGTTATCACAACTTCAGAAGTGGGAAGTAGGACGTTTCCGACAGCGTGTGAAGGCAGCATAAGTGTGTTAGATAAGAGAGACCAGGACCAGGACTGAAAACCACAGGAAGTGAAGTAGGAGAGAGCAGGGTACGGGATCAGGAAAGGCCCCCGAGCCAGGGCTCCATCCAGCTCAACAAGGCCACCACATTCCCTTGTCCAATTACGATCCCAGGGGACTAACCCTAATCCTTTCGTCAAGAAGGAGGCTGTATTTGCTGTCTACAATATCAGCCATCAGACTTTTAAGAAAATATGTTGCCAACCGCACCCGTCAGAGGGTCAGAGTGCTCTCGGGTCAATGTGAAATCTTTTAAAGTGCTTGCTCACACCATTAATATGCTGATCATATTAATATACTGTCAGATGTCTTCTCTGAACTCAATGAACTACTCCCTCTTGCCTATGCTTTATCCTCCTATGTTATTCTGCTCTGTTAGTCTGCTCTAATGCCAGCGACCTTACATTAACTTTGGACAACTTTAGTCTTGTACAACATGTGGACTTTCCTACTCACTGCCGTGGGCACACACTTGATCTTGTTTGCACTTCAGGAATTAATAACGTCTCTGGATCTCAAACTGGTATCTCTGATCATAAACTGATAACAGTTAGATTTGACTTTCCTCTTCCTGAACCTCTTCTCAAAACTACTATTAATTATGGCAATGTTAAATCAGTTGATCCTCGGTCATCCTCAGACTCCATTAATGCATCTTCTCTGTCTTCTTCCTCTGATTTCTCTTGTCCTTCTGCTATTCTCTCTACTCTGCTATCTCTGAAGTCTTGGACAATCACACCCATATGATAAATAAACTGGTACCTTCATCTCATGCGTCACCTTGGTATACGCCTGAGCTCCGGCTGCTTAAACAAACTGACAGACGTCTTGAGCGCCGATATAAGTGGCCCGGAGGAGCATTATCAAGAAACAAAACCTTAGTGTCTCTGAACATCAGCCAAGTTTGATGCCCAATACATAAGTATCATTTCTTTGAATTTGACAGTAGCCATTTTGTCCCCTAAACATACACATACCGAACTGTACCGAAACCGTCACACATACCGAACCGTACCGAAACCATCACACATACCGAACCGTACCGAAACCGTCACACATACCGAACTGTACCGAAACCGGCAGACATACCGAACCGTACCGAAAGCGTTACACATACCGAACCGTACCGAAACCGTCAGACATACCGAACCGTACTGAAACCGGCAGACATACCGAACCGTACCGAAAGCGTTACACATACCGAACCGTACCGAAACCGTCAGACATACCGAACCGTACTGAAACCGTTACACATACCGAACCGTACCGAAACTGTTACACATACCGAACCGTACCGAAACCGTCACGCATACTGAACCGTACCGAAATTGTTACACATACCGAACCGTACCGAAACCGTCAGACATACCGAACCGTACCGAAACTGTTACACATACCGAACCGTACCGAAACCGTTACACATACCGAACCTTACCGAAACCGTCAGACATACCGAACCGTACCGAAACCGTCACACATACCGAACCGTACTGAAACCATCATACATAATGAACCGCACCGAAACCGTCAGACATACCGAACCGAAACCGCCACGCATACCGAACTGTACTGAAACCATCATAAATAATGAACCGTACCGAAACCGTCAGACATACCGAACCGAACCGAAACCGTCACGCATACCGAACCGTACCGAAACCGTCACACATACCAGAACCGTCATAGACATACCGAACTGTACCGAAAACCGCATACCGAACCGCACTGAAACCGTTACACATACACATATATAAAATGATGATTATTATTAAAATCAACTCTGTATTGCACCAGTAGCGACTAGGCGAGCTATGCTTCCTCTTGTTGTAACGAGCGGCGTCTGTACCAGTTGGGTTACAGTAATCAGGAGTCGAAGCACATGCACAGATCTGAGTGTGCGTACGCCAACAGTCATATTTATAAAAACAGTCTGACATGGAAAAGTGCTTATAGCGCCACCAGGGTTTGAAATTAACTTATTTACTTGGTAGCACTTCAAAAAGTTAGGAGCACCACAACTGAAATGTTTATATATTATATTATATAATGTTTAAATGTGTGTGTGTGTGTGTGTGTGTTTCATGTGCAAGTAGGCTAAATCGGTCCTTCAACTGTCAGAATGAAACCACATACCGAACCGCACTGAAACCGTCACACATACCGAACCGTACCGAAACCGTCACACATACCGAACCGCACTGAAACCGTCACACATACCGAACCGTACCGAAACCGTTACACATACCGAACCGTACCGAAACCGTCACACATACCGAACCGTACCGAAACCGTCACACATACCGAACCGCACTGAAACCGTCACACATACCGAACCGTACCGAAACCGTTACACATACCGAACCGTACCGAAACCGTCACACATACCGAACCGTACCGAAACCGTCACACATACTGAACCGTACTGAAACCGTTACACATACTGAACCGTACCGAAACCGTCACACATACCGAACCGTACCGAAACCGTCACACATACCGAACTGTACCGAAACCGTCACAAATACCGAACCGTACCGAAACCGTCACACATACCGAACCGTACCGAAACCGTCACACATACCGAACCGTACCGAAACCGTCACACATACCGAACCGTACTGAAACCGTCACACATACCGAACCGCACTGAAACCGTCACACATACCGAACCGTACCGAAACCGTTACACATACCGAACCGTACCGAAACCGTCACACATACCGAACCGCACTGAAACCGTCACACATACCGAACCGTACCGAAACCGTTACACATACCGAACCGTACCGAAACCGTCACACATACCGAACCGTACCGAAACCGTCACACATACCGAACCGCACTGAAACCGTCACACATACCGAACCGTACCGAAACCGTTACACATACCGAACCGTACCGAAACCGTCACACATACCGAACCGTACCGAAACCGTCACACATACTGAACCGTACTGAAACCGTTACACATACTGAACCGTACCGAAACCGTCACACATACCGAACCGTACCGAAACCGTCACACATACCGAACTGTACCGAAACCGTCACAAATACCGAACCGTACCGAAACCGTCACACATACCGAACCGTACCGAAACCGTCACACATACCGAACCGTACCGAAACCGTCACACATACCGAACCGTACTGAAACCGTCACACATACCGAACCGTACCGAAACCGTCACACATACCGAACCGTACCGAAACCGTCACACATACCGAACCGTACCGAAACCGTCACACATACTGAACCGTACGGAAACCGTCACACATACCGAACCGTACCGAAACCGTCACACATACCGAACCGTACCGAAACCGTCACACATACCGAACCGTACCGAAACCGTCACACATACCGAACCGTACCGAAACCGTCACACATACCGAACCGTACCGAAACCGTCACACATACTGAACCGTACCGAAACCGTCACACATACCGAACCGTACGGAAACCGTCACACATACCGAACCGTACGGAAACCGTCACACATACAGAACCGTACCGAAACCGTCACACATACCGAACCGTACCGAAACCGTCACACATACCGAACCGTACCGAAACCGTCACACATACCGAACCGTACCGAAACCGTCACACATACCGAAACGTACCGAAACCGTCACACATACCGAACCGTACCGAAACCGTCACACATACTGAACCGTACCGAAACCGTCACACATACCGAACCGTACCGAAACCGTCACACATACCGAACCGTACCAAAACCGCCATACATTCCGAACCGTACTGAAACCGCCACACATGATTACTATTTCTGTAATTTCATTGGTTTAAGTCAGCAGAACTAAATGTCAATCAAAGTCTGTTTATGTCCAGACATGTAACCAAACATGTTGCTAACTTCTGCCGCAGTTTTGTATTGATCTCCGTGCTGATCTGGTCCAATTTCTAACAGATTTTTAAAAGTAAGTAGTTAAATACTCTTTTATGCATCTATTGTTAAATTGAATTGCTGTTATGTTATATTACAATACTAAAAGTTTGTTTATTCCTTTGAAGTAGTCAATGCGCACATATTTTCCACCGCACATTCATTTCATTCCTAACCCTAACTAACCCTGATTTGATAGTTGATTTCAAGTGCATATACTGTATGTGTAAACCAGAAGAAATTTACAGCTGCTGGACTTTATTACTTTATATTAGGTTATTACTGTTTCTGTCTCATGATTGTATTTATATTCATTATTGTTATTATTGTTCATTTATAGAACCACACTCATATTGCTGTATGACATGAATGGGAACAGTAAAGGACTTTTTTGTGGACATGGACCAAGTGATTTATTGTTCTGCCCGAACAATCCGTAGCGTTTGTCCCCTAGTTTAAGAACTGCACCTTAACAACTTTCATATAGAAACTGTGACCCTACAACCGTGATTCATACCGAACCGTGAGCAATTTGAACCGTTGCACCCCTACTGTGTGTTATTGTACAGCAACCTTGAGCTTGGGAAAGGCGCTTTATATATAAAATGATGATTATTATTAAAATCAACTCTGTATTGCACCAGTAGCGAATAGGCGAGCTATGCTTCCTCTTGTTGTAACGAGCGGCGTCTGTACCAGTTGGGTTACAGTAATCAGGAGTCGAGTACTTAGTAGCACTTCAAAAAGTTAGGAGCACCGCAACTGAAATGTTTATATATTATATTATATAATGTTTAAATGTGTGTGTGTGTTTCATGTGCAAGTAGGCTAAATCGGTCATTCAACTGTCAGAATAAAAAAGTAGTTTGTCTGGGGAAAAAATATTTTTGTGTTATAAACAATTTATTCTGAAGCAATATTCTCATTCAGAGCTATATCAGTTAGATCATAGCTTATTTAAATCTGCATATTTGTGATATTTACCCCGAGGACACACCTGGGAACTCCTCCACGTAATCCTCTAGGGAGGGATCGCCTTGACGGAGGCGAAGGAGACAAACTTCTGACTTCATGGCTGCTCGTATATTCTGCAATGTTAGCTGGCAAAGGAGCAGACAAGGACGATGGCGTAGATGCCCAAGTGCCATTTATTTACATTTGAGATGATCCAAAAACGTGAAACATAAACCATGAACTAAAATATTCCCAAAATATAAACTTGGAACAGCCAAACACACTTTAATACACAACCAACCATCATGGCTTAAATACAGAACAATGGGTAATCACATGACCAAATCAACCAATGGCAATACAGAACTACTGAACAAGATAGCAGGACCATGAAGCATTAGCACACCTGTCAACATTTGGGTATCAAACCCGGGCGTCCTCTGAGCGGGAGCTGGATGGCGCAGACGGGCTAAACGCACATGAAGAAATAGGCACAGCGATTGTGCCGTCGTGATGTGCTGAGTAACGGCATTTCCTCACCGCGTCCGATATCAGCGCGACACTTTGCAAAAGGCGTGGCCATTGTCGAAACGTAAAGAAGCAGGGATGAAGACGTTAAAAGGATAGAAGTTTCCCTCACAAATTGGGTCCTTATCCAAATCAGAATAAGCTAAACAAAATGTTAGAGATGACAGTGTGAGTTTTTTTGAGGCGACTGTTATTTTAGAACATTATTATTTTAGAACGTTTTATTTCCTTGACGTCGCGTCATGCAGCCATGCAGAAAGATATGTATCGCGTTTATTCCGTTTTTCCCTTTTTATTCAAAATATTCACAAACTTGTTTACTATATCATGAATTATGATATATTCCAATTGCTTAAACGCCTTTATAATGACCATGTTAGTTTAAATAACGCCCGATGAATTCAGAGGATCTGTCGGATCATGTAAATTCATCACTTTTTCCTGAAATACATAAAAGTAAGTGGCCTGTGAACTGGGAAAAGAATAGAGTAATCTTTATTGTTTCATACTCAATGTGTATCTGATATGAATAAAACACTTCGTCAAATTAGCCTATAATTGAAAGGATTATTGCAGCTTCCATATGGAATTTGAATTTAAAATCTATAAATGTTTTTTTTTTTACAGTACTTTATTTAAATGTCTGAAACCT